>CM070010.1:5168305-5768305 GCA_036247105.1 Cirrhinus mrigala
AATCCTTTAACAAATCTGAAATATCAGAATTAGCTTTATTCAGAATTAGCTTTATTCGCCAAGTGTGCGCAAACACACGAGGAATTTGTTGTGGTTTTTTAAGGTGCTCCTGGTACATACATACATACATACATACATATCTGACATGAGAACAGAGAAAAAACATTTAAATAAAATAAAAAACTTAGAATAAATAATAATGTATGAATCTGGAACATAAGATTTATGTACAGATTTGTGCATTATTCCTCTATATACAACTATAAATAAGAGATGTGCATGTGTATTTACATAAAAATACTACAGAAGTTTACATCATAATACTACACAAGGAGTCAATAATTAGAAATGGAGAAAGAAATAGAGAAATGAATTGTAGAACCCAGGTGATGATTTATGTTTATCTGTTTAAGCTGGAGATGGCATTTGGGAAAAAGCTGTTTTTATGTCTAGATGTTTTAGTGCTCAGGGATCTGTAGCGTCTGCCTGAGGGGAGAAGTGCAAACAGGTTGTGTCCGGGGTGAGAAGGGTCTTGGATGATTTTTCCTGCCCGTTTCTTCACTCTGGAGATGTACAAGTCCTGAAGGTTGGGCAGGTGCACACCAATGATTCTTTCTGCTGTCCTAACAGTCCGTTGCAGTCTGATTTACTGGCTGCCCCAAACCAGACAGTTATAGAAGAGCACAGAACTGACTCAATGACAGCGGAGTAAAACTGTGTCATTAGTGCCTGTGGTAGATTGAACTTTTTCAGTTGACGAAGAAAGTACAACTTCTTTTTTCACAATTGAGTCAATGTGAATGTCCCACTTCAGGTCCTAGGAGATGTTAGTTCCTAGGAACTTGAATGAGTCCACTGCAGCCACAGTGTTGTTCATGATGGTGAGAGGGGGGAGTGCAGGGGGCTTCCTCCGGAAGTCCACTGTCATCTCTACAGTTTTGAGCATATTAAGCTCCAGGTTGTTGTGACCGCACCAGAGAGACAGCTGCTCAATCTCCTGTCTGTAAGCAGATTCGTCGCCATCCCGGATGAGACCGATGACTGTGGTGTCATCTGCAAACTTCAGAAGTTTGACAGAGGGGTCTTTAGAGGTGCAGTCATTTGTGTAGAGAGAAAAGAGCAGTGGGGAGAGAACGCAGCCCTGGGGAAGCTGGTGATCCACTGACAGATGGAGGTGGGTACAGAGAGCTGTGACAGTTTAATCTGTAGGGTATCTGGAATGATGGTGTTGAAAGCAGAGCTGAAGTCCACAAACAAGATCCTTGCATAGGTCCCTGGTTTGTCCAGATGTTGAAGGATGTAGTGCAATCCCATATTGACTGCATCATCCACAGACCTGTTTGCTCGGTAAGCAAACTGCAGGGGGTCCAGCAAGGGTCCAGTAATGTCCTTCAAGTAGGCCAACACCAGTCTCTCAAATGACTTCATGACCACAGATGTTAAAGCAACAGGTCTGTAGTCACTAAATCCTGTGGTTTTTGGTTTCTTGGGTACAGGGATGATGGTGGAACATTTAAAGCAGGATGGGACTATACACAGCTCCAGAGATCTGTTGAAGATCAATGTGAAGATGGATGATAGCTGGACAGCACAGGCTTTAAGGCAGGCTGGAGAGACACCGTCTGGGCCTTTGGCTTTCCTTATCTTCTGCTTCCTGAAGACTTTGCAAACATCACCTTCACAGATCTTAAGGGCAGGTTGAGAAACAGTAGGGGGGATGGAGGGGCAGGGTGTTGATGGCTGTGCTGTGGGACAGTTGGGGGGGGGGTACAGGGTGTCAGACCAGTCTTTTGTTTTTCAAACCTGCAGTAAAACTCATTCAGGTCATCAGCCAGTTGTTGATTGGCCTCAGTGCTGGGGGACGGGCTCTTGTAGCTGGTGATGGCTTTCGGGCCGTTCCACACTGATTTGGAGTCATTTCTTGAAAGCTGTTGTTTTTTAGCTTTCCCGAGTAGTTTAACTTTGCCACTCTTATCTCCCTATTCAGTGTGTATTTGGCCTGTTTGTACAAGGCTTTGTCCCCACTCCTGTAGGCGTCCTCTTTGGCCTGGCAAAGCTGTTTGAGTTTTGCGCTGAACCAAGGCTTGTCGTTGTTAAATGTCAAATAAGTCCTGGTGGGTACACACATGTCCTCACAGAAACTGATGTAGGATGTCACAGTGTCAGTGAGCTCATCCAGATCAGTAGCTGCAGCCTCAAAAACACTCCAATCAGTAAGTTCGAAGCAGGCTTGTAAATCCCGCTCTGCTTCAACAGTCCATCTCTTTACAGTTCTTACTACAGGCTTAGCAGATTTAAGTTTCTGCCTGTAGGCTGGTAGAAGATGAACTAAACAGTGATCAGAGAGTCCCAGCGCTGCACGGGGGACAGAGTGATATGCATCCTTTAAAACAGTGTAGCAATGGTCCAGTATGTTGCTGTCTCTGGTGGGGCATGTGATGTGCTGTCTATATTTAGGCAGTTCGCGGGTGAGGTGAGCTTTATTAAAATCACCAAGGACAATAATAAAAGAGTCCGGGTAACGCTGTTCTGTGTGTGTGATCTGATCGGCCAACAGTTCTAGCGCCACGCTTGCACGCGCGTCAGCAAGAATGTACACACTCACCAGAATAAACGAGGAAAACTCCCGCGGCAAATAAAAAGGCTTACAGTTAATAAAGATAGCTATATTTAAACTGACAGCGAGTGTCTGACTCCCAAACAGCGTTGTTCCAGAGTTTGGGAGCTAAATATGAAAATGATCTGCCACCCACAGTTGATTTTGATTTTCTAGGTATTATCAAATTGCCAGAGTTTTGAGAATGCAGCGGACATGGAAGACTATAATACAATAAGAGCTTACTCAAGTACTGAAATGCTAAACCATTCAGGGCTTTATAGGTAATCAGCAAGACTTTAAAATTTATGTAATTATTAATTGGGGGCCAGTGCAGTGTTGACAGAACCGGGGCTAATATGGTCATAATTCCTGGTTCTAGTAAGAACTCTAGCTGCTGCATTTTGGACCAGCTGGAGTTTGTTTATTAAGCATGCAGAGCAACCACCCAGTAAAACATAGTTACAACATCCTGTTAGGGTTTATGGTCAAAAAAAAAAAATAATAATAATAACAAAACTTAAAATAAACAACATTCATAATATTTGTTAGTTAAGTCTGTTCCTCCACAACCTGCGGGTTAGTGGTGAGCAGCAGCCAGTGGCTAATTCAGCTAATATAGTAGTTGATGGCAGCTACTCACCTGTTGTTACCACCTCTATAATGCAATCACAATACACCTGCAATAAAAAGGCAGTGTAGAATTATTATACTTCCATAATTAATTCCCTGATTCATTCTGATAGAAATGAACTTACCAGCTGATAAAATCACCGTCACGGTGGCTCCAAAATACACCCCCAATGTTGCAGGCGATAAGATCCACAAACCTGGTCATAACAAAACCGAAAACCGATAAAGAATAACAAAAACGGGATACAATGTAGCTTTTCTGATTGGCCAAATATTTCAAGCAGATATGTGGTGCAAAAGTCGAGTGCGCGAAACTCGTCAATTGTAGCAGCAGATTCGCGCTGTTGTCGTAATGCACTTGTGTTTTTATTAGAAAAAGCATCCAAGAAAAAAAAATATATATGTAAGAAAACATTCTACAAGTGTGCAAATCTCATTACAGAAATTTGCATACTTATTTGCGGATGTACAAAATTTGTCCGTGATTTCACATTTTGAATGCAGGTGTGTGAATGTGTTTTGCACCATATTCACTGCAGCACTAGTAGCAAAACGTGCGAACATACGAGTTTCTTGATTTGTGAGTCATAAAATAGAATTTGTGTACCTGCAATGAAGGATTCGAGGTGGTATAACTGTTGTGTTGTGTTTGTGGGAGAGTATTTTTTTTTACAATTTTGCAACATTTGTATGTCACTTCAAATTTACCATTACACATGTGTGGGTATTCTCTACAACTACAAATTCTGCCGTCACAGACGCTCAGTTGTTTTGCACCAAAAATACCTTCATAGCAGCCTACTGAGAAAAATAAAATGGTATGTTAGCTAGGTTAGACACGTTATATGGTTAACTGTTAGCTTCCTTTCTAGTTTTAGAATTAGTTTGTTATAATTATTAATGGAATTTAAGATTTACTGCGTTTTGGTGTGTTTGTGTTTTAAAGGCAACTGCAATGAAGCTACTTGTTTTTCAGAGAAGACATTTCTGTCACTAACAAGGTGGATGGTGAGCAAAGGTGGTGGCCACGTTTTGGAGCAGCACCTGGGTTTTGCAGATGGCTGTGTGTATTCTTTGGCTGCATGTCTTTTTCTCCATTATGTTTCTGTTGCTTATAAATTCTTTGTGAGGATACAACATAATGCAATGCAAAACGTCCTAAGACAGGGGAAACGGTGAAGATGCACTGTTCCAGCAGCTTAAGACTGTATTTTTAAGTGTTATACATGCATTGTTTTAAATAAAGTATTTGATATTTTGTGATTGTTGTGTCTGTTTTAATTGAATGTCAGTAGTACCTATGTAGAGTAAAAATAAAATAAATTGAAATAAATTCAATATAAAATAAAATCTACTGAAATCTATATTAAAATGAATTAATTACTGTAGTAAACTGATGAATTTGACCTTTTTAATAGTATTTGGCTGTAAAATACAGTTTTGCAACAGTGTTGCCAGTAAGTTACTGTAAAAACACTTTGAAATGTCTAACAGTGTGGGTAATACAGTTGACAGGTAACTTAGTTGACATTTTTAGTGTTTTGGGTCTGTATTCAACATGGAAGCCTAGAACTACTGAGCACATGGTATGTTTAGAAATATATTTTTATGAACAAAACATAAGTTTTGATTAATTTGTCTTGTTAAAATTTGCAGCAATAATACTAGTGTAACACTGTTGACAGTCAGTTAATCCACTCTTGACACAGGTTTGATATTTTAACCAATATTAGGGGAAAGAGAGGGAACATCACTTCTAGTGTTTCATTCATGTGCTTCTAGAGGAAATATCATCATACTGTGCAAATTATGCCAGAATGGGACAAACCGTTCCTTCTAGAGGCGATTTTTCTAGTGGGTAATTTAGTTGACAATGGTTTTTCAGACACAAATAAAACAAGTTTTATCACAATAAATACTTATTTTTTTATCTTGATAACCTAATCTAACTCAAGGCAAAACTATGAAATTAATTTATATTTGAGGTAATTACCATGCTTAAACACAGAGTAGAATGAGCAACTTTACAAAATCGGACATCTGAATACCAGGGTTGTATGTGAGATGAACATAATTTTTGAAAAAAGATGTGGCTTTTTTCAACATAAAGTAAAGTGATTGTGAAAAATAAAATTTTATACTAGCAAATTAAGCAATGGGACTTTTTATTTGATGAAAATATATTAAAAATATACTTCACAGACATGAGATGTACCCACAATTACAGAATGATCAATATGAATTGTAATTTTTTTTTAGAAAATAACTTATCATTTTGCTAGATACGACCCTTCTTCCTCGGCTGGGATCGTTTAGAGCCCTTTGAAGCTGCATTTAAACTACATTTTGGAAGATCAAAGTCGGGGCACCATGGAAGTCCATTATATGGAGAAAAATCCTGAAATGTTTTCCTCAAAAAACATAATTTCTTTACGAATGAAGAAAGAAAGACATGAACATCTTGGATGACAATGGGGTGAGTACATTATCTGTCAATTTTTGTTCTGGAAGTGAACTACTCCTTTAATAGAGGTGATCTCAATCCTTGTTTTCAGTCCAATGAAGATGAAGGAAGAAGAAAATTATTAAAGTAAACTCATTTATTAAACAAAATTAAGCTCAGGAAATCCAATAGCAAAAAGCATCAAAGATACAACATGTAGTACACCACACCAGCTCTGTACAGAAACAATACCTGACCCTGGACTTAAAATACACATAGTCTTGTTCTCGAAGATGACTAGTTAATGAGACTAATTAATGATTATAGTAATTAATGCCTGGCAGGAAAAACAGAATGTAGTCGGTTACAAAGGAAACACAAACTAAAAGTGAATGAAGACAAAAGCAAACACAGGCAGAATGTCACAATTACATGTTCAATAAAAATATCTCAATTGTCAGCAGAGAAGTGAATTAAACTGATGCTCTCCATGTTCTGTGTGACTTCAGGTGTCTGTGCTCCACAGTTAATCACACAGTCAGAATCAAACACTGAGATAACAGAACATTTATAGGCCTATTGACTGTTGTGAGCCCTCTGAATCTGATCTAAACCAAGTTGGATTTGCTTGGTTTTGTCAACTCAAAACCTACTCTGAATTTGCTCATCTAGCTTCATGCAACAGGTGGACGAAGCAGGGTTGAAGATGCTCTATGTTTTAGGGCAATGAATGGAGCAAAGTGATTCATCCTCGTCCTGGAGTATTAACAGCCCATTCAGATTCATCTTTAGACAAAACGCTGAGTGAATCACAGGCACGAGGCCTGATGTACCAAGCCGTGCAAGAAGAACCACAAACCTAGAGCTCACAAATTTTAGATGTCCAGCAGTAATTTGATGTAAACCACCAGTTTTCATATCTTTGAGCTGAATTATTGCTTGATATACCTCATTTGTTGTAACACTCTCTCTATCCATACAAAAATCATTCACATTTTGGCAAAGCAGATTTTCCACCAGTGAAGCAGCTTTTTTATGATATGCTGATATTTCATGTCAGGGAATGTAAGATACAGTAGCCCCATACACTGATCTCTCAATATAACCACAAAAATGAGAAATGTCATTACAATTCACATCTGTACACATGATTGCATCACTACGCAATATCACCTGATTCAACAGTGTTTTCCCATCATATGTTTAAACATCTTCATCTGTAAATTTAGACAAATCTAATTTGACTTAAGCAGCCCTCTTACACTCATAATTCATTTCGGGCAGACTTTCAAATTCAACAATCATTAAAAACAGTACATGATCAGATATAGATGCCCCATACAGAGTTATCATTGACTGTAAAGTATCGTGAGCCTCAGCTGAACAAGCTGACCTGTCCACAGGTAACAACAGTTTACTAGATAACTTAAAATTATCATCAGTACAGAAATGCAACATGTGCTTAGCAAACATAGAAGATTTTTCAGTAAGATCTGGATTCAAATCCCCAACTACAAAAACATTTGCTAAATTATTTTAATTAATAACAGAGCTAATAAAAGCAAGTCTATTTAAATATTCATCCTCATTTTGTTGACATTCATATAGTGCATAAAAATTGTCATTAAAACTTAAATGTATCTTAAGAAGTACTAAGGAATCATTTTTAGTATATTAAGTATGAAATTAGTGTACGAAAATAGAGCAATTTAAGTGCATTATGAAAGTGCACTTTTTTCACCTGGGATGACAAATACGGATGATTAAACAATAACAACATAAGGCGATTAAAGCACCCATCTAGCACATCCCAGCTCTGATCTCTGACCTCACTGTGATTGAAAACTCCTGCTATCAGTGACCTCCTCATGTGCATCATCTTCCTTAAGTTTGACCCTCGGCCTGCATCCAAAAATGCCTACAGGCTTATTCTGGCTGCTAACAGAGATGAGGACTACAGCAGACCGTCCAAAGCTGAAGACTTCTGGAGTAGCAACAATGAGATCCTCAGCAAGTTCGTCTAAACTGCATTTTTGCTGCAGTTCCTACAGTTTAGGATGAACAAGAGTTTCTTCAAGAGTCTCCTGGTATGGTACAAGACCCATGATTTGTAACACACTCCTTCCATTTGTAGTGTTAGGGTCTTCTCACTGAGCAAGAGAGAATAATCCTTAAGTCCCCCTTACGAGGGTTTTGATCCGGAGTAAAATAGATCCTCTAGGCCAGTGCTTCCCAAACTTTTTGCACCTGTCAAGCACCCCCACCAACTTACTCCAGTTAAACATCACATTTTTAACTGCAATAACTAAATAAAATATTCGCTGTATATCACAAAGCATCAACATTTTAGTTATAAATAAAAAAACAAGATTGCTTCCAAGTTCCTACCATTTTTAGTGAGATGGATGGGCCTGCATGTTTGTACACAGATCATCAAAATTTGGGGTAATAGCTGACAGTTTTACTCTTTTTTTTTTTTTTTTTTTTTTACCCGGCCTGTCAGTAACACAGATAACACATGGCAGTGTGTATGTGTAGTTATGCTATCATCATTCACAGCTTTTTTTTTTTTTTAATGTAATTAATTAATTAAATTTTATATACCTTTTTATTTAACCATACTATGACCGACAAGACCGGGGGACAGAGAAAACAGGAGATAAAAAAAAATACAATAATAATAATAATAATAAAAAAAAGAGAAGGAGAATAGAGAGAGAGAGAAAGAACAAAAACAGATAATCTGCTTCCATACCTGCTGACAAAAAGAGAAAACAACAGAAGACACAACAGCAGAGAAACTGCAGCAACAACCAACATCTGTATCACATGTAAATCACAGTAAATACTAAATGTTAAATGTTATTGCGCAGCACACATAACTAATATTACAAAATATGTTTTGAAGCAACAGCAGATCAAGACAGTGTGTGTCTGTGAGCACCTGTTTTTACACCAATGTGAATGCTTGTGTGTACACCTGTGTGTGTGTGTGGGCGCGCTTGTGTTCATAAGGTTCCTCCATGTAAATGTTTAATAGTGTGTGTGGGGAACCACAGCCCCGTCCCGCAAGGCATGAAGCAGACATGGAGGAGACCCGGGCCCCAAACATCCGGAAGCCCCCCAGGAGAACCACCGCAGGGACAACTGCGGCCCCCACCCAGAAAAGGGCAGAGGAGAGCCCGGACGGGGGTCATCCGGCAGCCACAATGCAGACGCCCCAGGGGGCTGCGGCGGCAGCCCCGCTGGCAGCCGGCCACACCAGGGCAGACCGGCCCCTGGGCCCGGAGATCCAAGGGCCCCCCACCCCCCAGCCGGGGCCAAGCAAAGCCAGGAGGGCCAGGCCCCGCCAAGCAACCGCCGAGAGTGGGCCAGCGCTCACCCGAGCATCCCGCCCCGGAGCGAGAAACCCCCAACGCACCGGCGGCCGGGGGCATCCTCCACCGGCAGGGCGTGGTGGTGGGGTGGGGGGGCCTGAGATGATGAGTGAGGCGGAGTCTAAGGCCTGACCTGACACATGGACATAGACAAACAGGCACACATATACACAAGCATACGTTCCCACCCTCATGCACACAAACAAATATTCACACACTCGCCCCACATGTAGACACACAAAAATGGACACGGTACCCACACTCACACTCCCCATTTGTACTCTATACTCCTGGATCCAGGCACCACTACCCCCAGAGGGGCAATCAGCGCCAGACCCCGGAGCTGAACCCCCTTCACTCTGGCGTGGAGACAGGAAGACCACCCCGGTCCCCGCACCAGCAGAGAAGACCACCAGCCCAGACCCCGACTGGACAGCCAGCTCATCCTCACAGCCCCCGGCCCCGGACAGAGAACAGAGAACAGGGGTGTGAAAAAAAGACCCCATGCCTCACCTCACCCGCTCAAATGTAGTGTTGGTGTGTGTTGTTCTAAAGTGCTTCAAAACAGGGGAGGGGCAAGACACTAACCACCCTCCGCCAGCTCGTGTCAGCTCGGCCCCTCCCAAGAGCCCTCAATGTCTATGTGTAACTTAAAATTGAGAAGCGGGCACCGGCACCAGAGGGAAGGTTGAATGAACAGACCGCCCTCTGGATGCCATTCAGTGTGCCCACCCCCAAGGCCCTATATGTATGTGTCATGTGACAGTAAGTAATGAGAGTGTCTAAGTTGTGATGTATGATTGAGATGCAGGTGGCCACGAGGAGACAGAGGAGGAGTACCACCTCCCCTGCATCCCAGCGACACACCCGCACCTCAGAACCCTACCTGTATGTTGGTGTGATGGAGCGGGAGAAGGGAAGGATTAGGCATAGGGAGGAAATCATCGGAGGGGGCAAAGTACCCCCCCCATTGGAGCCAGCTCCCCCGCTGACCCCCATAGGCACCCCCGTTGCCCCAAATCTGCCCAGGGCGGGGGGGCCAGGCCCATCCAAACCAGGGCCCACGGCAGCCCGGGGCGGCCCACCAGACCCCACCAGTTTTACTCTCAAATCATTCTCGGCATGTAGTCTTTCTCGATGTTTGGTTTTCATCAGTGTCAGTGCAGAAAAGCCTGCCTCGCATAAGTATGTGGTTGCAAAGGGCATCAACACTTTCAGTGCTTGCTTTGACAATCCTGGATACTCCACCATTGCTGAAGCCCAGAAATCCACAAGTGACTTGTTTTAAAAAAGCATGTTGTGTCTCCCATCAGATGATAAGTCCAGTAATTGTTCTTGCTCGTGAAATGAGAGATGTGGGATTGAAGGTGTGACATCAAAAGGGTTCCGAATCCATGTCTGAGACTGGTCCATAGGGGGGAAGTAAGTCTGCAGATTTTGGCTGAGCTGGTTGAGATGTTCAGTTATGAGGCCTTTGGTGCAATTACTTAGCACAGCTTGCCGAGATTGCAAAAATTCAGAGCAGAGGAAAGCACTCGGTAGAGTTTGTATTTATCCACTTGACCCAGAAAACTAGCTTTTTAATAAGTGCTTCAACTTTGTCCTGTGTGTTGAAAACAGTGGTACTAAGACCCTACAAACTTAAATTAAGTTCATTCAGAGTAGAAAATATGTCTGCTAGATATACCAGCTTCTGAAGCCAGATGTCGTCTTGCAAGCATGAAGACAAGGGAAACGGGTTATGAACAAAAAAATTCCTGAACTTCACATCTAAGCTCAAAAATTCTTGACAAGACCTTTCCACGCGATAACCAGCGCACTTCTGTGTGCAGCAGAAGTGTTTCGTGCTCACTGCCCATTTCACTGCATATAGTGCGAAAAATCAGTGAATTTAATGGACGAGATTTTATGAAGTTGACGATTTTTACAGTGACGTTAAGTACAGACAAAAGTTCATCCGGCATGTTTTTCGTTGCTAGGGCTTCTCGGTGGATGCTGCAGTGCACCCAGGAAACTGATGGTGCAACTTTTCGGATGAGAGCTACAGCTCCTTTGTGCCTCCCTGTCATTGATTTCGCCCGTACAAATGCCAACGCAGCGTGCCCAGTCTATTTCATTTACTCTGAAAAAGCTGTCCATCAAATTAAAAACATCTTGCCCTGTTGAACGTGCGGCAAGGGAACGGCAAAACAAAAAATCTTCATGGACCGTGTTCTCAAATAAATAACGGACATACACCAGAAGATTAGATAGGTTAGCTACGTCAGTAGACTCATCGACTTGCAGTGAGAAGAATTCACTCTTTTTTATTCTGCTTATTAGCTGGCTTAGAATGTCGGCAGATATTGAATCAATGCGACAAGCCACAGTGTTGTTGGAGAGAGGGATTTTGTCCAGCGTCTTTGCAGCTTTCTCTCCGAGCATACAGTTTACCATATCTTTGGCAACAGGTAGGCACAGATTTTCTCCAATTGTGTGGGGCATACCTCTTTTAGCCATGCGGTAACTCGCCAGATATGAAGCTTTCTGTGCATTTTTGGAAGCCGCCAAGCCTGAATGGGAGTGGATATTTTTTTCTTCTTCTGCAGTTCTCTAATTTTCCTTGGAAATAACTTACAGGCATGTCTTGTAAGTGACTGTGTCTTGTTTATAAGTGCTGGACCATATATGAGGGTTTGAGACTGCTATTAGCTAAAACAGACTACACATTGCGGGTTTGGACTTTCTGCATCACCAATCCAAGTAAATCCGAAAGTAATGTAACTGTCACTGTATTTGCATTTTTTACTTGACATTTTCTCACTCTCTAGTGTAGGCCTAATTCTCTTGACTCTCACATCTCTGCTGGATTACTCTGTTCCCGCCTCTTCACTTTGTTCGTTATCCTCCGAGTCCGTTCGATCAGGTTTCTCCGTATTTTCAAGGCCATGGTCGGTGCTCATCTCCACAAAAGATGCCGATGTAGATGGCTCACCCCCACTGATTTCTTTAAAGTACCAGTTTTTAACCAGGTGTCCATTTTGATTAATATATTTGGTGAAAAAAATTAAATAATCACTTGTGCCTAATGTGAAAAGGGCGGAGCTATTGTGGCGCATACGTGCTTGTAACCGCAAAATGAAAGCATGAGTAAATTACAGCTTGAAATGTGAAATTTTATTTCTCAATAAAACTTTGACATGTAAAGATTACCAAAGTTAAAAACGTAAAAATAATAAAAAGACTTAATAAAAATAAAATAATAAAAAATTCTGCCATTACAAATATTCTCCCGCGCACCCCTGGTGGTCAGTCTGCGCACCCCAGTTTGGGAACGGCTACTCTAGGCAAATCTTAGTGAAATGTCTTAAAAAGGCAAATGCAGAGAATCTGTTACAAGCTACACTACTCTCTGGAGTCCAAATAAAGACATCACCTCACCCAACACTAAACTACAGCAAAGGAGTGATTCGTACTATAGAATTAGATGATCTTAGATGATATGTCTTCTGAATGATGGATCCAGCACTCATCTACACTCAGGACATGGAACATACTCTGCAATTGATTTAACAATATGTGAACCTAAATTATTTTTAGGTATGGCATGATTTATGTGGTAGTGACCACTTTCCTTTAATAGTAACTCTAAAAGGAAGAGAAGAATTATTAAAAAACATTAAAATTGCAGTTCAACAGGGTTACTTGGTACAATTTTCAAACACTTTGTTATGAACGGTTTCAGGGAATCACTGAAGATAATCCAGATGGTATTAAACATTTATTAAACTTACATATTGTGCCTTTAAAGACTTAAAAACTAATAATAGCACTTTAAAATTAATCTTGTAGCGCACAGGTAACCAAAACATTGCAGGCTTATTCTGGCTACTAACAGAGATGAGGACTACAGCAGACCATCCAAAGCTGAAATGTTCTGCGGTAGCAACAGTGTGATTGGGAAACTGTTTTAATGACAATTTTCATAGCACCGGCACATCCACAATTGATATTATGGATATAGTGTGAGGAAGGATATTGGGTGGCCTCGAGTTGGTGATAAATATCATTAGGTTGAAGTTGACTGGTGTAAATGAGGACGAATATTTAAATAGACTTGCTTTTATTAATGAAAACAATTTTGCAAGTGTTTTTGTAGTTGGGGATTTGAATGCAGATCTTATTAAAAATCTTCTATGTTTGCTAAGCATATGTTGCATTTCTGTGCTGATGATAATTTTAAGCTATCTAGTAAACTGTTGTTACCTGTGGACTGTTATTACTTATATAAGTGAAGCCTGGCATACAACTTCAAGCTTGTTCAGCTGAGGCTCATGATACTTTACAGTCAATGATAACTCTATATAGGGCATCTGTATCTGATCAGGAACCATTTTTAATGATTGTTGTGTTTGAAAGCCTGCCTGAGATGAATTATGAGTGTAAAAGGGCTGCTTAAGTCAAATTAAATTTGTCTAAACTTACAGATAAAGATGAAAAAACATATATTAAAACATATTATGGGAAAACACTGTTGAATCAGGTGCTATTACCTAGTGATGCAATCATGTGTACATATGTGAACTGTAATGACATTTCTCATTTTTGTGGTTATATTGTGAGATCAGTGTATGAGGCCACTGTATCTTACATTCCCTGACATGAAATATCAGCATATCATAAAAAAAGCTGCTTTAATGGTGGAAAATCTTGCCTTGCCATAATATAAATGCTGTTTGTATGGATACAGAGAGTGTTACAACAAATGAGGTATATCAAGCAATAATTCAGCACAAAGATAGGAAAACTGGTGGTTTACATCAAATTACTGCTGGACGTCTAAAATTTGTGAGCTCTAGGTTTATGGTTCTTCTTGTAGATTGCTTCACCAGATTTATGAGACATGGGCTGCTGCCAGAGTCTATGGCAGTATGGAAATAATGCTATTAGTGTGCATCATCTTCTTGAAATTTGACCCTTGGCCTGCATCCAAAAATGTCGACAGGCTTAGGTGGTTTGTTGCACGTGCCGCTCCATGCATACTAGATCAAACTTTTTATTTTTGTATTTACTGATTTATCTACAGTGGTGGACAGTGGGTTTTGGGCAGGTATTTATGCAGACAGCATTGAATAATAATATATTTATTTTTTTAATAGAATTCATAACTTTGGAAAAAAAAATTTCCAGTCTGCGGGCCAGTACTTTTGCGAATATCTTTTAGTCCACACTGAGGAGGCTGATGGTCACTGTAGAAGATCTCTGACCTCAATGTGATTGAAAACTCCTGCCATTTACCTAAAATCACATATAAAGATCAGGTGGACTTTGTTAAATATAAATCTTCAACTGACAATATAAGGAGGCTTTACATCTGATGTGGATGAATCATTCTAATTTAGAGCCCATCCTTGCATTATCACTCGAGTGGGGTTTTCTGTTTGCAGCCTTAGAGAAATATGGCTTTGGTTCAGGTTTTGTTAAGTGGGTTAAGATTCTTTACTCTAATCCTAAAGCAGCTATAATAACTAACAGAATAACTTTCTTTTTATTTATCCAGGTCCACCCGTCAAGGCTGGCTTTCTCAGTCCACTACTTTTTATATTAGTTGTAGAACCGCTTGTTTCAAGACCCAAAAAATAAAGGTGTATTTTGCAGAGGAAAGAGAAAACAAATTACTGTTATATGCTGATGACATACTGCTTTTAGTTAAAGACCCAGCATGTTCCTTACCAGTACTTCTTAATAAAAATTTTCAGAATACAAAATACTCTGGCATAAGTCAGAGGCTATGCCAGTACCAGCAGCATACTTTTCTTCCTCAGTGAGTGTATACAGGCAAAATTAGATAGTAGGAAAAAACTTGTTAACTCTATTGAGAAAGATTAATATAATAAAGATAGTGGTGCCACAGTTTATTTCAAATCAGGAATGGTCATGATTATCATACCTCCTCAGATATATAAACAATATAATGCTATGGTTAAGAATTTTTTATGGGAAGGTAAAAGGCCCAGGATTGGGGTTAATAAATATGTTTACCTAGAGACAGGGGAGGTTTAGCATTACCTAATGTAGAGCTCTATAAAATAGCATTAGAAATGTCTAAGCTCGCTAGACACTGGGGAAATGAGGATTCAGATTTGGGTATTAATAGAACGACAATTTACTTCCCCTTTTCAGCCAATAGAGTCTTTTTCACAAAACCCAGAGGGGAACTTGCAACATCCAATGACCAACCCAATATTGCTTTATTCTAAAGAGTTTTGGAAAACTGCCCACAAAAAGTGTTGGATTTGTCACTGGTGTCAACATTACTCTTCAGTATGGAAAAACCCTTATGTTGAAGTTATGTAAAAGCCCTTGTTTTGGGGTGTAACGCCAAGCCAGCAGAGGGAGCCCTTACCCATGAACTGACTGTTGCTGCTCCCTCTGCTGCCTCATTGGTTACTTCCTGTTTGGTGGCCATAAAGGGAGGCCATTGCCAAACAGACTTTGTGAAGTATTGTTTTGCTGTGTGGACTCTACTAAGCGTTTTCTCCTGTTTCAATGCCTTATTTTGCCACGGTTTTGTTTTATGTCATAGTTTTGCCTTGTTTTGCCATTGTTTAGTTCTGTCTCTGTGCCATAGTTTTGCCTAGTTTCTTAGCCTTGTTCATTTGCCACTTCCGGACTGCTCACCTGTATTTTTGACCCATTGCCTGTTTTATTGGATTTATGCTCTCGCCTTGCCCAGGATATTACTGTTTGTTTGGTTATCGACCCTGCCTGTCTCGACTACGCTGTGTTCAAATAAAGCTCGCACTTGGATCTTATACGACTCTAAAGGATTTATTTAATAACGGTAAGCTTTTCAATGAACTACCAAAGCTCCTGCAAAAAGCATCTAATTTTTATCAACTCTGTTTAAGGATTGATGACAATAACTGTGAAAACCTAAGACTGATTTGGCAGAGAGTCATTTATAGTCCCCAGAGACGCTGGGTTTCATTCCACTTGTTACAGGCATTTTATTGACAAAAAGTGCTTGGATGTGGCCGAGAAACGGGTCATACAGTATTCTGAAGCTCAAGATGCTCACAAAGTCCAGTCTGTGTCACCGGGTAGTTGTACTTCAACAACTGAATGTCCGACAAATAAACTTGAGTCCAGGACGGGCTTGCCAGTAGCTTGTGCATAATTTGTAAGAAAATGGACAAATACATTACTGTGGCAGGCAAACGGTAGAAGAACCATCTTACACAGGCAGAAACGTTGTCAGCATGTATGTAAAAAAAAAAAATAAAGTACACGCACACATTTGAACTTTGAAGTTTTGTGGTATATGCTGGGTACCATAGTTAACTTTACATCAATTATTTAATAATTATTGTACAGTCAGGGTCAGATTAGCATTGTTTTGCATACAGCTACAGACAGAACACACAAAATTGTTTACATTTAAATGTTTTTACTTAATGGGTATTTATTTACCAATTAATTTCATTATATGTATATATTTTAGAGTTATAATAAGAGTTATTGTGAAATAGTTATAGCACATAAAATATCTTTTATGTTTTATTTCTTTTCAGAAATGAGTCAACCTTCGATATCAGCTACAAGATCTTCTGTGAGCGAATCATCTATCATATGGAAAAAGAAAGGCATTTTCCGTTGCTTGTGAGAAAAAGGATTGCCTGACTGCGTTTACAAACCTGGGTAGCAGTTTTAACCTGGACCATCTGCCTTTGAAGTACTTTGCAAATATGTGTGTCACCTACAGTATATGCCTCTACGACTGATGATGGGATTCACAGGGAGATCAGTCTTTATGTTATTGTGTCTGAATGAGTAACTGTCAGAGCAGATCAAATTCCAGGACTGATCATTAGATCCAAAAAAAGACTCATCACTCCATCCTTTCCTGCTGATGCTCTTATATGACACTGATATAAACACATTAAATCCACTCCACTCAATCTCCCAGTAACAGCGTCCACACACACTCTCTCTACACAACACCTGATACTCATCAAATCTGTCTGGATGATCAGGATACGACTGATACTCATACAACACATGTGTCACCTTTCTGTTCTCCTCAGACAGACTGAGTCGTTTGTTTGCTGTGTTTGGATCCAGTGTGAGAAAACAGGCATCTGAACACAAGAACAGACACATTTATAACACAACAACAATCACTACAGCTGAGTGTGTGTGTGTGTGTGTGTTTGTAGACGTACATTTGTTCAGTCCTGCTGTAATCCTGGATTCTCCTCCATGATCCACACTAGAAAACACACACACACACACATTCAGACAGTCAACTAACTGTTGCTATGCAGTTGCCAGGGTACTTGGGTGGTTGCTATGTAGCTAAGATATTGAGTGTGGTTGCTATGTAGTTGCTAAGGTACTGGAGGTGGTTGCTGTGGAGTTGCTAAGGTAATTAGGGTGGTTGCTACGCTGTTGCTATGCAGTTGCCTAGGTACTCAGGGTGGTTGCTAGGCTGTTGCTAAGGTACTGGAGGTGGTTATTATGCAGTTGCTAAGCTGCTTGGGGTGGTTGCTAGGCTGTTGCTATATGGTTACTATGGTACATACTGTGTGGTTGATAACAGATTCTGGGTGGTTGCTAGGGTGTTGCTATATGCTTGCTAGGGTACTTGTGGTGGTGGCTAGGCTTTTGCTGTATTGTTGCCAAGGTACACAAGGTGGTTGCTAGGGTGTTGCTGTGCAGTTGCTAGGGTACATGGGGCGGTTGCTAGTAGGGCTGTATCTCCATATATCTCACATTCAGTAGGGCGACCAGATGTCCTGGTTTTTGTTGTCCTGTCCCCGACTGGATCTGTCCCCAGAAATGTCCCCGTTTTACAGCACATTCAAAACAACCTGCAAATGCACTGAAAAAGCTCGACCAATATCAGCAGCTGGTAATCGTGTGATTGTGATTGTGATTATTTTCAGCAGCAGAGGCGCTGTGAGCTGTTACTGATTATTTGGTCGCGTCGCTACTTTGTACTTTAACCATGAAGAACCTGGACGAGAGCAAAACGCAATTATCATCAAAAGAGACGGCGTTATTGGTTTCAAGGCAGTAACATACTCACTTTACAGGTAAAACAAATTAATAGACGACTGTTTGTGTTCACTGTACAACAACACACATGATAATGTTACCGGATTGTTTTTCACACAATATTAAACATTCCTGAAACTTCCGTCGTCACAACCACAATATGAGAAAAATATACAGTCGTGGTCAGAATTGTTGGTGTCCTCAGTAAATATGATCAAAAAGGCTGTGAAAATAAATCTGCATTGTTTATTCATTTGATCTTTGGTACAAACTCTCCTCCTCATCATGCATTAGGACGATACAGACACACGTCCTCTTCCAGACAGATTTGTAACATCTTTAGTTGATTAGAACTTCATTATTGTTGATTTTCAGTGCTTGAGCTCTTTTCTTATAGACACTTAATCATTTGTGAGGCTTAACAATCTTTTGCTGCACATCAGAACTATATATTCTTTGGTTTTTCTCATTGTGATCAATGATTAAGGGAATTTGGTCTTTGTATTACCTCACATTTACACTCCTGGATAATTTATTTCACAATGTGATTTTTATTATATATTTTAATATATAATATTATTTAATTAAAGATCAAATGAATAAACAATGCAGATTTATTTTCACAGCCTTTTTTGATCATATTTAACAAGGGTACCAACAATTCTGACCACGACTGTATATATGCAATAAAATAAATAAATCAATTACACTTGTACAGTTATATTTGTAGAAAGCACATACTTGTGCAAAGTACATAATTGTCAAAATGAGTCTAACATGCAAAATAATAAACCTGAATAGGGATAGAAAAGATCAAAAGCAAACCCTGAATTTGTACAGTTGTAATTACTGAACTTTTGTGAAAATGTTAAATACAGTTAGAAAATATTAAACATGATTATAGATAATCACAAATGAGATTTCAGTGATATTTTTCCCACTGAACTAGGAAATGTTCCCGGTTTTAGAAGTAAATTAACACCACAGCTGCACTGTTAAAAGAGAAACTGTGGTAATTCATACATACACAGTCTCTCTCTCTTTCTCTCTGATAAATGAACACTTGATGAATGACACTTTTCTGAGAATAGAATATGAAGTGGAGATCACTAAACTGCAAGTTTACCAGTGTTTTCTGAAGGCCAGCACTTTGCCACAAGGTTGCCAGGTTGACAAAAATAAGTAACACACTTATCATATTTCAGTATTGCACACGACTGAAGCTCTGTTTCAGCGATTACGTCTCTTTATATCAGACAACCTCAGTTGTGTTCCTCTGTGGCAAGATTAAACCTTGTTGTAGCCTTTATATTATACTTCATTCATTATTTTCTAGTAACCTTGCACTTTTCCACTAAACGCTGTTCTTTTAAACTGCTGCACATTGATTTGATACAGAATCGATACAGAAACAGCTGTATTTTATTCTAAGGACCAGTTGTCTCTATTAACTGGTTGCTTATTATCATGCATATAACAAGCATATAGGCTGTTTATTAGTATTTCTAAAGCACATATTAATGTCTTATTCTGTATGACTATATATTTTGGATCATTTAATCCAAAAGTAATAATGTCATGAACCTGGTCGGTGACCTTCGGTCCGCTCACCACCAGATGTCGCTCTCGCCCTGTCACATCTCACAGACTGTTACACTACACCCCGGACTACGTCTGCCATCACTCATCGCGCTGATTGGGCCAACACCTGTGGCCAATCAGGGGCGCTATATAAGCCCCGGACTTTCCCCCTGTTACTCACGGAGTATTGTGGTTTATTGTATGGTTGTTTCGCGTTCAGTTCCCTAGTTCCCGAGTCCCCTGTGTTTAGCTTTCTCGCCTGGTCATTTCGTCTCGTCTGTCTCGCCGCCTGCTTTTTGGACTGCTCGCTCGTTTTACGGATTATTCCCTACCTTGCCCTATCAGATTACGTTCGCCCTGGATCGACCCACGCCTGCCTCTCGGACTATTCTTGTGTCTCGCCCCTTACATACCTGTTTGCTACTGTTCTTACCCTGCCTGTTAGACCATGTCTCTGTCTAATCCAAAGAATAAAACCTTGCGAATGGATCCGCTCGCCTCTCATCTCACTCCCCACGTTACAAATAGCTTATTTGATTTTTCTTTCTTTTTTCAGATTGTAATGTGTAAGTAAGTGATCAATCTAGCAGTCATTCTGTCTTTGAATTGACATGTTAAACACACTGATTAGTCAATAACCACTGATTAAAAATCAGTACATTTCAATTTGTACAGATATATGTATTATCTGACTCATAATCAGTGATGCTTTTTCTTTTTCTCTCCTTTGTTTTTGTGTCAGTAGCTGCTGCATCATGAAGACTCCACAGCACTGAGCGTCTTTGGCTTTGTAAGTATATTTTTTCAGCTGATTGTCAAACATATTCTCAATATTTGTATTTAGGTTCATTAAATATATGCCATGTAGCAGTTTTTATTTATGTATTTATTAGTGATTAGTGAAATTTAATTATTTATTGACACAATATACTATGTGAATAGTGTAATAATGTGCCTTCCTGCTGTACTACTTTTAATCTTTTTGTGACTGATTTTTCATATTTTTTGTCAGATTTGTCAAGATCATCTGAAGAGAGTGCATCTGTGACATGCAAGTAATTGAATGTTATATTTTGCTATAGAGTAGATGTGTAAATATATGGTTTCTTTTAGGAAATTGAAATCAGATGGGCCACAATATGTTAAAATTAATGTTGTTGTACTGATTGAGTCAGGGTCTTGTGAGTGGTCAAGTAGGGCCAAAATTAATATGATTCATTTTACTGACATTTTACATATTACATTTTGAATACCCTATTACTCAAAAAGCTGTAAACTGTACCATTTCACAGGCACCGATATTCGCCAAAGAGAGCATTGCCAAGTAGTGACCATGCAAGATGCCCAAACTTTTAAAGGACTTTAAATCTACAACATAATAAAGTCTGTAAAAAGTGAAAAAGTGCTCTGAATAATTTCTGAAATACCTGTTTAACCACATAAAGTGTTATTATTCTTGTTCGTATACCAATGTTAATCTTTTTTCCATATATGGTGTTTATGCTGAGCTTCATATTTAAATAGGCAAAACTGTGCCACATATACCTGCCTGACATTTTTTCCACCTTGTCATCTGTTTATAAACTTGGTTTCTGCATCCAGCACACTGCTGTATTTGCAGAAAAAAAAAATATATATATATATAATATATATATATATATATATATATATTACTGCAGTGTTCTGGATACAGAAACTGAGAAGTTTATAAAAAGATGACACGGTGGAAGAAGAGAGCAGGCCCTACAACAAAGAAATTCCTCCAAAGGTTTGCTCTAAATGTTGTTAACATTTACCACTGGCTCACTGAGATCTGACTAACCATGTGTCAATATGCGTCTCTCTCTTTCATTTATTCTGTCCCTCTTTTAGGATACACTTGAGGTCCTGAGAGTTCTTAAGAGTTTCTATTTGTTGATGTCACTTTTTACAATGGTAAATTCAAATAAATTCTCATTTCTTATATTCATATCGTGTCATTCTTACTGTGTGTGTGTGTGTGTGTGATATTTGTTGTTCATATTAATTAAATAAATATAGGCCTGTATTTCATATATATTTCCATCTGGAATCCAGACTCAGGCCAGTTCCAGCTAATTGTATAATCTATGCTGGCGTGACTGTGGCCCGATCCTGGCAGTGTCGGCTCAGTTTCGGCACCCAGACTCGGGCCGATTCTGGCACGTCTGGCAAAGTCGTACAAATCATTCACAACACATGCAATAAGTAAAACAACTCTGAACAAACACAAGCAGAGAAATTATAAAACAAATACTCGGTTTGAAAGCACAACATGCAACAATTGCGGAGGACATTTTCCACATGAAGGTGGACAGAAAAATTGCCCAGCAAAAGGAAAAGTCTGCAAAGGCTGTGGAAAGCTGAATCATTTTCAAAAATGTTGCAGGTCAACACGCTAGACAACCAGTAAGTCAAATCCATCGAAGCTCAAATTTCAAAAGGTAAACACTGTGCATAGAGATGACACAGCATGCAAAACACGTTTTGCAGCATCAACAAGTTCAGATGAAGACTGCGTCTATGTCATACACACAGTTCAACATTCACAACAACCTCAGTCACAAGTGGAGATCGCAGGAGTGCCAATGAAGGTCATCATCGACCTGCAAGCGTAAATATTGTTGATGCCGCGGCATATCACAAGCTAAAACACTACATCACAATAAACCCATCGGATGCAAAATTTTTTGCATATGGCTCGTTCACTCCACTTCCACTGAAAGGAAAGTTTCAAGCCAAAATCAACTCCAACAACCAAGACACAGTAACCACATTCTACGTAATTGACGGTCATTCCGGTTCTCTGCTGAGCTACAGCACCGCAACAGAACTTGGAATTCTTCAAATAGTCAGCGCAATGTCTAACCAACCAGCCGAAATTCCCACTGTCAATCAACTGCTGGAAGAGTACAAAGACCTTTTTCAAGGCATTGGAAAGCTAAAAGATCTTCAAGTGAAGCTACACATAGATGAGTCTGTATAGCCAGCCACGCAACCACACAGACGAATTCCATTCCATATCAGAAAGAAAGTGGAACAAGAACTCGACAGTGGATGATTTGATACATGATTTAAACGGAGCTGTATGTTTCACAAAACTGGATCTGAATGCTGGATATCATCAGCTTGAACTACATCCAGACTCCAGGTACATAACGACATTTACAACTCATGCAAGGCTCTGGAGGTAGACTCGTTTGAATTTTGGAATTAGCTCAGCTGCAGAGGTTTTCCAAAATACAATTCAGCAAGTCCTTCATGGCATCCCAAATGTCAGGAACATGAGTGATGATATCATAGTCTATGGGAAATATTCTTGGGATATGTGTTTTCAGACAAAGGAATTTCTGCAGATCCGAAAAAGATAATAGCCATCAAGAACCTTTCAGCCCCGCAGAATGTGTCCGAAGTACACAGTCTGCTTGGAATGACAATATACTGTTCATGTTTTATTCTGGACTATGCAACAACCACACAGCCGCTGCGTGAACTTGTCTGGAAAAATCACATTTGGAACTGGGGACCCGAACAACAAGCAGCACTGGACAAGCTGAAATCTCAACTCATCCAAAATGCTACAATGTCATACTTGTCATCCAAGGAAGGCATCAACACTTCTTGTTGATGCAAGCCCAGTTGGTCTTGGTGCGATACTGAGCCAGCCAGGCACAGACAGGTTTGGTGACAAAGTAATTGAGTATGCCAGTAGAGCACTCACATCTGTAGAACAACGTTATTCACAAACAGAAAGGGAAGCTCTAGCAATAGTCTAGGCATGTAAACACTTCCACCTGTATGGCTCACACTTCACAGTCATTACAGACCACAAACCACTGGAGCTCATTTTCAACAATCCTCGAGCACCAGCCAGGCTTGAACGCTGGAGGCTGAGATTGCAACAGTACACATTTACAGTCCAGTACAAAGCAGGGAAAGGCAATCCTGCTGATTACATGTCGAGGCATCCTGTTGACGGACACCACACAGACTTTTCAGAAAATGCAGAAAGTTACGTCAACTTCATAATTGACAACACAGTTCCAAAAGCAATGACCTTGGATGAAATACGAAGTGAAACTGGAAAAGACTCCACCTTGCAGATAGCGATAAAAGAGCTGAAAGGAAAAGGCTGGACACACTTGAAACAGACCATGTCAGATGTAGAACACGCAAAGCTAACAGCGTTCCATAAGCTGAGACATGAGTTCACAGTCAATGCATCGCAAGACATAGTTCTCAGGGGAAACAGACTCGTTTTACCTGCCTCTTTGTATCAAAAGGCCATCCAACTTGCACATGTGGGACAGATGGGCATCGTGAAGACTAAACAGTTGATAAGAGAAAAGGTATGGTTCCCTGGTATAGATGCAGAAGTGGAGAAAGCTGTGCAAGGATGTATTCCATGTCAAGCAGCCACCATCCAACATCATACAGAACCCCTTAAGATCTTCCCGCAGAGCCATGGGTGGAAGTCTCAGTGAATTTTACTGGTCCCTTTCCATCTGGTGACTACTTGCTGGTAATAGTTGATGATTATTCCAGGTATCCAGAAGTGGAGATAGTCAAGTCTACAGCAGCCAGTGCTGTGATCCCCAAACTGGATAAGATATTCTCAACCTTTGGCATACCCGCAATAGTCAAAACCGACAATGGCCCACCGTTCAATAGTTACTGTTTTGCGGATTTCAGTGCGTATCTTGGCTTCAAACACAGAAAAGTAACTCCATACTGCCCTAAAGCGAACGGAGAAGTTGAACGATTCATGCGAACACTCAAAAAGACAATCATGACCACGAACGCAGAAGGCAAACCATGGAAGCATTGTCTGTCAGTTTCCTAAGAAATTACAGAGCAACACCACATGGAACCACCCAAAAGTCACCAACAGAATTACTATTTGGAAGAAAGATCAGTACCACACTACCCTTAAATCCACAGGGCAGGAAGAAAACTGACCTCAGCGATACGGACCACATTGCAAAACAACGAATGAAAAGATATGCAGATCTTCGAAACAGAGCGAAAGAATCCAGGATCAAAGCAGGTGACGCTGTGCTCTGCTGACAACCCATTTTTCAACCCATTTTTCAAAAGGCTTCCATCTCATCTCAAAGTTGAGCAGAATGCAATCTCTAATGACAAAGATAACATCAGAGCACAAACACCAGATTCAGATGTGCTCCAGGACAATGTACCGCAAGGCCCACGGCACACTACCACCAATCCGAGACTTTTCAAATACCCCTCGATATTCCCTTAGACCAAATCATAGGGCCCCAAGATATCTGATTGATGAAATGTGAAATGTTGTTTTTTCAACATGCTACTACTGGTAGTTCATAAGTATTGATTTGCTTCATTGAACATTCCTGTTCTCATGTTTTGAGAATGGTAGCTTGAGGCAATAGAAGGACCTTCCTAGTTTGTAATTTGATTATATAGAATGTAATCTGCAATCTAAGATTCTGTGTTGCAAGTACATTCTCGTTCTCGAATAAGGGAGGCATGTAGTGTTTGCATGTAGTCCTGTTCCAGGTTTTCTGTTCAGCATCCTGACTCTGACGTAAGCACGTAAGCACGTAAGCACGTCGAGAGTGACGAGGTAACTAAGCCTGTGTAATTGCCACGGAGCATGTGAATGGCATAAAAAGTAAACTGCACGTTTGATAACAACTCTTCCTGTCTACGTGATCTTTCTTTCTCCTACACCCAAGAATGTTACAGATGGCATTTTCAAACACGTGCATTTTGAAACATATTTTCAAAATGATGTATTTTCAGTCCCCAACGTAAACGAACAGGTGAAACACATAAAAAGTTTCCTGTTTTTGTCTGAAAACACTGTCATGTAAACGTCCCCTAAGTCAATGAGATTTTTCCCAGTTTTAATTGTCATTTGTATGAAAACCATAAATCTGATCAGTTAGAAAATATAATAGCATACTAAATCACAACAGTCTGAGGATCTGAGCTGTATTTGGTGGATGAGCTGTATCTTGAAAACTCCAGAAGATGCATTTTAAAAGTCTCAAAAGGAGAAGAAGAAGAAGAAGAAGGAGATTAAATAGCATTTCAGTAGGTTGGCTTTCCCAAGTCAACCTAATTATGATTTTGACTTTCAATGATTTTGAAAAGATTATCGAGACAAAACAACATGTTAAACATGCTTTAAAACACACCAGAAATGCTAACACATGTTAAAGGTGAGCCATTATGCCCCATTTCACAAGATGTAATATAAGGCCACATTCACACAGCAGCAGAATACCGTCCTGTATTTGAGCCCTTTATACTGTTACATTCGCACACAGTACAGTTATTAATGGGTGTGATAATTTACATATTCTATAACCACTATCTATATCTCACACCCCTACATTTTCAGGACTCACAAATCACATTATCAGAACACACGCGCTGTGTGAACAGAACAGGACTGAACAACTATCTCGTCATTCAATGTGAGAGAGAGGCTCTGCCGCACAAACATGCCTCTACTGTGTGTTGTGTGCCTTCATGTGTGGTTTCGGTAACTTACAGTGCCTGAGAAATAAGCGGTGTCATCTGAAAGTTTATATCCAGTCTCCACTGGAGTCGCTCTCGTCAGTTTTGTGTTCTGCTCCTCTCTTCACCCAAGTTTAAAAGCTGCTGTCGGATAATGTAGGTTTGATGGATGAACTCTGGCTTGTGTCACTTGTTGTGTCAGAAAGTGATAGGACTTTCAGTTTTATGGACGTCGCCATCTTGGATATTACTTTGGTTACTGATAAGGAATACGGGCTTTACTCCCGTTGCACTCTCATACAGACAATATTCCAGACGCTACTGTTAGCTGCTGTGTGAACGGGACATTTCAAGACTCACACCTGCAAGTTAATGCGGTTGTTAATCCGAAAAACTGACAGTGTGAACGTAGCCTGAGTCTCAGGTTTCCCCAGAATGCATCTGTGAAGTTTCAGCTCAAAATACCCCACAGATCATTTATTATATCACAGTGGAAGCAGAAACAGTTTTCATGCATGTTTCTTTAAATGCAAATGAGCTGCTGCTCCCCGCCCCGTTCCCGAACAGAGCTGTGCCTTTACAGCTCATATCTCAGATCTATTCAAAATCAAAATGTTTGGTTTTGATTATCATGTACATCACTCTGAAATCATGCGTTTTATAGCCATTTCAGTTTAAACTTCTGATATATGGTTTTCTGAGCGCACACATCCGCAGCATACGGACAGAAAGCGTCTGTCACACGGCATGTGAGTACTAAACTAAAGTTCTCTTTAATGTCTTATTGCTTAAACTGTCAAAGACACAAGTTTAGGTTAAAAATACATGAGTTAAAAACAGAGCTTGACATTAACTTTTTTGCTCACCAGCCACTGTGGCTAGTGGTTTTCCAAAATTATCTTTTTCATTGGCCACACAATTTTGTTGTTGGGAAATTATGTTTTATATGACTAAAGTTGCTGCATACTAAAATGTATTTAAATTGATTTCCAGGTCTCTTATTTTCAAAGTCTTCTCAATGTCTCAATGCATTTACAAATTTAATGAAGCTAAAATGTAGCATGAAAGCATTTACATTGTAAAATTGCCACAGTATAAATAATGTTATGATCTTGGTGTTTAAAATCAGTTTTTTTATATATATATATAAATATGAAATGTTGGGAATAAATACAAAGATAAGCTACTTTTAAATATGAAACTAAACCACCTACAGGTGGCAGCAAGTGACTGTTTTAATGAATGAGTCACTGAGTCATGCCTTCAAACACAGGCTGATTCATTCAAGAATGAAGCAAGTGCCCGTCTTTATGAATGGACTGAATCATTGACTCAAAATTATTCATTCAGAAACACTGAATCATTCAGTAACGAAACTGAATGTTGCTCAGTGTTACGTGACTGTTCTGCTGTGATCTTTGTTTTTAAACCATTTTCGTTATCCAAAATCAATGTCACATTTACAAGTGTGGTTTTCAAGGAAAACTGCAGTCTGTTGGTCGTGACATGTTGTATAACTAGGCTATATGTGTTACGGAAGCAGACGGACAACTGAGGTAAGTGAAATACAAGAAGTTTATTAACAGCAGAGCGGTAGATGAATGATGATGTGCAGCAATAGGTAAGTTTGATAGTTCGGAAGTTCAGAGTCCTAGAGTGGATGTCTACGAGATGGATGATGAATGTTTCCTTTTCAGGAACGACGGGAGATTGAATCCAGGTGACGGTGATTAGAATTCAGGTGATTGTGAACGCTGCGTGTGAGTGGCTGCAGAACCTGACCAATCCGTGACATTACCCCCCTCCCCAGGGCCCGCTCCTGAGGGCCGAGACCTCCGGCGTCGTGGTGGTCTACCTCATCCACGAGGTGCAGGGAATTCCGGATGACTAGTGTGGAAATCCTCCAAGAGAGTGGGATCCAGAATGTCAGCTCTGGGGACCCACGACCTTTCTTCTGGTCCGTATCCTTCCCAGTCTACCAGATATTGTAATTGACCACCACGACGTCGGGATTGCAGGATTTCCTTGACCGAGTAGATGGAGCCGTCTTCCAGCAACAGAGGGGGAGGGGGTTCCTCTTCGTGGCCAGGTTCTGTGGAGGGAATCAGAGGTGGGTGAAAGGGTTTGAGTAGTGAAACATGAAATGTAGGGTGAATCCTGTATTGAGGTGGTAACTGGAGTTTGAAGGTGACGGGGTTGACCTGTTCCAGTATGGTAAAGGGGCCAACAAACCTGGGACTGAGTTTCCGAGAGGGCAAGCGCAGACGAATGTCTCGAGTGGAGAGCCAAACCTTTTGACCTGGAGCAAAGGCAGGACCTTGAATCCTTCTCTGATCGGCGATTGACTTGGATCTGCGCACTGCCCTCTGGAGGTGGTGGTGAGCTACGTCCCAGACCCTCTCGCTCTCCCGGAGCCAGTAATCCACTGCGGGCACCTCTGATGGTTCACCATTCCAGGGGAAGAGGGGTGGTTAGAATCCGAGGACACACTGGAATGGTGTGAGTCCTGTGGTCAGCTGCCGCAGTGAATTCTGGGCATATTCTGCCCAGCCCAGAAACTGGTTCCAGGAGTCCTGGTGACCATGACAGAAGGTTCTGAGGAACCGCCCCACTTCCTGAATTTTCCTCTCCGTCTGGCCGTTGGTTTGAGGGTGGTATCCAGAGGAGAGGCTGATGGTCACACCTAGGAGTCTGAAAAACGATCTCCATACTCTTGAGATGAATTGGGGTCCTCTGTCTGAAACGATATCTTCAGGGATACCATAATAACGGAAAACATGATTGAAAAGGATCTCTGCTGTCTCTAGGGCGGTAGGAAGTCCCTTCAGAGGGATAAGACGGCAGAATTTTGAGAATCGATCAATGATGACCAGGATGCAGGTATTTCCATCGGATGAGGGGAGATTGGTCATGAAATCCACTCCTAGATGTGACCAGGGGCGGTTCGGGACAGGCAAGGGATGGAGTTTTCCTGCAGGTAAGTGTCGGGGGCTTTTGGACATGGCACATTCCTTGCAACCTTGGACGTACTGTCTCACATTCCTTGCCATGGCAGGCCACCAGAAGCGTTCGGATAGCAGCGTGAGGGTATTGTTGGCCCCTGGATGCCCAGTGCCCAGGGAGGTGTGCGTGGAGTGGATGAGAGCTATCCGTTGGGTCCTGGGAACAAACTGACGACCTGGTGGGCAACCCGGCGGAGGTCTAGGTTCAGGAGTGGCGACAACAGGAGGGGCCAACCATTCTATGGGGTTGATGATGATGTGTTCTGGGATGATATTGACCGGAGTTTCAGAGGTTTCAGGGTGATCATGCCTTCTTGATAGAGCATCTGCTCGGATGTTCTTGGGTCCTGGACGATATGTGATGGAGAACTGGAATCTGGAGAAGAACAATGACCAGCGAGCTTGACGGGGACAGAGACGTTTGGCGTTACGAAGGTATTGCAGGTTTTTATGGTCTGTTATGACTTGAAATGAGAATTTGGTGCCCTCCAGCCAATGTCGCCACTCCTCCAGGGCGAGTTTAATGGCCAACAATTCCCTGTTGCCGATGTCATAGTTCCTCTCCGCCGGGTTGAGCTTCCGGGAGAAGTAGGCACATGGATGGAGTAACGGGGGATCTCCATGATGTTGGGAGAGAATAGCTCCTACGGTGGTTGACGCGTCTACCTCCACCACGAAAGGTAAATCAGGGTCAGGATGAGTCAGGAGTGGAGCTTGGGTGAAGGCGGACTTCAAGGATTGGAAGGCTGCGGCTGCTTCGGGAGTCCAACAGAGGGTTTTGGGTTTACCCCGGAGAAGAGTGGTAAGAGGAGCTGTGATGTTGCTGTAACTATGGATGAATCGTCGGTAGAAATTGGAGAATCCTAGAAATTTTTGAAGTTCCTTGATGGTAGTTGGTTCTGGCCAGGAGACAACTGCGGAGACCTTCCTCTCATCCATGCGTACCCCCTGCTGGTCGATGATGTATCCGAGGAATTGCACAGAAGAGAGATGAAAAGAACATTTTTCAGCTTTGAGGTAGAGCTGGTGGTTTCTGAGTCTTTGAAGGACCTCCGCAACGTGGTGATGGTGTTCTGCCTCACTCCGGGAGTAAATCAAGATGTCATCTATGTAGACAACGACAAATTTGTGGAGAAACTCCCGGAGTACTTCATGGATGAAGTTCTGGAATACGGAGGGGGCGTTGACCAAACCGTAGGGCATGACAAGATATTCATAATGGCCGGTAGGGGTCACGAAGGCGGTCTTCCATTCATCCCCCTCTCGTATTCTCACCAGATTGTAAGCGCTGCGGAGGTCCAACTTGGTGAAAATCCTCGCCGACCTGAGTTGTTCGAGGGCCGCAGGGACGAGAGGAAGGGGATAACGGAACTTGATGGTGCCTTGGTTGATGATCCGGTAATCGATACACGGCCGCAGCCCTCCATCCTTCTTCGCCACGAAGAAGAAACTGGATGCTGCAGGTGAAGTGGATGGACGGATGTACCCCTGACTCAGAGCCTCGTGAATGTACTCCTCCATGGCCTTAGTCTCCGGAAGCGACAACGGATAGATCTTTCCTCTGGGCATTGGAGCATCCGGAACCAGGTCAATGGCGCAGTCCCATGGCCAGTGTGGAGGTAATTGAGAAGCTCTCTTGGGGCAGAAGACGTCCTTGTAGGAACTGTAGATCTTGGGAATTTGAACAGATGGCTTCTCAATGGGGCTTTCGACAGACGTGGTGAAGACAGGCAAAGGTTTCTGAACCGGTCGAGGGATTTCTGGAAAACAATCTGTAACGCATCCTTTTCCCCATTTGAGTATCTCCCCGGTGCCCCAAGAGAGGATGGGATCATGCTTTACCAGCCACGGGCGCCCTAAAATGATGTCCACGTTGGCGCCCTCCAGAACCAGAAGCTGAATCTTCTCATGGTGGAGAATTCCAATCTGGAGGTTGATGGGTTCGCATTTGCGATGGATACGTGTGGGTGAGGTTGTTTCGCCGGTTATGGGTTGAATTTGGTAGATCTTGGACGTGACTTTTGTCCGGAGATGAAGCTGGCGACAGAGGGTTCCCGAGATGAAATTTCCTGCTGACCCGGAGTCGATAAGAGCGGTGACTACAACAGAGGAAGACAGAGTGGTTATACAAACATTGGTAGTCAGTGGGTGCATCTTTTCACGGTCTGTATGCAAACCACTCACCGCAGTGCGTACTGGACGGAGCGGGCAGTTCAACCGAACATGCCCGCTAGCTCCACAGTACATGCACAGACCCCGGGTCAGCCTCCTCTGTCGCTCAGCGGAGGTAAGTCTACCGGATTCCAGGATCATGGGTTCTGGTTCTGAAGGGCTGGCTGGCTCAGAGGGACGGAGGAGTGCATTATTATCAGGTTCTTGGTTGCATTGGTAAGAGTGTATCCGTTCAGAACAGCGGAGAGAGAGCTGAATAAATTTCTCTAATCCCATGTTGTCATCTAACGCTGCTAACTGCATCCGGAGCTTCGGTTCCAGCCCCAACCGATAGGTGGTCAGAAGGGATCGCTCATTCCATCCGCTTGCAGCAGCTAAAGTACGAAAACGAAGAGAATATTCCTGAGTAGACATTACACCCTGTTTAAGATGGTAGAGTTGCTCACCAGCGGATACTTCTCCATCCGATCGTCCAAATACTTCTTTGAAGTGGGTTGTGAACGTGCGGATGGAATGAACTGCCGGACCGCCTTGATGCCAGATGGTTTCGGCCCATCGAAGGGCTGGTCCGGTGAGCAGCGAAGTGATGAAGGCGATTTGAGACTGATCTGTGGGATATAAAGCAGGTTGCATCGTGAACACCAATGAACATTGTAATAGAAATCCGTTGCACTCCTCCGCCCCGCCAGCGTAGGGCGCCGGCCGGGCCATGGGACTGGATGGAACGATAGCCGAAGAAGTGCTCGGTGCTGGTGGATCCTCGGAGGGTGGAACAGGTGAAATGGTGACTGGAGATCGCAACAAGACCTCCCGGAGGGAATCCACCAGTTCCTGGAATGGATCGGGGTTGCTCATGCTGTCACAATTTGTTAGGTCCGGGCTTCTGTTACGGAAGCAGACGGACAACTGAGGTAAGTGAAATACAAGAAGTTTATTAACAGCAGAGCGGTAGATTAATGATGACGTCCAACAATAGGTAAGTTTGATAGTTCGGAAGTTCAGAGTCCTAGAGTGGATGTCTACGAGATGGATGATGAATGTTTCCTTTTCAGGAACGACGGGAGATGCACTGCAGGTCCGATGACGCACACACACCGTTTGCTGACAGCTGACAGACTTACGGCACACACACCACTGATTGAATGCGGCTTGACTTGACAGACTGGAATGAAACAGAGACAAAGGTAAGTATATTCAGGTAAGAAGGTAGTTGTGATCTTGGAGAGAGTCTCACAATGAGTCCGCTTCAGATAAACGAGCCCGGACAATGACTGGTGAGTGGTGCGTGCTTATATGTGTGTGTGGTGATTGAATCCAGGTGACGGTGATTAGAATTCAGGTGATTGTGAACGCTGTGTGTGAGTGGCTGCAGAACCTGACCAATCCGTGACAATATGTAATAAATATAAAAACTACATTTTTCTTGCAGTATGTTTCTTGTGCAATTGTGTTCATTTGTGTTGATTTCTTCACGAGATTGTCTCACACACAGACAGGCTGTGTGATCCTCAACTGACATGACCTTATTACTGTCAATACATTATTCATTAGCAATTGCCATTTACAACAAAGGTATTAAAATCAGAATCTTTCTCGCCAAAATGTCAGTGCTTCTCTAATTCGAGGTTTTAATCAGATTAGTTGTCCGATCAGGCAAGTAAAATTCTGTTTCATGTGCCCCTTCAAAAAATCCACTTGTCCCAGACAAGCATTAATGTCGAGCTCTGTTATAAAATTCAACCTGCCAAAGTGTCTAGTGGGAGTGACCGTGTTACCCACCACTGCTGAAATCCACCTGCATTTGGTCGGTTGGCGGGTGTTAATATCAAGCCCTGGTTACAAAAACAGTTGCTTATGAGGCTGGGAAAAATATGCAGATTATGGGGTGGTAATATTATAATAAGATCCCATTTCTACATCACAGGATGAGCAAAATATGATGCACTCATTTTTTTTTCACAAGCTTGCAGAGAAAGTCTAACCTAAACAAAGTTACTGAGTTGTCCATTTTCATGTTTTCTGGGTTGGTAAATGCACCAGAGACCCGATTAGAGCTCCTAAACACTTAAAAAGTCCTATTTTCATGTCACCTTTAATACATGCTAGAATCATGATATCAAAAATAACAAATACATTTGAATTAATTATTTTAACTCTTAGGAGGTCTCCCATCCAGGTACTGATCAGGCTCAATCCTGTTTAGCTTCAGTGGGTGACCAGGCAAGAGTGATTGCTGCTGGCAGTGCAAACATTTTTTTTTCTAGAAATTATCAATTGTGAATGATATATATGAATATATAGTGATCCTGCAATTGAATGTATTACTTCACATCACATCACATAATAAAGTATGAAAATAACTTGAAAGCTTTTATCAGTACGTTCACTAGTGAAACACTACTTATACAGACAGTTAGCTTATTAGCCATCAGTGTTGGGCAGTAACGCATTACTTTGTAACGCGTTACTGTAATTTGATTATTTTTTAGTAACGGAGTAATTTAACACGTTATAATTTCCAAATTAGTAATTAGAGTATAGTTACAAGCATGCGCTACTGCTGCATTACATCATTGCCAACTGAATGTGATTTATCATGTAGATTATAAAAAGGGTGTTAGCTAGCACATGCGGCGTCCTCTACCTGAGAACTACTTTGACTGGAAAGCGCCTGTGAGGCGGATACTACCAATGAAAACAGTCAGCATGGAGAGAGGAAAGTGTGCGTTCTGTAGCTGGAAATACAATCATTTTTAGTTTATTTCTGTCAAAGGCAAGAACATTATTGTGTGTTGTCAATTAGAAGGGAAGAAATCCTTTTCAACCGTGAAAAACTCCATATCCAATTTAAAACACCTGAAAGGGCAGTATGGCACATTAAAACCTATTGAGAACGTACAGGGTGCGGAGAGCAATGCATCAGCTTCTATTGTCGTACCATGTCGCTCTCTGTTGCGTCGAGACCAGCGAGGGTGGTCTCTAATCCACTGTCACTGGACTCGACGCAACAGAGAGTACAAGACTTGCGCGGTACAAGACTTGATGGGTGACTGCGGGTGCAGGTGCAGGCGCGGGCGCTGGCGGGCAGAGACTCATGTGTGTGCGGGATGCGATAGAATAAAATGATTTGCGGGACTCCCGCAAAATACAACTTTTTAAACATAAAATATCTAAAACAAATTAATTGCTATTCCTGTATTGCACAAAAGCAACAAGAACAACTATATAAAACAAAAACGATTAACAGGCATAAGCATAGGCAGAGTTTCTATTTATAATATGTGTTTGCAGCGTTGAACAATGTTGATTTCTGAAATGCAATGGACAATCAGAGAATCCACTCACCGCTCGAAATGCCGTGCATTCTGCAACCACACGCAGCAGCCTATTGCTTTTAGTTAAAATAACAGCGGTTTGTGAATGTAGATGCTCTTATAACAAATATTTTAGTGGAGCATTTATGCTGGGATGTTTCACGTAAATTTTGTGGATGTACAGAAAAAAAGTAACATAATGAGTAATGTAACTAATTACTTTTGAAATAAAGTAATCAGAACAGTAATTTGATTACTTTTCAAAGGAGTAATCAGTAATCAGTAATCAGTAATTTAACTACATTTTCAGAGTAACTTGCCCAACTCTGTTAGCCATTAATGTAAACCTAATTATATGGTTAACTGTAGGCTTATATCATTTAAAATCATATTATTATTCATTATCTATATGGTCTAATCAGAGGTGTAGTGAGAGTCACTGACATTAATTTCCCGTTGGACAGGATAGAAACAGCATGTGTAAGAGAAGACATCTGTGATGTGGACCTGTTTGAAGTGACTGTTATATGAAAGATAAGTTATACTGCTGTTTAATCATTTCTCTAAGAGCTTGTGGGTCAGTATGATGTGTTTGTGTGTGTCTTGTAAGCTCTGTGCAGCTGTTTCTACACTTAGAAAGCAGCCAGCATGTGATTCTAACACTAGCAGACTTGGTGATTATGAAGATTATCAGACAAGAAGTTTTAACTTGTTTTTTTTTTTTTTTTTGTATTTTAACTGTCTGTTCCTGTTTTGTGGCCAGTTAGGGAGTTAAAATATTGTTTTTTGTTATTTTGTTTTGTCTGAACAGTTTATTTTAGATTTTACTCCTCAGACTAGTGATCTTAAATTTTTTTAGATTGCTGCATCCTCTAGAAACTCCTAGACTCATATAGATATACAGAAAAACTGAAAATTTAAACAATAAAACCCCAAAACTCCTCCTGCTTGACATACTTGAGTTTGTCCAGTTTGCAGTTTGGATCCTTATGTTTTTCAGAAAGCAGCTTGACTCCTGAATCTCCTGGGTGATTGTAGCTCAGATCCAGCTCTCTCAGGTGTGAGGGGTTCGAACTCAGAGCTGAAGACACATAATGACAGCCTTTCTCTGTCACCATACAGCCAGACAACCTACAAAAACATACAACAACAGTCCACATCACATTAGTGTGTTTGTTGTTCCTTTTATATTGAACTGATTATTCCATAAAAACAGCTGGTCAAAAAAAGATCATTTTGTGCTCATTTAGCATTATAAGGAAGAAACAAATATTCCCCCAAATCACTGAACATTATGTAGCCAGATTCAAGATTCGTCAGGTTTGCTAACATCTTGGTGCCAGATATCACAGCACAGCTTCAGGGGTCTAGTGGAGTCCATGTCTCGATGGGCCAGGGCTATTTTGGCAGCAAAAGGTGGACCAACACAATATTAGGAAGGTGGTCATAATGTTATGCCTGATCAGTGTATACATACATATACGTATGTGTGTGTGTTAGTTTGTTTGCTGTCATACGTGAATTACACTAAATTGATCCTGCCTTTCATTTACATCTGGAAGAGATTTTCATCTGCATTGCATTTTATCTACACTACACACATGCTGTGTTTACATCATAGAGGAAACAAAAATGTCAGAAGGCTGAATCCATGCTTGACAAGCTCCTCTCATCATCTTCACAGGTCTCTTCCTTTGTGACTGGTGATGTTGTTCTGGACCATCATATCAATAATGCTCTTGTTCCATTCAAAATAATCTTGATTGTCCACCTGAATGTTCTCAAACTTAAGTTATGAATAATGTTTGGACATTTACATGTAAAGAAGTTGTCAGAGGAAGACTACAAATCCGCACTATCAAAAATCTAAGCACAATATTTTTAAATAATTGTACTGACAAACTCTTTTAAAGACTCTTCTGAAGACTTTAGATCTGTTCCCTAGCTTCTAGATTTTCTTACGTAGTCTATTAGGGTAACTCTGATTTCATTTGAAATTTGTCTTTACCTTCTACCTCTCTTTCCACTTCACTCTACAATTCTTCTCTGTTCATGTATTCTTACAGTTTCAATGTCCTCCTCTCCGCTCATCTCTTCTCCCTCTCCTTCTCCTCTCCTCTTTTTTATATCCACCTCTCTGCTCATCTCTGTCTACCTGTTTCACTCTTCATCTTCTCTACCTCGTCACACACCGTAGTCTACCCACTCCATTCCCTTTTAGACTTAAGACCTGTGTTTGGAGAAGTGTGTCAAATTGATTGAGAAAAACTGTAACATCAGTAATATCCAATGACACACACTTCTCAGGTTTTTGTAGAGTCATTTGCGGCATACTAGGTAAACAATGAAGAGAGAATGTGTACATATTTTAAAAATAAAAATATTATTTGCAAATACTGTTTTTAAATCCATGTTACAAGTGGCCCAAACTAACAGCGCTGGCAGCATACTGTACAATACAATACAAATTTTATTTCTATAGCATATTTAAAACAACTGCCATTGACCAAAGTGCTTTCCAGCACCATTACATACATTATTACATATTACATATCACACAAACAAAATTACAAATTAAAAAATTAAACCCTGATCACTCAATCAATTCTAAAAGCTACAGTACTGTGCAAAAGTCTTAGGCCACTAGTATTTTCATCAGCTAAAAAGTCAGTTAAAGTCTGTCTTATGCTGTAGTGTGTCAGTAGGAAATATTAGATTACATTTCCAAACATTCATTTTGCCATTAATCGTAGTAATCCAGTGAGATTTCTGTTTGCACAAGGAGTCTGATAACAGCGAGTGCTCTGTACAGAGATCTGATCTCATCATCATCCAGTCTGTCTGGAATGACATGAAGAAACAGAACAAACTCAGACAGACTAAATCCAGAAGAACTGTGACAAAGTCTCCAGGATCCTTAAAGAAACCTACCTGCAAAGCTGCAGCACTGTTAAATTTTCTAGGCACTTATGTAAAAATGCCGTAAAATGAGGATGCTGTCATAAATAGATTTTCTTTATCAATTACCTTCTATTAACTAAATGAAATCAACATTTGGTGCGACCATTCTTTGGGTTTACAGCAGCTTTTGCCCTGGGTGCACTTGCGCAAAACTTTTCAGGTAGCTTTGCAGGTAGGTCTCTTGAAGCATCTTGGAGACGTTGCCACAGTTCTTCTGGATTTAGTCTGTTTCAGTTTGTTCTGTGTCTTCATGTCATTCCAGGAAGACTGGATGATGGTGAGATCAGATCTCTGTTTGGAGCACTGGCTGTTGTCAGACTCCTTGTGCAAACAAAAATCTCACTAGATTATTACAATTAATGGCAAACAGAATGTTTGGAAATGTAAACCAATATTTTTTACTGACACACTACAGCAAAAGATAGAAATAACTTACTTTAAACCATTTTTTAGCTGGTGAAAATACTAGTGGTCTAAAACTTTTGCACTGTACTGTATACTAAAAAGATATGATTTCAGTCTAAACTTAAAAGCATCCACAGATGGGGAGGGTTTATATGCATTGAAAGAGGGTTCCATAAACGTGGAGCAGCCACTGAGAAAGACCTATCACCTTTTGATTTTAGTCTAGTTTTAGGGACATGAAGAATCATCTGATTTGAAGACCTCATATTCTTTGATTAGGAATTAAAAGGTCAACAATATTTTTTGGGGCAATGCCATGCAACGCTTTAAAACCATCAACAAAACCTTAAATTCAATTCTACATTTTAGAGGCAACCAGTGTAAAGAAATCAAAACTGGGGTAATTCTCTCCCTCTTTTTTGTGTCAGTCAAATGTCTGGCAGCAGCATTTTGCACTAATTGAAGATGAGATAAGTGACCCTGTGAAATACCCAAAAATACAGAATTACAAAAATCAATGTGTGGTAATACAAAACCATGAATAACAGTCTCCAGGACCTTAAAGAGAGGACTGATTTCATTTTAGAAATTATTTAGTTGATAAAACACAGGCTTCACAACAATAGTAACCTGTTTATCTAAAAATAAAGCTGAACACATTATAACACCCACATTCTTGACATGATCTGAAACACTTATTACCTTGAAAGCAGATGAGGGTCCAAAGACAACACACTCTGTCTTATCAGTATTAAGGTGAAGAAAATTGCTTGCCAACCAGGCTCTAATCTTACCTAAACACTGAACAAGTCCATCAAATGATTGAGAGCCATTTGGATCTACTGGAATGTATGGGTGTCATCTGCATATTCCTACAAGGCTCAATTCTTGCACCACTCTTGTTCAGCCTGTATGTGCTCCCACTGAGTCAAATAATGATAAAGAACCAAACTGCCTATCACAGCTTTGCCGATGACACCCAGATTTACCTAGCCTTATCGCCAAATGACTACACTCCCATTGACTCCCCCTGCCAATGCATTGATGAAATTAACAGCTGAATGTGCCAAAACATTATTTCATTAAACAAGGAGAAAACTGAAGTCACTGCATTTGAAAAGAAGGATGAAGTTCTCAAGGTGAATGCATACCTTGACTCTACAGGTCAAACAACTACAAATCAAGTCAGGAATCTTGGTGTGATTCTGGAGTCAGACCTTCATTTCAGTTATGTCATGTCAAAGCAGTAACTGAATCAGCATCATCTCAAAAACATTGGAGAAATTAGATGTTTTTTTTTTGTTGTTTTTTTCCAGTCAAGACTTGGAGAAACTTGTTCATGCCTTTATCACCAGCAGGGTGGTGTAATGGTCTCCTCACCGGCCTTCCCAAAAAAAGGAAAGGAGAAGGAAAGGACATGATGTGTGGCCAAATATGGAGAACCACACTTGGAATTTGTGCTCTGCATTCTGCAGCAGTTGGGGATTCAGTGCCTTGATCAAGGGTCTCACCTCAGTCATGTTACTGAGGGTAGAGAGAGCACTGGTAATTCACTCCCCCCAACTACATTTCCTCCTGGACCTGAGACTTAAACCCGCAACCTTTGGATTACAAGTCTGACTCTCTAACCATTAGGCCATGACTGCCCCCAGACCATTAGACAGCTGCAGCTCATCCAGAACGCTGCTGCCAGGATTCTGACTAGAACAAAAAAATCTGAGCATATCACACCAGTTCTCAGGTCATTACACTGGCTTCCAGTTAAGTTTAGGATTGATTTTAAAGCACTTTTACTTGTCTATAAATCACTAAATGGCCTAGACCTAAGGCTTGCTGATATGCTTATTGAATATAAGACTAACAGACCACTCAGATCATTAGGATTTAGTCTGTTAGAAATACCAAGGGTTCACTCCAAAACAAGGGGAATCTGCTTATAGCTATTATGCCGCCCACAGTTGGAACCAGCTTCCAGAATAGATCAGATGTGCTAAATCAGTAGCCATATTTAAATCTAGACTCAAAACACATCTGTTTAGCTGTACATTTACTGAACAAGCACTGTGAAACGTCCAAACTGATTTAGTCATTTTAACTGTTTTAATTCATGTTAAATCAATTTTTAAAACATTTTATAATTTTTAAATTCCTTGTTTTTACTTGTGATTATTTTTTAATGATTATTTTAAATTTTATATGTAAAGAACTTTGAATTACCATTGTGCATGAAATGTGCTATATAAATAAACTTTGCTTTGCCTTGCCTCAATACAATCCACATTAATTTCATAATCATGAAAAAAAAATGCTTGCAAACCCAGACAGCAAAATTCCTGAGGCCCAGATCAGGTCCACACGTGATATTTTCATCTGGCTCACAAACTGTGTGGAATGATGCCACTTCTGTGCTCCACAGTAATACACAGATAATCGTACTTATCTGACCGCCATCAATTCGTGGCAGTGAATGAAGAGGTATCATATCGATCACAAGTGCAATATGGAGTACCTCAAGGTTCGGTACTAGGGCCATTACTTTTTACGCTTTACATGTTACCCTTGGGAGATATCATCAGGAAACATGGTGTTAGCTTTCACTGTTATGCTGATAATAGTCACACTGCAAAAAAAAAATGCTTTTCTTGCTTAGATTTTTTTGTCTTGTTTCCAGCCAAAATATCTAAAAAAAAATCTCAAATCAAGAAGGATTTTTTAGACAAGTAAAAATTATTATCTTGTTTTCAGAAAAAAAGAAGTCAAAATTAAGTGAGTTTTTGCTTAGAACAAGCAAAATAATCTGCCAATGGGGTAAGCAAATTTATCTTATTTCAAGCAGAAATCTAGATTATTTTGCTTACCCCATTGGCAGATTATTTTGCTTGTTTCAAGCAAAATATTACTTAATTTTGACTTCTTTTTTTCTGACAATAATTTCTACTTGTCTAGAAATTGGGAAAACACTTCCCATAACACCCAGTGCATTGTAAGAAGAATGGCATCTACGCTAATATTAGTCAGTTTCTTTCTTATTCCGAGGTCACCTTAACCACCAGATCCAGTCCGTATCCAGATCAGATGGTCACTGCAGTCCCCGGATCCAGTCTGTACCCAGCCCAGACGGTGGATCGGCACCTACACTGGTTTTGCAGAAGATGCAGAAAGAAGCAGCGGCCAGACTATCGACGTTTTTAACATCTGAATGCTTCGTTACGTTTTTAAAGAATAATAAGGTAAGTAATCAAGCAAGCAACTTGTATGTGAATATTTCTTTTCTGCTTGTCCTATTTTTTGCTAATCTAATACATATTTACCAAAGAATTTTGATATTATACAGTGCTAGAAGAACACGGTCTGACCACTTAAAACTAGCAGGTACCACAAATGGTAAAAAAAAATCTATTTTGCCTTTTTCCAATTGGATATGTTGTATAGTTTTCTATTTTACCCCGAATTGACAAAGCAAATGCCTTATTTCCATGTTGAAAATAGAAATTAAGATGTGAAGTGAAGGGCTGGCCAAGATTATCTCTTACCAGTGGCTTGTGATTGATGTGAATAAAGATTTTGAAATATATGCTTGTCGTTAATCGATTTAATGATTAGTGTAATCGTTTGCAGTGTTTCCTCTATGATTTTATAAAACTGTGGTGCTTTATTTTTAGTAGTAAGGTTAGTATTTTTGTGTTCATCATTAAAATTCGCTATTGTAATGTCCAGTCCATTTTTAAAATATTAATCACAGTGTAACTATTCATTACATTGTTACACCTTTTTAGATTTTAAGCTATATTATAGTGGTAAGTATTTTCTGTAATGCTTGTAAAACATGAACATATTAAGGAATGAATGCATTTATAATTTGCAAGGCAGAACTTCCTTTTAACTAAACTTTTTTGTCCTTTTTAAAAGAAGTGCTTCTGGTAACTGCCTCCTGAGTGGTCTTCAATTCACATATCTTGATACAGTTGAGGTGAGGACATTTTATTCTGAAGAAGTAGTAGTAGAGATTAATTTATGACAGTGTTGACTACGATGCACATTAAGTATTATATTGAGAGACTAAAACAACTTAAAATATATCTCCACTTTAAATAATTTCTTGCAGATGCAGTGGAGCTGTAAGCATTGTATTTTTTCTGCAGACAAAAGGGGACAGTTGTTAAAACATTATCGCCTAAAACATGGAGGCTTCACTCGGCAACAGCCAATACCATGTCTTCATAATGATTGCTTGTGCGCTTTCAAATCTTTTAATGCACTTAAAGTACACTTATCTGGCACTCTCAATCTGACGGACAAGCAAGTAAACCCAAAGTTGCGTTTCACTGCCAGTTATGTGAGTACATTGAGCCCTGCACTGAAGATGAGTTTTTTAGACACTTACGCAGCCATTTGAAACTTAAACAAGGTGTTTTATGTCCATACGAAGGCTGTCAGTTTCAGAGTAATGTGTATTCAACGTTTAATGCACACAAAAGCAGAGTACACAGTGGGAGTGCTACAACCCAATTTAAAAGTAATTTAAAAATAATCTCAAACATTGAACGGCCAGGTCAATTGACTGATGTCGAAGGTGAGCTTTCTCTACAGGATGGCATTGAGTTTGAAGAGTCTGTAGATGACGTATAGGATTTGAAAATTCAGCTGGAGCGTAATTTGGCTTCATTGTTTTTGAAAATGCAAGCAATACTGCACATATCTGAAAGTGCTGCACAAGAAGTAATTCAGCAGATCAACCAGATACAATTGCTTTCGCAACCATTACTACAAAATGCAGTACAGAAAATTATCAGTCAGCACTGCGGTGATGTGGATAATTCCATAGTGAATGACATTGTAAGTGTAGTGTCCCAAACTAATGTCTTGCTGAAATTTACCAATGCAGAAGGATCCCTGTCTACAGCCAACAGGAGAGCATCTTATATACTACAAGAATTTCCAGTTGTTATGCCAGTTGAGTTTGCTCTTGACAAAGATCAATCATTTGTGTATGTCCCCATACTCAAAATGTTGCAGGCTTTACTAAACAATCAGGATATTTTGGATAAGGTGCTGCATGCAGAGGTGATGTCACCTGAAGGATACTACTCATTTAGAGACGGCTCTCATTTCAAAGAAAATGTTCTCTTGAATGTGGAGGAATGTAGGATTGCCCTTGGGCTATACATTGATGAGTTTGAAGTGGCTAATCCAATTGGAACCTCCAAGAAAAAACACAAACTATGTGCCATATATTGGGTACTTGCTAATCTTGATTCCAAGTATCGTTCAGCTCTTCACTCAATTCAACTTGCACTTTTGTGCAAGGTTAATGCTCTAAAAGAGCATGGCTATGATGAGGTTCTTCGTCGTCTCATTCAGGACATTGCAACTCTTGAGGAATATGGTGTGTATGTTGAACAATTAGCAGAAAGTGTTAAAGGCATCATACTATATGTGGCAGCAGACAACTTGGGGGCTCACTCTTTAGCCGGGTTCCAGGAGAGTTTTGCAGCAGATTACTTTTGTCGGTTTTGTATGTGCAAACAAGATGACATGCAGGATAAAGAGGTCAGATCAGGTGTACTCCAGCCAAGGACAAGAGAGAACCATGAAAGGCATGTGCAAGAGGTACTCCGTGACCATACTGTGGCCAAACATCATGGTGTTAAAAGAGGATGTCCACTGAATGAAAAACTCACACACTTTCATGTGGTGAATGGTTTTCCGACTGACATTCTCCATGATTTTTTGGAGGGCATAGTACCAGCAGAATTCTCACTGTGCCTTCAGGATTTGATTACAAAGAAATATGTTTCTTTGGACTGTTTAAATGAGGCTATTAGGCAGTTCCCTTACACATTTTCAGATAAAGCTGACAAACCACAGACCATTCCAAAGACCTTCTTCTGTAGGGGAACCACTGGGGGAAATTGCCATGAAAATTGGTCTCTACTAAGGCTGCTTCCATTGATGATAGGCTACAATATCCCTGAAGGAGACCAGTCATGGGAGATACTGATGCTGGGAGATAAGATGTACTGGAGTTGGTAATGTCACCACACTTTACTGAGGAGTTAATCCATTTCTTGGATTGCAAAATCTCAGAACATCGAGAGTTGCTTCAGAAAACCTTTCCCAACTACAAACTTTGTCCAAAACATAATTTCATCGAACAATATACTGAAATGATAAAAATCTTTGGCCCTCTAGTAGACATGTCGACGATGAGGTTCGAAGGGAAGCACAAATTTTTCAAAAAAGGTTGTGCATGACACATGCAACTTCAAGAATGTAGCACGTACCTTGGCTGTAAGACACTAGAAAATGATGGCCTTCCATTTAGATTCTCCGACATTCTTCAAGCCTCCTTTGCAAATTGAAAAAGTGAGATCAGTTATGGTCACATCCTTCCCTGAAAATGTTCAGAGTTCGCTGCATCAGCAAAATGACAAGCAGTCTACAGTGCTGGTTGTACCCTCTGCATGTGTTCATGGTGTCAAAAACTGTGCAGATATGATCATCTCTGTTGGCAGTTGTTCCGGTCTTCCAGAGTTCAGGCAAATAACACACACTGTGGTTATCAACACAGAAGTTCTGTTAGTCTACAGGCTTTTGAGCTCCTGGTATACCGAACATTTACGTGCTTATGAGTTGTGCTTCAGTGGGGCAGGTTGTCTTGCAGTAACCCAGCTGTCTGAGCTCAATGATGTTTTCCCCTTATCTGCCTACCAAGTGAAAGGCAATATGTATGTGACACTGAAGCGTTACATATTGTGTTAAATGACAGTACATCAAATGGGCACCAAAGTGATTGTTTTTTTGTTTGTTTGTTTTTTTCTAGGACCATGGAAAGCTATAAAATAAGACTCATTCTAACTGAACAGGACATAAGGAAATTGTCACTGGATGGAAAACCAAAAACTGTTGAAGAGCTGAAGACAAAAATCCAAGAAAAATGCAATTTGCAGTATGACTTCAATGTGATGTATGAAGACTCCGACTTTGACAATGCCTTCTGCAACCTTGAAGACAGAGGAGACCTACCATCTACAAGAGCTACAGTGAAGGTAATTCCATTGCTTGTTACTGCCTCCACCACCAGCATGTCTGATGACTCCAGTGTATCCGAAGATACAGTGATTCTCCCTACACACAGCTCATCAACAAGACATGATCCATGGCCGGAGATTTTTGACATTCCAAGATTTCCTGTTGATGTGGAATTCAGGCTCAGACAGGCCAATCTTACGTATCTACAAGACAAGACGTACCTGAATGTACCGAGAGACATGAAACATACTATTTTGGAAAAGCTTGCAGAAGAAATGTACAAATTTGATGCCTATCCAAATGAAGAGCGGATCAATTCTGTGGCACTAGCGCTCATAAGCAAACATCCCTGCCTTCAGGAATGAGGTTCACCGGATGGGTGTTCTGGCTGGAAGCATAGCCTGAAATTCAAAATGGGAAACTATCGCACAAAACTAAGAAAAGCAGGCTGTGTAGAGGTTGGAGTAAATGGGGGTAAAACAGGTGGCCCGGAAATGGCGTCAAAAGGCTTGAAAAGGCCAAAAAGATATGAGGTAAATTACTTACCAGAGCTCCCTGAGGGGCAGAATGAAGACAGCCTAGAGGCGCAAGAAAGCTCCTGGTTGAAGAAATGAAGAAACCGAACCCTAGTGCAAGTCTCATTGCATCAAAGATGGACCAGACCTTCTCAGTGCGAAGAAGTGAGATTGTGGATGCAGAAACTCCAGTGAAAGCATTGCAGGAGCGGTGGCCAGCTCTCTTTACAGAGAGACAAGTAAGTGCTCATACTTTTAATAATTTTATTTATTGTTGTAAGTTGATCATGATGTTGCTACCTATTATTATTTTTAAGTATTTAAAAGTAGTGTTGGTAATATTGTAATTGTTACAAGATTTGTGTTCTGTTTTTGAGAAACACTTTAGCTGTGGGTTGTATCTTAAGAATTACTTCCCCGTTTAGTTGCTGCACTATGATATCAAGCAGCATTATGATAATTACGCTTGTTTTAAATTAAACTTTAAAGGGTTAGTTCACCCCAAAATGAAAATTCAGTCATTAATTACCCAGGCTCATGTTGTTCCAAACCTGTAAGACCTTCATTCATCTTTGGAACACAATGTAAGATAGTTTTTTGATGAAATCGGAAAGCTTTCTGACCCTCCCATAGACCAGCAAAGGTACTACCACATTCAAGGCCCAGAAAAGTACCAAGATCATTGACAAAGTAATCCATGTGACATCAGTGGTTCAACTGTAATGTTACGAAGCTATGAGAATACTTTTTTTTGCACAAAGAAAACAAGAATAATGACTTTATTCTAAATTTTCATCTACTGTGTCACTTGTGGATGCGTATTCATGAGAGCATGCCAATGCATGCGTGTGTCGTTGCCACATGTTTGTGTCGTGGTACTCTTGTGAATATGCATCCACAAGTGATGCAGAAGAGATGAAAATATGGAATAAAGTCATTATTTTTGTTTCCTTCGCGCAAAAAAAAATATTCTCATAGCTGCATAACAATCATCTTGGTACTTTTCTGGCCTTGAACGTGGTAGTACCCTAATGATGTCTTTTCTACCTTTCTGAGCCTTGAAAGTGCTAGTTGCCAAGGCTGCATATGGAGGGACAAAAAGCTCTCGGATTTCATTTTTGTTATTTCTTCATCTGTGTTCTGAAGATGAACAAAGGTCTTACAAGTTTGGAATGACAAGGTTTAGCGACTGATGACAGAATTGAGGTTTTTGGGAGAATTAATCCTTTAACAAACTAATTGGTACTATAACTTCAGAATGCTGCATGATCTTGAACTTCATTTGTTTTTCATTATCTACTCCTAGAAACCAGATGTGACAGCAATGTGCACATTGGTGCTCCGAGGCCTGCCCGTCATGCTTGGTGATGATGCCAGTAACTTCTACAACACCTGCTTCGTAAGTTCTCAGTTATGTTTTATATTTATTTATTTATTATTTCCATTGAAAATGGGTTTACCAAAAAACTCATTAACTCATTAAACAATGTGAGTCCAGTGTACTCTCTGTCTGTGTCAACCTAAAACTAGGACTTGTTATTACATATTCTTTGGAAGTATTAAAATCATATTGCAAGCCATGCAATATGCATAATGTGATATGTACAATGTGATATGCATGAGAAGTTTCTCATGCAATGTAAGTACTATACCTTGAATATTTATGAGTTGAGAGAAAAATAAAAGATAAATTAAAAAAAAAAAAAAACAATGCATGTAAATACTTAACGAGGAATGGCTAAACGGCAGACAACTGACAATTAATGATGATTTCAACATTTTCCTTTCAACATTTCCCAGTTGTAATATTGTTATTGTTTCATTTTCTTATAGGCATCTGATACTGATGAGGCCTGGGCACAAGTACCTGTTGGAGTGTTGACTGTCATTGATGAACACATTCCTCTCTTACCAAATCAACTGTACCTTGACCCAGTTTCTACTCCCATCATTGTTGAGGGAGGTATTGTCATTGACAATCTGCAGAATCTACCACAGGCAGCTTTTGTTTGGCCTGTCATATGCTTTGAATTTGGAATACCCCAAATACATGAAAAACACTTTCAACTTCTTTCAGAAAGTAATGCTTGGGTTGGGACAGAACAAACTCCCACCAAAACTGCAGTCACTTAAGAATCTCCTGTTAAGTTAAAACATTAACAAATGTGTAAGAATGGTGATGATTTGCATTAGATTTCAGTTGTTCATGACAGTGGATATTGACTGAAGTGTTAAATCTGTTGGTTTAGGATGTTACAGTCAGGTCAGGGTTTTTTTTTTTTTGGTCCACAAAATTTATTTAATGTAGATTTTATATAGATTTATTGTACCATCAAATGGTTTGTATTTTATTTTAAAATTTTTGTAAAACCTAAAGTGAATATTTTAAATAATTTTATACCCCAATGCAAACTTGTGTGGACCATCCCTGTGCCTGTCAGTTCTTAAGAAGAAAAAAATACAATAAATTTACTCTTGAACTGTGTCACTGCCTTAGAGTATTTGTCCAGGTGTAAGTGCATTCTTTGTGAAATTGCGAACCCCTTCTCAGTGTTTTACAATAGACAATCAATGCACTTAAGTTATTAGAGTAATGCTTACTTGGTTTTTTTAAGGCAATCGGTTTGCATGGTTTTAACAAGTAAATTGGATTGCTTTTGAAGTAAAGTCAGCTTAGAAATTTCAAGTTGCATGCAGAAAATGTCAAGTTAGCTCAACTTACATAAATCAGTAGTTTAGAATACATACAAAGTATATTTCACTTGAAATTATATAGTTGTTAAAAATAGTACATCTAAAGTAAACAATCAAGTATATGCTACAATTTAGTTTTAAGTTACTGGAAGTCTCTTTTAAATATACAATACTAGATAGCCGTTTGTTAATACTACAAACTATTCCCATTTAACTTTACGTGGTTTTTTTAAGGCAATCGGTTTGCATGCTTTTTTAAAGTAAGGTTTACTAATAGGATTTTACAGTGTAGAGACAACCTCTACAGCCCTGAATGTCAGTGGAGACCACATCAACTAGATGAGCCCCAGAGACGGATCCCCAGTGAAGACCTCGTCACCTAGACGGCCATCGGCACAAGACCACGGGAACCAGATGAGTCCTCTGCGTCTGGCCAGAGGAGAACTGGCCCCCCGACTGAACCTGGTTTCTCCCAAGGTTTTTTTCTCCATTTGTCACTGATGGAGTTTTGGTTCCTTGCCGCTGTTGCCTCTGGCTTGCTTAGTTGGGGACACTTAATTTTCAAATGATTTCGTAAACTATTTGAACTGAACTGAGCTGAATGATGACATCATTGAATTCAATGATAAACTGCCTTTAACTAAAAATTGAGTGTTTACTGTTGCCCTTTTGCATTATTGATGCACTTTTTCCTACTTAATACTGTACAGCCACTTTGTCACAATTCTGTATTGTTAAAAGCCGTATATAAATAAAGGTGACTTGACTTGACTTGGTCCGCTCCTGTTTGCCAGATTTGGGCCACAAGCAAGACAAAGGAAGGGCTAATGTCAGCCATGAGTAAACCAAATTAAGCAGAAATGACCCAAGTCTGAGCCACATTTATTTTAATTCTTGCCCAGATCCGGCCCAGATCCAACATCTTGACCCAGCCCACTACTGTGTAGAATGATGGCATGTGGGTGGACCACTTCTGTTGGCCAGATTTGGGCCACAGGAAGGACACGTCAGCCATGAAAATAAGTAAAAAAAAAAAAAATTACCAGAACTGGACCAATCTGTCCAACACTGATTTTAATTCTGGCCTCGATCCAACACCTTGTTCTCGCCCACATACCATGTGAAATAATAGCATTTGGGCAGTCTGGTCCTGTTTTCCAGATTTGGGCGTCAAATAAGCTTTAGCATTGTCGCATAGCATTGCCTCTAATGTGGGCCACAGTTGATTTTTATTCTAACCCTGCTCTTCCCCTCATGTGGCCCACATGCTACATGGAATGGTGGCATTTTTGCAGTGGTCCACAAGCAGCCAACTGCACAGCCACATTTTATTTGGGCAACATTTGGCCACTTTAGGCTCATGTTAGGCTCACATTAGCCAGTGCTCACACTGCCATATCTTTGCCAAAACTGTCCCAGATACATTTTAATATACCTGGGCCACATTTGCTGAAACATACAGTACTGTGCAAAAGTTTTAGGCAACTAGTATTTTCACCAGCTAAAAAATTGTTTAAAGTAAGTTATTTCTATCTTTTGATGTAGTGTATCAGTAAAAAATATCGGTTTACATTTCCAAACATTCTGTTTGCCATTAATTGTAATAATCTAGTGAGATTTTTGTTTGCACAAGGAGTCTGACAACAGCCTGTCACGTTGTTGCTGGTGCTGGGTGGAAGACAGGATACAACGTACGGAACAAATCTAATTTTAATTACTTTCACGAGGAACAGACAGGAACACACTAATCAACAATATGCAACGACATGCAACGACATGCAACGACAAAGACCGACAGGGAACTAAACACAAGGTGGAACTTAAATACACAAACTAATCAGAACAAACACAGGTGAAGACAATGAAACACTCAGGAAGAAACAAGGAGGGCGTGACTAGGGTGACGAGAGGGCTGAGTCCAGGGAGCACATGGTGAAATCACAACATAAACACACGATGACAATAAGGATACGTGACATTACCCCCCCCTCTCACAAGGCGCGACTCGCGCCGTAACACATACACTGGGGTGGGGGGGTGGGCGCCCTGGAGGTCCGTGCTGGACAGACATCGGGTACTTAGGGGCGTACCTCCAGGGCGGATCAGGGAGTTCAGGAGGCCATGGTGGATCAGGGAGTTCAGGAGGCCATGGCCAGACAGACAGTTCAGGTGGCCATGGCGGGTCCGGGGGCTCAGGAGGCCATGGCCGGGTAAACAGTTCAGGTGGCCATGGCGGGTCTGGGGGCTCAGGAGGCCATGGCCGGGTAAACAGTTCAGGTGGCCATGGTGGATCTGGGGGCTCAGGAGGCCATGGCCGGGTAAACAGTTCAGGTGGCCATGGCGGGTAGCCCCCCCCCAAAATTTTCTTGGGGAAATTTACAGTACTGCCAGCCGTAGGGAGCGCTGGATGAGGTGCTGGCTCAGGAGGGCGCGCTGAAGGAGGAGCCGGCTCAGGACTTTGTCTTGGCTTATGAAAAGCACCAGGAACTTGATTTGACTCAGGAGATGTAGCCGTGACATGACTTGACTCAGCCGTGACGTGACTTGACTCAGCCGTGACGTGACTTGACTCAGCCGTGACGTGACTTGACTCAGCCGTGACGTGACTTGACTCAGGAACCACAGCCGTGGCTTGACTTGGCTCAGTAGCTGCAGCTGCAACTTGACTTGATTCAGGGAACACAGCTACAACTTGACTTGACTCAGGAAGGCTGGGCGGAACCAGCGGAGGGTTAAGAAGGCTGGGCGGAACCAGCGGAGGCTTAGGAAGGCTGGACGGAACCAGCGGAGGCTCAGGAAGGCTGGACGGAACCAGCGGAGGCTCAGGAAGGCTGGACGGAACCAGCGGAGGCTCAGGAAGGCTGGACGGAACCAGCGGAGGCTCAGGGAGGCTGGACGGAACCAGCGGAGGCTCAGGAAGGCTGGGCGGAACCAGCGGAGGCTTAGGAGAATCAGGGGAGATAATAGGAGCAGTGAACTCCAGTGGGATTGCCCTGTCCATAATGTTCATTCCAGCAATCATGACTGGGGACTCAGGCTTGGCGGCCATCTTGCGAGCAGACTCTGGCGTGGCGGCCATCTTGCGTGCAGGCTCTGGCGTGGCGGCCATCTTGCGAGCAGGCTCTGGCCTGGCGGCCATCTTGCGAGCAGGCTCTGGCGTGGCGGCCAGCGGATTAGAGCGCGGGGATGAGGCCGGCCGCATCGGGCTGAGGACAGCGGTGGAGCTCTGGAGGATGACTGGGGATTTGGGACTGGGCTGACGGTTCGAGCCGTTGACACGGTATGTGGAGGTTCTCGGCTTAGGGCAGGCGGGCGCGTGGCGCTGTGTCTGGGAGGAGACTGGAGGATGAGACCTAATCGGACTCTGAACTTCTTCTACTTCAAAATCAGATCCGTTTAAATAGAGAATTAGATTGATTAGCTCGATCAAGGGGAAACTACAAGTGGGAAGCTCGCAGCGTATTGTCTCATCATCCAGCCCCAAAACAAACACAGCGCCAAGAGAAGTTTCGTGCCAGCCTACCTGGTGGGAGAGCTCGATGAATTCCTCCACATACCGTTCCAACTCACGACCGTCCTGCCGCAGTCTCCACAAAGCGTCCTCAGCCCAACTCATCTTCTCTTTATAAGGTCGGTCTTTCTGTCACGTTGTTGCTGGTGCTGGATGGAAGACAGGATACAACGTACGGAACAAATCTAATTTTAATTACTTTCACGAGGAACAGACAGGAACACACTAATCAACAATATGCAACGACAAAGACCGACAGGGAACTAAACACAAGGTGGAACTTAAATACACAAACTAATCAGAACAAACACAGGTGAAGACAATGAAACACTCAGGAAGAAACAAGGAGGGCGTGACTAGGGTGACGAGAGGGCTGAGTCCAGGGAGCACATGGTGAAATCACAACATAAACACACGATGACAATAAGGATACGTGACACAGCCAGTGCTTCAAACAGAGATCTGATCTCACCATCATCCAGTCTTCCTGGAATGACATGAAGACACAGAAAAACTGAGACAGACTAAATCCAGAAAAACTGTGGCAACATCTCCAAGATGTTTCAAGTAACCTACCTGCAAAGCTACCTGAAAAACTATGCACAAGTGCACATAGAGCAAAAGCTGCTTTAAATGCAAAGGATGGTCACATCAAATGCTTATTTATTTTAATTAATAGAAGTTCTTTGATAAAGAAAATCTATTTATGACATTGTTTTTGACAGCATCCTCATTTTATGTGCCTAACTGTCTAAAAATTTTAACAGTACTGTAGCTTTGTAGGTGTAGGTCTCTTAAAGCATCTTGGAGATGTTGCCACAGTTCTTCTGGATTTAGTCTGTCTCAGTTTTTTCTGTTTCTTAAGACAGACTGGATTGAATGATGGAGAGATCAGATCTCTGTTTGCACAAGGAGTCTGACAACAGCCTGTGCTCCACACAAAAATCTCACTGGACTATTATAATTAATGGCAAAATGAATGTTTAGAAGTGTAAACTGATATTTCCTACTGACACACTACAGCAAAAGACCGCCTTTAACTGACTTTAAACCATTTTTTAGCTGATGAAAATACTAGTGGCCTAAGACTTTTGGACAGTACTGTATGTTGACCACATTTGGTTTATACCCTGATTAGCCTCTGTCGATTGTGTCACATTTTTGCGAAAGTTGGCACACATTTGGTGGGCACTATTTGGGCCATATTTAACATTTACCACATGCACCACTTTAGGGTCACATTCAGATTACACATTGCCGTAAACACATGTGGACCACTTCAGGGTTACATCCATTTTGTCCAGGCCATAAGAAGGCCAGCGGTGTCATATTGTTGCCTTAAGTGCCCCATATACAGATGCTATCTGGGAATGCTGGGCCGGCCCGTGACATAGGTGGAATAGGCAAATGCTAGGGGCACCGCCGATCCCTAGGGTTGCCAAAATGAGTAAAGTTGTTGTTGTTGTTTTTTAACAATACTACTTCAATACTATGAATTTAAAATATTACAAAAAAGCAACTGTCTGACAAAAACATAATTATTTTATTGCACTCAACATATGATCAATCTTTCCCCGCACAGATGCACTTCCACATACATCAGTCACCTGATTGTGACAGATGTTCACTTCACTAATATATTATCAGGATGTCAAAAAGACAGAAGCCTTCTTGTGCCCAGGGAAGAAAAAAAAGACAAGAAGAAGGAAAACCAAGAGAAAGACAGAGGTAATATGATGTAATGAATGATAATCATATAAACTACATGACGTAAAAGTTTGTGAACAAACTTCATGTTGGTGAAGTCTAAAAGTTTAAAATAGGGTAATAACAATGAAGTACCAGAAATGTGAGACTTTGCAACATAATCGTGTCGTTTTCGTGTCACATGATAACACGTTTTAATAATATTTTTACACTAGTAGTAGTGTGAAGTATTTGGGGATTTATGGTATTTGGCTGATGGAATTGGTTAATTTAGTAATAATTGTATATAACTGGTCTTATTAAAATAGCAACATTTTATGTAAAATTCAATTTAAAGACGTACGTTTCTCAGTTTAATTGGAGGTGATAAAATTAGAAAGTGTTATAGTTTAGTAAAACACTGCTGCCATCTACTGGAAGTCGAACACTTTTCAAATTTGTTTGAAAGATTAAACATAACGTTATTGTATGCTAGAGACGTGTGATAGTTTCACTGGAAACAAAAATAATTTAAAATAAGGTTAATTTTCAATAACTAACATTAACAAAAATAATAAATACTGTTGCAAATGTATTGTTTATTGTTAGTTCAAGTTAATATATTCACTAATGTTAACAACTGATACCCTATTGTAAGTGTTTCACTTTTTTTTTACTCATAAGAAAATGTATTATTGGTGGAATGGGCTGTGAAGCAAGGGGCACCAGGTAAAATCTTGCCTAGGGCAGCAAATTGGCAAGGGCTGGCCCTGTGAGAATGTTTTTATCTGTTGTTCTGGCATTTCATTGAGAGCAGATTAAACATTTGTTGACAAAATTCAATGGCCATTTACTGTGGTAGTATTTTGTTAATTATTTTATGGAAAACCAGTTACCTCAGTATCTCCAGCTGACAGTCTGGACTCTTCAGTCCTTCAGAAAGAAGCATCACTCCAGAATCCTGCAGGTCATTGTTACTCAGATCCAGTTCTTTCAGGACAGAGTTTGAGGATTTCAAAACTGATGACAAACTCCCACAAGACTGAGCAGTGAGATTACATATGGACAATCTGAACAAGAACAACACAGTAATTTAACACAGAATTAATCTTAACAGTGTGATTAAAAAAAAAAAAAAAAAAAAAAAAATCAATCAATCAATCAAATCAATCAAGCATTTCAAAACTCAAACCTCAATATCTCCAGCTTAGAGTTTGGACTCTTCAGTCCATCAGAAAGAAGCTTCACTCCATGATCCTGCAGGTCATTGTTACTCAGATCCAGCTCTCTCAGGACAGAGTTTGATGACTGTAAAACTGAAGACAAACTTTCACAGGACTGATCAGTGAGATTACACCCACACAGCCTGTGAAGAGAACAAAACAAACAGCCATATGTGAATTTATTAGACAGGTTATATAGTTTATAATCTGGAGTGCATGTTTAAATAGATTGACAAAGCACTTTTAAAGTATTTCAAAACTATTATGGTTTATTAGTAGTTTATAAACTGTAGTTAATACATTAATAGACTATATACAAATAGTCTATTCATTGTCATTGTTTGGCACTGTAATTAACGTGTTTAATTACCTCGTATGAAATATAATGGCTTTTTGACAACTTATTAACCGCAGATTATTCTCACTTTATATAAGGTTACAGAAAATCTGAAAATGTCATACATTAAATGCTTTAAATCAGCCTATAATGCACATTAATTGTAATAATACTCAGTGTTTCTTAAAATGTTTACAAAAACATAAAGCACAGATACATACATTGGGTTTCTATGTTTTATAAGGACCTTTTATAAAATACTGTATAAATTATACTGTATAAACTGTATGTCCTGTCCCCAGAAACTCTGAATACTAATGCAATTAATGACCAATAAAGGTTAGTTAATTAATGACATTTTTTTATATACTATGACCTAATCTAAAGTAAATAATGACAATGAATGATGAACTCACTGTTTATATATAGTCTGTTAATTGTTAATAAATGCGTCCCGTTACACTTCTCGTTGCCACCGAATACTCTGTCTCCCAATGTGGTACAGCCAGGAAGCAAGACACAGACACAAGTTCTGTATTTCCTTACTTCAACTTTATTGGTCTAATACAAGAGTATATATAGGGATATTAACGGATGTTATGCATCTAACCAAAATTTCTATGTGCGTCATATGGAACAAAAACATTATTAGGTGTATAATGAAATATCAGAAATAAATCTGGGGGAACAATAAGCTCTTCCTGTTATTCCAACCAACAGATAAAAAAAACAAGGGGTATAATAATAAAATCATAAGGTATAGGTATGTAAGATACAATACACAGCAGGGAGAGAGGAAACAGGGAGGAGAAAGAGAAGTCACGTACAAGCAGGTTCTCACAGACAAGGAGCAGAGAGCATGAAATATTCTAACATTAATGTATTAACAACAGTTTATAAACTATTGATTAATTACAGTTTGCAAATAATTTGTAAATACTTTATTACTTTATATTTATTATAAAATGTTACCACTTTACGCATTTATATATCATTTTCATAAGTAACTTATGAAAATGTCACAACTTCAAAGGCTGAAAAATGTCTCAGGCTGAAAAATGTCTCATCTGTGCATTTGGGCTCAACACTGCAGTAAATCGTTCATGATCCAGTCACAGTGGTTGTCAAGTTATCAACACACTGAATCTGTCCTAAATATATGAGGCAAGAACCAAGAATAATATGATCTTCAGCTGAAGATTTTACTGATGAAGTAAAAATAAAGCTATTGTAATAAATAAATCCATACAGAAAGGGAACATGTTTAAATTAACATAAAACAGTTCTTTGAAACAAACTGTTTAAAGAAGTCATCAAGACAGTTTAGGTATTATTAAAGGTATTCCAGGTTTTCCAGGATGGTTGTGAACACTAATTGTTTCCTCATCAGGTTTTTTTGAGTAGGCATTGCCTGTCTTTTGTTCTTGGAAAAAATGCCACTGATACAATCATACTACGATACAAACAGGGGAAATATCTGCTAGTTATAGTTATGAGACAGTTATTTACCCACATATTTGAACATTGTGATTCAGTGAAAGTGAAAATCAAACCTCAGTATATTCAGTCGACAGTGTGAACTCTTCAGTCAATCAGCTTCACTCCTGAATCTTTCAGGCGATTGCTAGTCAGGTCCAGCTCTGTCAGATGGGAGTTTGATTGTTGTAGAGCAGAAGACACAGTTTCACAGCATGTTTCATCAAAACCACACCTGTCAAATCTGCCAAAACAGAATGTTTAGTCGGATAATTTTCTGTTTCTTTTCTGCAATAACTTATTGTATTCTTAATATTTGGGGAAAATATTTCACATTGTATTTTGACATTTAATTGTTTAGTGATGTAGAAAAAAATGTTTAATTGAACATCAGTCAGTGAAATTACTCACAGTGCTTTTCTGCAGCATCTCACAGCTGGGATGAGTCTCTTGTAGTTTGAAGATGATGACGTGAACCTCTTTGGGTTAAACTCATCCAGTACCTTCTCTGACATGAGCAGTACATATGTCAGCACTGTGCACATTGAAGATGAGAGGTCTCTTTCTGCATGTTTATCTGAACTGAGGTAACTCTGGATTTCTTCATATAATGAATGATCTTTGAGCTCAAGTAAGCAGTAAAATAGGTTGACTGAAGCTTCATCTGAGATATTCCTGCTTTTTACTTGATTAAAGTAGAATAGGTCGACTGAAGTTTTAGCTGATATATTCCAGTTTTGTAGTTGTTTAATGTATTCAGTTGTTTTTGTGATGCTCTCTGTGGTGTCTTCAGTGTGTGTGATCAGGCCTTGGAGCAGGTCTTGACTGGATTTCAGTGAAATGCCCATCAGAAAACGCAGGAACAGGTCCAGATGTCCTCTCTGACTCTTCATGGCTTTATCAACAGCCTTCTGCAGTAGCTCCTGCAATGTGATATTTTCTTCTGGCTTGTCAAAGAAAAACTGAAGCTCCTGCATGTTCTTGTTCAGGTAGCAGATGAACACATGCACTGCAGCGAGAAACTCTTGAACACTCAGGTGCACGAAGCAGTAGACTTTTGTCTCATGAAGTCCATCTTCCATCTTAAAGATCTCAGCGATCATTCCTGTGAACTCAGTGTCTTTACTCACATCAATACCACATGCTGTCAGATCGTCCTCACAGAACACAATGTTTTCCTGCTTCAGCTGTTCAAATGCTAGTTTGGCTAGTTTCAAAATCATTTCTTTATTTAAACGTAAAAGCTTTGTGCGTTGTCTTTTTGCTTTTTCATCATATTTCTGGCTCTTCATGTTCATCTGTATCAGCAGGAAGTGAATGTACATTTCGGTGAGTGTTGTGCTGATGTTCTCTTCACTGTTCTTAATAAGAATATTTTGAAGTACTGTGGCCGTGATCCAGCAGAACACAGGAATGTGGCACATGATGTAGAGACTACGAGACGTCTTAAGGTGTGAGATGACTCTGGAGGCCTGAGTCTTATCTGTGATTCTCTTTCTGAAGTACTCCTCCTTCTGTTGGTCAGTGAATCCTCGCACCTCTGTAAATAAACCCACATACTCAGGAGGGATCAGATTGGCTGCTGCTGGTCATGATGTCACCCAGACATGAGCTGATGGAAGCAGCTTGCCTTTCACGAGACTTGTAAACAGCACATCTACAGACGATCTTCTCTCAACCATCTTCAATGCTTCGCTTTCAAAATTCAAAGGCAGTCGACTTTCATCAAGTCCATCAAATATAAATGCAAGTTTATATTCTGTATATAACTTTGATTTCTCCAGGTCCTTCAATTCATCATAAAATTCCAGTAGGAATTCATGAAGATTGACCTCTCTATCCTTGATCCTGTTAATCTCTCTGAATGGGAGCAGGAACACACAGTGTATATCCTGATTGGCTTTTCCTTCAGCCCAGTCCAGGATGAATTTGTGCACAGAGACAGTTTTTCCAATGCCAGCGATGCCTTTAGTCAGCACAATCTTTTCCTCATTATTTTTCCTTAATAATGTAAATAATTTATTACAGCTGATTGGTTTGTCCTGTGTTTGTTTCTTCCTGAAAGCATCATCAATCTTCAGAATCTCACGTTCCTGATAGACATCTTTCATATCTCCCTCTGTGATGAACAGTTCTGTGTAAACAGCCTTGAGATCAACTTCATTTACTTTCTTGCACTCAAAAATATGTTCTGCTTTTTTCTTCATGTTCATTTTGTGAGTTTCCAAAAACTTCTGAAGCATCCAATCCTCTGTTAAATAGACTGAAACAAAATGAATAAAAACATGGTGAAAAAAAAAAGACTGATTTAACTTTCTCAACATAATTAAGTTACTGTTGAATATAATACAAAATTAAGGCATTTAATTCTGGAATTTTTTTCCCATTCATTTGAATTTATTTATACAGTCATGGTCTTGGAAAATATAAACAAACTTTATTTTATTGTTTATTAAAAAAAAAAAAACTTAGCCTTTAAAACATCAACCTCTAAAGCTATTGAAAATGGGGGTAAATCCCATTATAAAATAAATGTTTTTCTCAAAGCCACATGGCCACAATTATTGACACCCATTTATTCAATAGTTTTGGAAAACCTCCATTTGCCAAGATTACAGCTGTGAGTGTCTCCTATAATGCATGATGAGGTTGGAAAACACCTGACAGGAGATCAGTAATTCTGGCCATGACTGTATATACAGTCAAACCAAAAAAATTACTCAGACACCAGATATAATTTTTGATATTTTGTACTAGTGGGTGCAGGACACTATATAGTTCATTTACGCAAGTGAACAAAGTAAACTGTGACATTTTATACCCAAAAATTCTTCATACAGTGGACCACCAGTACAATTAATAAAAATTTGGGACAAAAATTATTCAGACACTTTGACCCGATCATGTTTTTTCTTAAATTGCTAATGTGGCCTTTTTACACCACAGACTAAACAAAATTAAGCATTGATAAAAATTAGATACTGATACTGAGTGAATGCTTTCCTCACATAGTATATGTTCATCAAGTACTTTCATGTCAAATGTGCTAAATCACAGCCTTGACCAGCATTTGCATCATAACAGGAGTTGCGCATCCGGAAACAAAGACCACTAGACAGTGACCATGTGCTGATTCTGAACACGTCTTTCACTGACAAAGGAGTATAACGTTACTTTTAAGGCTTGTGCACTCCACTGTTCGCGAAATGGAGCTTTGTGCTCTTGTATCCTACCTCTCTCATTCGGCACAAATCCAGATATTCCATAATATTTCCGTATTTGCGATGTATCCAAATGCTAAACTATTATGTATTATCTAAACTATTAGGACCCTCTTGGAATTGCTCCGTTTATTTTTTTTTATTTTTTTCCTCTTCTTCTTCTTCTTCTCCAAAATGAATCACATTTTTTGAGGGCCTAAACAAAGTCATGAAACTTTGCACACGCATCAGAACAGGTGAAAATTTACGTCTGATATAGGTTTCAGAAGTGGGCATGTCAAAATGGCTCGATAGCGCCACCTATTCACATTCAATGAAGTGCCCCTTCTGCTACGTTTCATGCACATGCATGAAAATTGGTACACACATGTAACACACCAATACCCACAAAAAAAAGTCTCTTGGAGCAAAATCCGAAACCCAACAGGAAGTCAGTTATTTTTCATTTTTTCAGCAAATTTTGTCATTTTTGCCATTTCCAGGCGTCGTATTAAAGCAAACTCCTAGAGATATATTCCGATCAACACCAAATTTGGTCAGCCTAATCTAAAGCCCTTTGTGATGTTAAATTGCGAAGATCTAGAGTTTTTGTTGGAGGGCGTGTCCGTGGCGGCCTGTCAAATTTCGATGTTTCGCCATGAAAAAGGAAGTTGTTATAACTCATGTTTTACGCTGTGAGAAACTCCTCCTGGATATTTCATGATATCAATATTATTCTCGGTCAGTCTAATCTAAAGGCCTTTGCGATGTAAAATTGTGAAGATCTTGAGTTTTCATTGAAGAGCGTGTCCGTGGTGGCCTGACAAAGTTCGATGTTTCGCCATGGGAATAGAAGTTGTTGTAACTCAGGCATACAATGTCCGATCTGCTCCAAACTTCACACGTTCGATAAGAGTTCTGGCCTAAACACATTTAAAGGCCAATATTCCATTACAATCATAGTGCCACCTGCTGGAAACAGGAAATGACTTGTTTTACACTAACTTAAACATGCAATATCTGATCTGCCCCAAACTTCACATGTTTGATAAGAGTCCTGACCTGAAGACATCTAAAGGCCAATATTCCATTACAATTATAGCGCCACCTGTTGGCAGCAGGATATATCATGTCTTACACTAACTCAAGCATGACATGTTCAATCTGCACCAAACTTCACATGTTTGATAAAAGTGCTGGCCTGAACACATCTACATGCCAGTATTCAGTTACAGGCTTAGTGCCACCAGCTGGCAGCTGGAAGTTTGGCACATCTAAATGACTTTGACATATTCCTCCTATATTTACTATATGACAAGCATATGGCCCAATGTTTGCTGTTTTCCTAAGACCCGGAACTGATGTTTTGTGTGCGATTACTTCAGCTGTTTCTTTATACCATCAAATCAACTGAAAACACTATCATTTACTGTCGTGTTAACAATGCATCACTGTAAAAGGTCTTTTGTAAAATAAAGAAAACAAATAGGATGTCACTTTCTGCTATTTGAGTTTCCTTGCTGTCACAAAAATGAACTGAAACTCAGCATATATTGGCTACATTACATGTCGCACTGTTTTTTCCCTTGTTTATCTGTTAACTAAATCAAGTATATTTCAAGTATTTATTCCTTGTATGTATACAGGCTATGAACTGCATATATATATATATATATATTAGGGCTGTCAAACGATTAATCGCATACAAAATAAAAGTCTGAGTTTGCCTAATACATGTGTGTGTACTATGTGTTATTATTATGTATATCTAAATACAAACACATTCATGTATATATTTAAGAAATATTTACAAGTATATGTATTTATTATAATTTTTATATAATTTCTATTATATATAAATAAAAATATTTTGTACATAAATAACATATTTCTCTTAAATTGATACATTAATTTGTGTGTATTTATATATACATAATAATTACACACACTACACACACATTTATTAAGCAAACTCAAACCTTTATTTTGTATGTGATTAATTGCGATTAATCGTTGACAGCCCTAATATATATGTTACGGATCTGGTCGGTGAGCTGCGGACCGCTCACCACCAGATGTCGCCCTCACTCTACTTACACACACACAGTCTGTTGCATTCCACCCCGGACTTCATTACCCATCAGCCACCACTCATGTCACCCGCGTCCAATCAGAGACTGTATAAAAGCCCCGGACCTTCCCAGTGCACTTCACGGATTGTTGTTATTGTTATAGTTAGTGTTTCCAGGTCTCCTAGTTTCCTTGTTCCCTAGTTCCCTCGCCTGCTTCCCCGTTTTCGTCTGTTCGCCGCCTGCCTATTGGACTCTAGCTCTTGTTTATTGGTTTATTCTCCTAGCCCAGCCCCTTACGGATTACGTTCGCCACGGATCTACCCTCGCCTGTTTCACGGACTTCTATTGTGCATCGCCTTCGTTATACCTGTCTGCCATTGTTGTTTGACCCTGCCTGTTCGACCATGTATCTGTCTCGTCCCAATAATAAAAGCTTGCATATGGATCCAATCGCCCCTCGCCTCTCACTCCACATAACAATATATATATATATATATATATATCCCAGATAGCAAGAACTTTTGGGCCAAATGTGGGCAATAGCTGGCACATATGGCTTAGATATGGCATGGCTGAACAGATATGGGCCAGATTGTTACCATATATGTTTTGCCATAAGTTTAGAATTTGCGGGAAATTATTGCTTGGTTCACAGCTCCTTTTGAGGAATATGGTCCAGATAACAACAAACACATTAGAACCAAGTAAGGTTTAGCTGTGGCTGACACTGGTAAACATCGACTTCTGGCTAACATTTGGATTACACTTGGAAAACACATCAAGTTTGGCTGATGTCTGGCAGTCCACACCTCGGTTGCTATGACGACCGCGTCAATTTGACCGAAAGGCGGCAATTCCCTCACGGATTTTCCGTCACACAAGTGCTTCAGGTAAGTGATATTTTGCCATTTTAAAGTAATTTTATTTAAATATTCATGATTATGTGTCAGCATTTGTAGTTATTAGATGTTTAGTTATTTGGTTGATTGAGAAAAGCATCGAGTTAGATCATTTTTCTGTGTTGAATGTGGTGTTTGCGTCGCCCTCCGACCGATTCCAATAATCACGCAATCCGAGTTAATGCAAAATCACTTATTTTAGATTGATTTGTGAAAACGTTTATAAAGCATTTTTCACGTTTTCAGTGCTTTTCACTGCTCTGTGGTGTGGTAAAACATACAGGCTGTCTTGACGTAAAAGATAACAGTTGAAGCCATTAGAAAAATCATCTTACATTTCTTAAAATGGGCTTTGATGTAACGTAGTAATCCCGATTTCATAGTCCCGTTTTTTTTTTAAACTATTTTTTAACCATTTTAAGTGGTTTTCAAAAACTCTTTCTATGCATGTCCCAGTTAGCAAACTTCCTTTGGCCCGGATCTGGCCGTAATCTACAGATAAAGTGTGGCCCAGATTAGTATTTGTTCGCTGGCCCAAAATTGGCCCATATGTTTTTAGACAGAACTGAACCAAACCAGAGCCATAACTCCACCGTTCATGAGTACTTGATGCAGTGTTGTGAAAATACTAGTCAAATGCTGTGTGCCCATGAGGTAAGTATAGCCTAGTACATGGTGTTTGTGTGAATGTCCACAAAACTTGAAGACTTTATATTAGTAGTAGGAAAGAAAATTTTAAAGATGAAAAAGAATTCATGAGATAATCATAAATAATTTGCTGCCACTGTGTGAATAATATGTAATAAGTAAAAAGTAAGTATATTTTGAAAATGTATTTGAAAATGTAACACCTTGATTACACTGTTGAACATTTTGAGTTTTAGTGTAATCCTGCAGGTCTATCTTTCAGTTTGTACTATTGATAATAATTATTAAATTTCTCTTCACTGTAGGTGCTGTCAGGCAGAATCCCCTGACTGGAAGGGCTTCAGATAAAGACATTGAAATGAACTGTATAAAGTGGCTGCACCTGTCTGGAGAACGAGATGGTGGGAGGAAAGAGAGAATGAAAAAACAACAGTGCATTGCTGACCCCCCTTAGACCGTTTGCAGCATTACTAACACCAACACACTTTCAAGCAACTGTTCTCTTCTCAACACTTTTCTTCAACACTCAAGTTTAATGTTATTTGTTCTTAAAAACTGGTTCCGACTCAAATTTATCCATTTAATTTTTTATTTTTTTTAATGCTTAATGTATATTTTGAATATTCTTAAAAATGGATTCCAACTCCGATTTGTCCATTTCATAATTTTCTTTTTGAATGTTAAAAGTATATTTGTTGAATATTCCTAAAAATTGATTCCAACTCAAATTCGTCAATTTCATAATTTTTGGTTTGAATATTAATTGTGTTTGTTTTATATTCTTAAAAAATGATTCCAACTCAAACTGTAATGTTAAATATGTGTTTTATATTTATAAGAATATTCTAACTCAATACTGAGTAACTGTAAAGCGCCTGCACTGATAAAATATTTTTTTTTTTTCACTGATAATTTAACCTTCATTGATAAAAGTAAATTATTTTATTTACATTTTTGTTGTTGAGTGTGTGTTGTTTGTGTGTGATTTACTCTCTAGTTAATACGAATTTTACATATACAGTCAGCCGCATGTGGGCCACATTAGGGCAGTGAGGTCTTAACAGAACTCAGCCTTACTAAAATGAAACATAAGGCCCATATATGGGCCACATAAAAATGAATTACTTGGCTCTGGTTTGGTTCAGTTCTGGCTAAAAACATATGGGCCAATTTTGGGCCGGCGAACAAAATCTAATCTGGGCCACACTTTAGCTGTAGGTTTGGGCCAGATCCGGGCCAAAGGAAATTTGCTAACTGGGATATCATTAGAATTTGATAAAATATTTAGTATTCTACATCTAGGTGGAAAAAAAATGGTAATTGGTACTACTGTCTGTTCAAAATAAATGAAAAGAAACATAGCATAGTAGATTTGTTGTTTTTTTCCTGTTGTACCAAAAGTGTATCTAACCATGACTCCCAAACCATGACATCTGTGTATCGTTACACCCCTAATATATATATATATACTAGGGATGCAACAATACAGTTAGTCCACGGTTCAATGCGTACCTCGGTTTTTAACCACGGTTTTCGGTTCTGTTTTGTATCTGATATCTTGCCACTTCAGTGTGGGTTTTTTTGGAACAAATTAACAAAATACTCCTGTAAAACTCTGAAAACTAGAAAAAGCGTGGTTTAGTATATGTCTGCTTATTTTTTCTTTTCAGAGAGGTATTATTTTTTCGATTTTTATGCAAAATAGAATGGGTTTCATTCATACTGGACGCCAGAGAGCGCCCTCGTGCAAAAAAAAAACAAAAAAACACATATGCGTCAAAGAAGTAGCACTGATTACGTTCTGTTCCAGCTTCTCTAATATGGATAAAAGCAGCGCTGTTGCTGTAACTGATTAAAAACAAGATATAACGTTAAACATTTTGAATGACGAAATGTGAGGACGATAAACACTCGTCTGCAATAACATATGTTTTATCTGTGTTCTTCAAGCCATCTCGGGTATTTTCATAAGCCATTACTAATCGACATACATAGAATATGAGTATAGAATTTATTGTCAGCCTCATTCTGTGATAAGAATCCACATCAGATCACACAAGGAAGTTATTTCAAACACTCGACTGATGTTGTTAATTAAAAACAAGTTATAATGTTTTTTTATAACTTTTTTTGGACAACCGGTTTAGAAAGTCTTATCATTGCATGTCATTAGAATGGAAGATGCTCTGCGTTTGTTGCTTTTTCAAATATAAGCGGGGAAGCGTTTCCTCATTTCAGCACGTGAAATCGCGGGCACACATACAGCAAATTCCGAGAGAAATAAAACAAGGAAGTTATTTAAATGCAGAACCGAAAAAACGCAATTCTCAAGCGCGTATTGAACCGTGGATGTCGTACCGAACAGTTCGGTATTATATTAAGTATTGTGACATCCCTCATATATACACATATATATTTAAACCTTTGCAGCATATAAACAATGTAAAAAATCTTGAATAATGTAATGCTAATGTGAGTTATAAAGCAAACTTTGTGCAGGATCTAAAATGAAATCAACATATGCTTCTACTGTTGTAGCATTTACTTTTGCACCTTTTTCAGTATTCAGATCAACTCTGACTTCAGTCTGAGCACAGCTGATTTCATGTTTGACATTACAATATTTTTTTCTTTATTACCTTTGGTGTGTTTGTTCTCTAACTGTTCAGCAAGATGGTTCTGGTTCATCTTTTTCAGGATATCCAGTGTGATCTTCACAGCTCTTTCTGGTCCAAAACGATCCAGCATCTGATCTACTGTGTCAGTTGCATCTGCTTTCTCCAGTACAGAAACTTTAATATTTCCATCTTCTCTTAAGTAGCTCTTAAATCTCTTCAATTTTTGTTCTTCCAGATCATCCAGTGTGTCATAAAGCAGTTGTTTAACAGACGCCATCGTTCTTCACTGACTGCTGTTGAACATGAGGAAAATGTTTTACAATAGGTCCACTCTTACTGCACACTCACTAAATAGGGCCTGAAACTGTATTTTTTAATGCTGAAGTTTCAAATGTTAACCACCAACCTCAGGAGATCATTTTTAATTGAAGTATTTATAACACTATTTCCTCTAGACCAGATGAAATTTCACCATATGGATGATCATTAATTTCCTTCTGTTAAATCCATATGACAGAGATTTTACTAATTCGACCAAAAACCTCAATGCTTAAGAAGAAGATTTATTTATATATTACAGTGTCTTTCTATAGCTTAAGATCACTTTACATAGTACATTTCAACAATACAATCAGTGACCCTGGCTGTGAAAACCCTGCTGAAGTCTTTTTTTTTTTTTGTGATTTACTGTTTTCTACATAAAATCATCCTTCATAAGGTGAAGAACATTATGTCAAAATGTAATCTTGATATCTTTAATATTGACTGAGTAAGGCAATGTCAATGGATGAAATCAAACATTGATGTTTGTTATCTCAAAATTAGATTTTGAGACTTCAGCCAGGATTTCACAGAGAGGGTCACATATATATCTGGAACTGTATTTTTAAGGTTTCCTCTTAGTTTAGCAAAGGAAAAACAGTCTCTCTTGGCTTATATCAAAATCCTCTGACATTTTTCTTTACAAATCCTTCTTTTTACTTGATTTGTGACTGGTGTTTTGTTTTGCTCTCTCATCTGCACTTCTGGACTATTTTGAACCTGCATATGACAGTTAGCAGAAGCTAGAGATTACGGTTTCTAAAGTTTTAAATATGGATATTTTTGTTACAAAAATGCATGTATTTGCTTCAGGAGGCCTACATTTACCCCTCTGAACCATGTTGAACACTTTTTATGATGGATGGATTCACTTTATTGGATTTGTTTTGGACTATTGAAAATTAAACACCCATTTACTGCCATTATAAAGCTTCCAAGAGCCAGGACATTTTTTAATAAAACTCTCATTGGATTTGTCTAAAAGTCATCTACACCTATGATGCCTTTATAATGAGTAAATCATGGGCTAATTTTCATTTTTGGGTAAACTATTCCTTTAAAAAACATTTGTGACACATGGTTTTAGAGAACTGAAATCTGCTTTGTAAAGACCAGGAAACACCACATCCCGTCGACTCATGTTAGTAGCAGTTTGCACAATTCAACATGTTCGGGGTCGTCAGTGAGAGTGATTTGGCTCTGATTGGATGCTCAGTTTAAAGAGAAAGTCAGTGTCCGAGAATTAAAGTGAAAGTGATGAAAACAATCAATTCAAAATGGCACCGGCAGAAAGCTGGACTAATATTAAGTTATCTTTCCTGAGCATTCAAATTAACAATTATTGTCATGAAACATGAGCTGCAGAAAATAAATATATCAATATAACTGATATTCAAAATGGTAAGCAAGTGCTGCTTTGTTTACATGTTGTATATCTGCATACATCTCATTTATCCTTGTTTTGGTTCTTCCTTTTCAAAGACTGATATAGACTATAGATACCTGGACACTTGAGAGCGCATACACACAACAGGAAATAAGATCTCATGAGAGGTCGCAGAAACCTTTCCTGCTAAACATTAACAATAATTAGATATTACATTACAATTTGGTAGTAAAACACAAGTGTTGTTTATTTTATTGATGCAAAGATGAGTATGTTTATTTTGTACAACATTTGCAACTGTTTTTTAATCACTTAATTAGAAGCACCGCAAATTATTAAACTGTCATCTGTTAGACACTACTGAACAGATATTTAGAAGTTTATTTTAAAATACAAAGTACTGACAAAAGTAAAAAAGCACTGCAAACACTTATTTTACAACACCTATTTACAACACATACACTTGTGCTCAAGTGCAAAGACTGCAAGTGTGAGTATTTGGACAAGCCCTGAGAATCTGTAAGCACTTCCTTTTTCATGTTAGTCGTAACGTTGGGAGATTTTATCTGTTTTTATCTGCTGCTATGCTGTATTGTTGAGATGAGTTTGTTCATGTAGAATAGTCCTCTCTCTGCAAGAAAAACTCTCAGCTTTCAAGATTAAACTTTATTGGTCCATTCAACAAAGCTATAGTGGACAGCACATTCCAGGGCCCAGTTTATGGCAGGGGCCCACCCTGACCACAATACTGGACAAAGGTTTGATATATTTTGATTGGATCTTGGTGAACTAACATAAGAAAACTGTCCAACGCTATCAGATAAAGATGGGACAACAGCCAGACATCTCTTAGAGGGCAAGGCGAAGACCTTTGGTGCAAAGCCCGGGAAGGACAGAACTTCCTATTGGTCAAAATGCAGTTTGTGCCCTTCACCCACCTTGAGACTGATTCCTAAAGGTTTGGCCTGTGACCCGGCCATAAAAAATCCTTAGGGCCTCCAGATGCAGCAGCAGTGGGTGAAACAAAGAGAGATCATGGAGATCCATCCAAATCCATTCATAACTATGTTTTCAAACCTTAAAATTAATGCACACTACAACACACACATTTTATACTTATTCAGAGAAATAAGTATTCCTTGTGACAGCAATATGTAGTGCAACATCTCACACAAACTCAGCTCTTAATTGACAAATGAATACATGCATGACAGTTCAATCGTTTCCCATCATGTTTGGACTAACATGTGTTCGTAACATTGCCAAATGCATTCTGGTTGTGGTTTGGAAAGTGATAAATGGACCGGTAAAACTTTAGTGACACTTTTCTAGCTTTGTGTTTGGACTATGCAAATAAATTCCACAGGAGGAAAGAAGGGTAGGCCACCACGTGTCCCCCCACTCTGATGGAACCAGCCAATCACAGCATGGAAATGGAGAAGCACCAAATTGCAATCTCCTCCTCATCGGAAAGGGATAAAGGTACCCTTCCAAAAGACACTCCTTGTTCTGAGTCTCGGTTCTGTAAGGGATGAGACAGAAACAGATCACCTTCGTTCTGAGTCTGCGGCCTGTCAAGGAAGCACACGTTCTGAGTCTGCCGCCCGCAAAGGAAAGGACTGTAATAGAACAACAACGTTCTGAGTCTCCAGTCTGTTAAGCAAAGAGACTGTAACAGATCACCCCCGTTCTGAGTCTGCGGCCGGTCGAGGAAGCACACATTCTGAGTTCGCCGTCCGTTAAGGGAAGAGACTGCAACAGGACAACCAACGTTCTGAGTCTGAGCCCTGCGACGAGGGTGAGACAATAACATTCTGAGTCTGAGTACCATAGGGGAAGGACACAACAGAAAAACCCCATTCTGAGTCTCCGGCACGTCCAGGGGACATTAACAGAAACACCAATGTCTGAGTCTGCGGCCTGCTACAGGGAAGGCAGCAACAGATCAACCTTCGTTCTGAGTCTCCGGCCTGCAAAGGTGAGACAACAACAGATACCAAGTCCAAGTCTCCAGCTTGCAACAACAGATACGACCACGTTCTGAGCCTCCAGCCTGCAAGGAAAGAGATAATCTACATTCAGAGTCTTTGTCCAGCGAGACAACAACAGATGCAGCGTCCTGAGTCTCCATCCTAGAGAGACAAAGCAGATTGACCAAGTTCTGAGTCTCTAGCCCAGAGAGGCAGAAGACACACAGACATTTGCAACAAGGTTAAGCTCCGGTGAGCAAACCTTCACTTCAGGTACTTTTGCTTGCGTGTTCCAAGCTAAGGACCTTCAGCACCTACTCCAGGGTCACATCTGTGTGTTCCAGATCTTAGGACCCTTTGGTGCTCCAGGAGATCAGCATCCTACAGCTCTTCATCTTCAAGGCTGACGAAACGGATTCCTGCTCCTTTCCCCACTGTACTGCCACCAGCGCAACCAGTGGAAGAAGTCACTGCCACCGGACTGCTCACTCAACCACAGCAAACGTAAAAATCACTTCCAAACCTCTTCCAGAGACCTTGGCATTGTTGTGTATTATCAGTATATGATTTTCTAATTTACATTAGATATTATATAGCTGACTGCAGTTGATAACAAATCTTACACGTATTTGTTTGATGCATAGTAAGGTTATTCACCTTGTTTCAGAGTAGCAACAGTTTATCTGTTCAGATAACGTAGCTCTAATATAGCAACACCCAACATAATCATTTACATTTTATGCATCTTACGCACTTTATTCCTTTTTCTTTCATGGTATTCATTTAGTAGTTGTTGATTACTCTTGTCTATCTTTTGTTAATAAAATTTATTTTATTACAACTTGTGTCTTCCTTGTGTTGATAATACAGAAGAGGATCTACAAGTTAGAGATCCCACCAATCTTTCTTATGTGATGTACTCATAACCACACATTAATTGACGCGATCCAAGAATCATAACGTCAGCTGTGACATGAGTACCCATCACTACCCTATTTCACCTCCCTAGGTTGGCGAAAGTTAAATTCACTACCTTAATTAGCATCCCTAGATTGGCGAAAGCAAAATTTATTACAAAGCCGAGATGCCAGCTGTACCAGTTAAGTGGAGTTGACGCTTCAAAAACCACACACACTGTGACTGTAATCCATACAACCCCACTGGATAAAGCAATGTCTTTTGAAGTGAAAATACTTACACTTTATTTACACTTTTTAAAAATGATTAACTATTGTTCTGACCAACTGTCATACAGGCGTGAATGTTTCTTAAATATCTTTATGTTTATCTGAGGAAACAACGTTCAAAGGATAGACATATTCTGAATATTATGTACTTTTATCCAGGGTATTTTTCAGTGCAGAAGTAAACTGTGTTAGACAGTGTTCAGCTAAATAAAATTACCCTAGTACAATGTAATAGATTTAATATACTAAGTATACTGCAGGGTATTTTTATTTTGTACATAAGATGTAAATACTGTATATTTGTAGTATACTTAGCATGAAACAAATGTATTTAAAATACATTGTAGTATATTTATTTTTCACTAGGGTATCTCCAATATTCAAACAGTTGTTAATAAGAACATTCTTTGTGTAGAATCTGTACAGTAATGTAACACCCTTGAAGGTCTATAACAGTGTTGAAACAAAGAGCTCAATTCCAGTCCAAGGTCCAGTATGTTGACAACACTGGACTCAGGATAACCATGAGCTCTGCTTTGTGTTCCTGTGTTTGAGATCATTTCTAGCAGTCAAATGATCCATGAATATTTTATTACTGCTTTTGACATTTCTATTTATTTGTAGGGGAAGAGAAATGATCTACTGTAATAATTAACTGGTGACTCTGAAACCACTGCAGAAATAAGTTTGTCTTCAGAAACAGTTAAACCAGGACCTTTTCAGGAAAACAACTGAGACCAGTTTGACTCTGTGCTGAAACTCTGTTTACAGCTGCTTTATGTTTCTGATGTCCGCTTTATGTCTTTATGTCTGTCTTTCAGCACATTCAGTTTTTAGCATTTTAAATCATTATTATGATACAAAGCGATTATATTTTCCAATCTCACAGATCAACATTCAAAAGTGAACAAACTATATTTGTAAATACTTTATTTTTGCAAAGTAAGTTTCCTAAATTTCTGAGTTATTTGTATTTCTGTAATTCCATTATGTTTAACAATAACAGTAAAATCAAGTAAAACCATGTTAATGAAGTAGAAATGCTGCTCTTGATTTTTACTGAATGAGTCTGAGTTCATCATAAAGACACAGTATTAGATCAAAACTGTCTGCAGATGCCACAAAGCTGTTGAGTGATAGTTTCTCTCTCAAAGAGTAAAGAGCACATGATAAGAAAGACTGTTTGAAAATCACAGACACACTAATAAACACAGTAAAAACAATATCAGAATATGCAGCTTTCTGTGATTTACTGACAAAGACACACTTGATCATCTGTTTGATCACAATATAAAGAGATTTAAATTAAATCATCAAAATGACTTCAGCACAGTATTAGTCTCAGAAGCACAAAGTGACCAATCAGTGCCGGCCCATCCAACAGGCGATACAGGCGGTCACCTAGGGCCCCGCCTTAAGGGGAGGGCCCCGCGGCCGCAAGATTGTCAATTGGATTTTTAGGTGCGTTCGACTAGAAGATCCGTTTTTAAAATTAATGTACCGCAAGAGCTATAGAGCGCAGACAGCTCTGTATGCTTTTAAATCACTCTTGTGGTACTTGAATGTCATACACCGGTCGGTGTGCGCAGCGCAACTTCAAGCAGCACACACCTTCTAACTACATAGCGTGACGCACCAGGTCTGTTCAGTGCCGCATATATGTTGAACGCATGAGAAAAAATTATCAGTCTGTGCGTTCTAATTTACTTAAGTGGAATGCGTGCATGGATTTTGCATGGGTTTGAGTCTGTTTACAAACCTGTTGTCTATTGAGAAAATTTTAATGACATGTTTTTGCTCCAGATTCATTTAATAACATAAGTCGAGGTTTTGAAATTACTTCCTTTTGTGATCTGCCATGGTGTCACATCACAGAATTAAGGAAAATCCTTATTTTATGTCATATTCTATAAAGTGATAAAGGCTGTTGATTAGCTTTGCATTGCATCTAAAAATACCTGATATGGCTCGAAGAACAGATAAATTATTTAGTTGCAATCGTACAGATGTCTGCATGTTTCATGGGTTAAAACGTCTCTATATTAGTTTTATTCAGCTTTGTCACCTTTAACCATATTAGGGATTTCCTGTATGAATGAAACATTGTATTACATGTATTACATCTATAAACACCTTATTTTGGGTAAAAATAGGAATAATAATACTTCTGTAAGTTTGTTCTCCAGTGTAGAGGAGAAGCTTTTCTGACAAAAAAAAAAAAAGATTTTTTTTTTGTTTGTTTGTCAAAGATCTTTAATCACAATTTATTTTATAATAAATTCTTATACCTTTCTAAACATTTTAGGTCTCTTGTATGTTAACAGGTCATGCTGGAGTTTTCTGTAAAATATATTGATAATCATTAACAATAATTATTGTTCCCCTTCAGTCGTTTCACTACCACGTTACGTATGGGAACTCGCTTGAGTGACCATTCACCTCTGAGCTTTATAGAAAAGGCCAATGAGAATTGGCGAGTGGAATTTGCATGCAATGCCACTCCCCCGTACATACGGGTATATAAGGTGGCGGCGTGCATCCACTCATTCAGATTTTTGCTTCGGAGCCTCGCCTCACGAGCTTTCATTCATAAAAAGAAAAATACTACTATGAGAGAACGCTGCTCTACGCTGTTGCTGTTTATCGCTGCTGCCGGTCAAAAAGAAGTTATGCTGAACCGCTGCCGCTGTCATCACCAGCTGATCCTGTGAGCCGGCTAGACCGGCATTTTTGCTTTCCAGCGAGTTGATACTGAGTGCACGGTTGTGCCGCGGTCCTCCCTGGGCAAACCGGGATTCTAAAAGAGCAAAATTTCTCTCACACGGCTGTCGAGAGTATTCCCTCGGGACGTCTTTGCAGCCGTGTGTCTCTGAGTAGTGGTGACGGCTTCGCGGCCGTTTGACGAGAGGCCTTGGGCGATCTCGCGATGTTTTCGGGACTCTCCGCCGGGCAACCCCCCGTGGACTTCCGGATCGTCACGCAGTCTTGTAGAGCTATCAAAGATGCTCCCTCGTTGGCAGGCGTCCCTTTGATGCTCCAGAGGAAGACAGAATGTTTATCACAACATCAGAGGGGGGGCGATCGGCTGTTGAGACGGACGTTCCTGCTGAGCGACATCCCTTCGCGGCTGCCGCTCCGTCGGGGGCGAACGCTGAACAGTCGGCCATGTTTCTCCGGGCCGCCTGGGAATTTGGGTTTAGGCGTGTTAAGGCATCTTCTCCCATTTAGCTCAGGCTGGATGATTGTTTTTTTAGAGGGTTAAACGCCGCACTGCCGCGTCCCCCCTGAGACCTTTTTCCTCGAAGACACATGAGGAGCTATCTAGGATGTGGCAGCCCCTCACACGGCTCGCTTTCGTCCTTGCTCCTCACCCCTCATTACCCTCGTTCGCGGCCAAACGTTTACGTGGATGCTCCTCTTGTCGAGAGTGCGGTTGCGGTGCATTCGAGCTTGCAACTAGCCGCCACCTGATGGAGTCATCCACGTCTCTCGCCCGTAGCCTGTAGGCTGTCAAGGCTTGCAGCACTGCGGATTTGGGCGCCATCAGGTGTGCCATGGTTATCCTGCAGACTCACCATACCGAGGCACCATAGCTGCACGAGGGTAGTGTTGACCAAGGTAGATGCAGGAGCTGCACTTGGCTGATATCGCCCCCTGGGCGACGGAGGCCACAGCGCGGTCCCTTGGTCCCTTGGTCCCTTGGTGATGTCCACCTCGGTGGGTCCAGAGCCCCATTTGGCTGAGTCTGGGATCCTCAGATGGCTGACGTCGACAAAGTACGCTTTCTTGACGCACCCGTCTCCCAGGCTGGCCTTTCCGGTGACACTGCCGGGGACTGTCTCAGCAGTTCTTGGCAGTACGAAGCAGATGGAGGCTGTAAAAACAAAAGAAAATCTCGCCCCGGCGTAAGACCACAATGGGCAGCTGGGTGCTCAGCCTTAGCCTGCTCGTCACCCAGGGCACCCTCCTGCGGCCTTCCAGCTCCGCCCCTGCTGCCTCCAGAAGAAAAAACAGGCAGCCCCTCCGGCGTCGAGCTAATCGCAGTGGTGCGGCGCTGCCCGCTGCTCAGGGTCCTGCAGAACTCAAAGCAAGCTATGAGATAGCCTCCCTGACTCGAGCAGCCTGGAATGGTGGAGATTGCTCTTAGGGGACGACGACATCTACGCCCCACTCCCGGGGGAGGGCCGGGAGCTTCTGTGTGCTCAGCTCCCACCGACCTACGGGTCGGTGGTACCCACTCTCTCACAGAAAGAGCAATTTCCTCTGTTTCTAGGTTTCTAGGCCGTGTCTGTCCTGAGTGACGCTACTGCTTCCTCGGACTCGGAGCCTAAATTCGCCACCCCGGGAACTGGGAAGAGGTAAGCGCTGCCTTGGCAGCCTGACTTTTCTCCAGGACGTTCATCCTTCTGGGTTAAGTCCCCCTCTTCCTCTTTTCCCTTTTCCTTCTGGACTGCCCCACTGTGGTCACGTCGGTCAACGCTCTGTCGATCCCACTTGCACGCAGGCTAAGCTCATTCTTTCAGCTTCTAGCCCGTCTCGTTGGTTGTTCCAGACTCGGCTATGCGAGTAAAAAAAAAAAAAAAGACTCGCAAGGCGTCTGCCCACACTCAGGACATTCTTTTACCTTAAAAGCTGACAATGTATTCTTGTCCTGTTTGCAGAGATTGTCGTTCTCCTGGCCAAAGACACAATCAAGCCTTCCCTCCAGCCGAGATGAAGTCCTGACTTCATCGTGCCCGTTAAATATGGTGGGTTCGACCGATCCTACATTGAGTTCTGAATGGTCCCCTTTAGGCTGCCGTTCATGACTTCGTCAGGATTGGTTTGCAGTCTTTGACCCGAAGGTCGCGTACTTCCATGTCTCGATTTTACCTTGACTCAAACCCTTTCTACGGTTTGCCTTCGAGGGTCGAGCGAATCAGTACAAGGTCCTCACGGAGATCGCGGAGGGCGCCCTGAACCACCTTCGGTACCTCAGCCATCTGGGCCTTCGGGTCTACTGAGAAAAGAGACAGATCTTTCGACATACCCTAACTGTAATGGCCTGCGGGGACCTCCCTTCGAGCCGCTGGTTTCAGTTGAGCTTTAGTTCCTGTCGCTTAAGACAGCGCTCCTGACCGCGCTCGCCTCCATCAAGAGGGTTAGGGACCTACAAGCCTTCTCTGTCAACGAAGCGTGCCTGGAGTTTGGGCCGGCTGATTCTCATGTTGTTCTGAGACCCCGGCCCGACTATGTGCCCAAGGTTCCCACCACACCCTTTCGGGATCAGGTGGTGAACCTGCAAGCTCTGCCCCCAGAGGAGGCAGACACGGCCTTAGCGTTGCTGTTTCCCGTTCGTGCTTTACGAATATACGTGGACCGCACCCGGAGCTTCAGACGCTCTGAGCAGCTCTTTGTCTGTTTCGGAGGACAGCAGAAGGGAAATGCTGTCTCCAAGCAGAGGTTGGCCCATTGGGTGGTAGATGCCATCTCCCTGGCATATGAAGGCCAGGGGGAGCCGTGCCCCCTAGGAGTTCGAGCTCACTCCACTCGGAGCGTTGCCTCCTCCTCTGGCGCACGGCGCCTCGCTAGCAGACATCTACAGAGCTGCAGGCTGGGCGACACCTAACACCTTCGCAAGATTTTATAATCTCTGCGTCGAGCACGTGTCCTCCCGTGTGTTAAGGTAAACATCAGGTAATCTGTGGGAGGCCGGCAGGTGTCGGCTTGCTGCGCCATTCCCACGGGATCCGTGCGCTATTTCCAGAATGTGCCCTCCGGTGAACCCTGGGTCCTCCATGCCCCGCAGTCAGGACTAGATGCGGAGTAGTCCGCGACTGTGCTCCGACTGGGTTTCCTTCACCCAGAAGGTTGTGGCAACATGTCTCAGTATTTTTTCCACAGTCAGCCAGAAGGCTGTGTTTTCCCTCATATATCTATAACCAGAATAGATATACTCAATTTCTTTATTCCACATGCCTAAACCACATGTGCTTCGCCCCCCCAACCCATGCTTCAGTACAACTGGCACCCCTATGGGGCCCTCTATTGGCCTCTAGGGTGTTGGGAAGGTTACGTATTGACTCCACTTTCTGACACGTCCGCCTGTCAGCACTTGATGTCTTGCGTAACGCGGCCTTATGGTTGTGGCCTTTTCCATGGGTCTGTTCCCATATGTAACGTCGTAGTGAAATGACTGAAGGGGAACGTCTAGGTTACGTACGTAACCCTCGTTCCCTGAAGGAGGGAATGGAGACGTTACATCCCCTTGCCACAACCCTAGGTCGTGCTGACGCCGGGCTGCGGCTCGGCTCCTCAGCAAAAACCTGAATGAGTGGATGCACGCCGCCACCTTATATACCCGTATGTACGGGGGAGTGGCGTTGCATGCAAATTCCACTCGCCAATTCTCATTGGCCTTTTCTATTAAGCTCAGAGGTGAATGGTCACTCAAGCGAGTTCCCATATGTAACGTCTCCGTTCCCTCCTTCAGGGAATGAGGGTTACGTACGTAACCTAGACGTTTTGTTTAATGTTTTTACCTAGTAATAACTATAATCAGAATTACTCATGTTGATCAAAACAACATTTTGGCCAAATTGTGCAGCCCCAAAAACAGGCACAACAAACCCAGTGTTCTTTAGAATTTTTGTTAAATAAAGTCTGAAAACCTTTCAGTTCAGATTTTGTTGTTACAGTTTAGATTTTGGAAATCACTTATTATTGCCTCTCGAATAGTCTCTCGAAATGAAGTTTTGTTACATATTAATGTTATTTTTATTTTTTATTAAATGAAAGAATGACAGAGAGATTAAAGAGAAGTTGTGGTAGAAATGGAATCCAAACAATATCTTTCCGGAGCTGGGAAAAAGGATGTTTTGCTATATACATAATATTTATTGCTGTAGTACTTGTTTTATACATACAGTGATGACAATGATCACAGACAGACTTGTAATGTAAGGAAAAATTGAGCCATATTTAGCATTTTATTTAATAATTAATAATTATTAATAATAAATTTAATAATTACAGACCTGGATCCAATTATTATTATCCAATTATTGTTGACTTCAGGAGAGCGCACACTCAGCATGCTCCTCTGACCATCAACGGTGCGTCTGTGGAGAGAATGAGCAGCACCAAGTTCCCGGGTGTGCACATCACTGAGGATCTCTCCCGGACGAACAACACCACTGCACTGGCTAAGAAATCACAGCAGCGTCTCTACTTCCTCCGCAAACTGAGAAGAGCAAGAGCACCAGCCCCCATCATGTACACCTTCTACAGAGGCACCATCGAGCGCATCCTGACGAGCTGCATCACTGTGTGGTTTGGAGCCTGCAATGCATCCTGCCAAAAAACTCTCCAACGCATAGTGAGAGCAGCTGAGAAGATCATTGGTGTCCCTCTCCCCTCCCTCCAGGACATCTACAGCACCCGTCTCACCAAAAAAGCCCTCTGCATAGCAGCTGATCCCTCCCACCCTATGCAAAGCTTCTTCAGCCTGCTGCCATCAGGGAGGAGACTGCAGAGACTCCAGGCCAGGACCAGCAGACTGAAGGACAGCTTCACCCATCAGGCTGTCAGGAAGCTAAACTCTCTCCCGGCTCTGCCCCCACTCCATTCTTCTGCCCCACGAACTTCTTGAACTGTGACACACACACACACACAAAACACTCACGCACTAACACTTACACACACACCCACCGACCGGCACCAGTCACTTTGTGTAGTATTGGTGCTCTGCTAACTACCTCTACTACCCACTTACTACCCTCAGACTACCTCTGAAGACTTTTGTCTGTTATTACTATGTCACTTTATTACACTCATAAGCTCTTTTTGCACCATATTTGTATTTTTATTTATATATATATATATATATATATATATATATATATATATATATGTATAATTGTATTTATTTGCATTTCTAATTCTGCCTTGTATTATGTTTAATGTTACGTGTATGCACCTAGGGTCTGAGAGTAACGAAATTTCAATTCTCTGTATGTACGGTACATATGGCAGATTTGACAATAAAGTTGACTTTGACTTTGACAATGTCTAATGCAATAGAGTCCCCCCCCCCCCCACCATTTATTCTCACTTGCACTCCTATTTTTTTTATTTGATTACATTTTTTTTAACATATGTTTGTTGAATGTGTTACAATTAATACACAGTCACGCTTAAATATATATCTATGACAGTTTTCTTATACTAGTGGGGCCCATTTTCATCATCTTGCCTAGGGCCCCACAAACCTACAGGCCGGCACTGTGACCAATGGACACGTCATAAGACAACACACATACCTAAAAAACAACTGGAGAAAGATGAAGCTCTCACCTCAGTGTTTGTACATCTGTCTTTTTCTTCCTCTGAACTGAACAGCAGCTCTGAAAAGAAGAAGAGGAAGAGATTAGGGCTGTCAGGATTATGAAATTTGGCTGACGATTAATTGTCTAAGAAATAATTGCAATTATGTCAATTAATTGTCTGGTTTAGAGCATTGACGATTATGACTATTATGGTGATTATTTGTCTGTTTTATGGCTTCGACATACATTTTTATGCACTTTGTTCAATAAATTGTTAAAAAGGATTGTGATTAGGGACAAAATAACATTGAAACGTTTCTGAAAACCAGAGTTACCTTCAGAAACACATTCATATAAACCCCCACACAAATATTTAGAATTTTCTTCTTATATTTCGAGAATCATGAACAATGAATTTGCTGTACCCCTAACAGTATTTTTTTGCTATTGCGTCTATTCTGTCCTCTCTGCGACGGTTCTGGCCACATACACACTGCAGCTAAATTCGGTTGTTAGTTCACCTTTTACTCCTTAATAGCGTTTTGTACACACATAATTCAGTAAAATACAGGAGTGACAACCGCATTACCTTCTGACAAATACAGGTAACGTTAATGACTGACTGACAATCCGCTTTTACAGAAATGCTATGCAGTAAAAAAGGCTGCATTTCAGCCCGACCCTAGGGCCGGGCTTCGGGCCAATTTTAGGCTTCTCCTTATTTTTATATTTAGACATCCATCAATTATGGTGACGAAAAAAAATTGCCGCGCTGGTGGAATCGACACGAGACTTCACTTTCGCTTTCACTTTCGAGACTCGGACGCTGTTTAGTGTCTCAGTCAGCAGCAGTGCCTTCAGCGCAGCTGTTAGAGATCCGCGTTCAAGTGCGCGCATAGGCCGAAACTTGCCACAAAGCACCGGCAAAAGTAATTACAAATGAATGTATCGGGGGAAATAGTAAGGAGATATTTGAATTATTTAATAATAAACTAGGGTATTCTGAGTCAGTGTCCCTAAGATACTGATCTCCTCTTTGGACGCGCCTTTAGAAAGAAATGCATCTTTGTGGATTACATAATTAAAAGTTAAAAAGTTTTTGTTTTCGATTTGTTTTATTTCCTTAAGCAATAATTTATAGCTTTTCATCATGTCTGTGAGGCATGTATTCGCTGAGTTGCGGTTCATTTTTGTGAAGCGTATCTGTTCAAGAACGAGACAGCAGAAAACTATTTTATAAATGCACTGTTTTGTTAATATTGTTTATTTTTAAATTGTAAATTAAAAAAAAAAAAAAAAAAAATCAAGTGTTTGCACTGGCGCTTCAGCTTCCACTCTCCGCACAAACGAGTGGATATGCGCCTAATATCGCACATTTATCTAGGTTTAACGTTTAAACTAATATTGTTATATACTTGAACTGTTTTACATCTACAGATTTATTTAGGCAAGTGGAGAAGGTGATGATTTGAGAAGACAAATTATTCGAACTGAACAGAATTCCACGGGCCGCTGTTCGTCACTTTTAAAACAAGAAAGAATATTTAACGAACAAAACATGCCCCAAACATTTTTCTAAATTAACTTAATTAAAAAAAAAAAAAAAAAAAATTATCACTTTGCCATTACATACTAAATTGAGCTATTTTAATAGCTGAAATTGTACACTGTAAACCCCAATAAGTTAACAGAACTCAAAAAAATTAAGAAGTGAATAAACTTAAAATAATATGTTCTCAGAAGTTAAAAATTTCAATTACATACTACTTGTAGTTTTTGATTATAGTTTACTTACATTTTTTCATTGGGTCTACTCAAATATTTTAAGTTATTATGACTTATTATTATGAGTTTTTAATAATTTGTGCCATTGTATTAAGTTAAGAGTACTTATAAAAATTAAGTTATATAAACTCAAAAAATATGAGTATTACTTAACTCAATTATCACAGTTAACTCAAATACTTTAATTACACAATACTCAAAATCATGTGGCTCAAAACTTTAACATTTTGTGGCAACCGATTGCCTTAAAAACATTGAGTACAAGTAACTCAAAAAACTTAAGTAATGACTTTTATTGAACAGAATTTTCTAAACTACTTCCATTTAACACAATAAAAATGAATATTTAAAATACAACAATATATTTTTTATTGTGGAAAATGAATTTCTACACACTGTAGAGTTAAAAAAAAAATCCACAATACCACAAAACTTTCATAACCTCAAAATGCAAAAGCATTTCATTAACACATATCAAATGTAGATGTAAAACAAAACCTTTTTTGACCTTAATTGCCCAGCCTCATCACTAACAACAAGTAAGTAAATGTTAAGTAAATGTGTAATATCAAGGCAAACCTGTAAAGACAATGTGTACAAGGATATCTGGCTTCAAACTGAAAAGGATAAGACAGCAGCAACAATAAAATTGCAAAATGTGAAGATTTTACAAAGTTATTTCTTTTTACAGGTTTACATTCAATAACTGCTGTTAGTGATGAGGCTAGGTGGATATATAATGCCAAAAAATTAGAGCAGACAGTAATTGTGCAGACAAGTGTTACTCATTCAGAAGATGAGAATCTCTGATGTCGCTGTGTTGCAGTTTGGAGCGTTTAGCCAAGCCCAGGCCCGGTTCTACAGGGGTTTAAGCAAAAGCACCCTCACTTGAAGCCGTAATAATAGCATGCTGGTAAAAGAGCTCCAATATCTGGTTCATTAGACTCCTCCTGAATAAATGAGAGAGAGAAACAGAAATTAATAACCAACTAACCAATATCAAGTCTAATATATCACATTTATTTATACAGCGCTTTTTAACAAAACAGGTTGTGTCAAAGCAACTTTACAGTTTTAAATAGGACAATAGTGTGTCAATAATGCAAAAGTTCCATGTTGCAGCAAAGTCAGATTGCAAAGGACTCATCTGGGTCCAAAAGCCATCTAGGTGACAAGTTACTCAATGAAGATCCACCTCTGGGGCTCAACATGTTGACGTGGTCCCCGCTGACATTTAGGGCTGTAGAGGTCGTCTCTAGATGCTGATCCACCATCTGGGCTGGGTACAGACTGGATCTGGTGTCTACGGTGACCTCGGAATAAGTAGAAAGAAATATTAGCGTAGAAACAGAAACAGACTATTATTAGCGTAGATGCCATTCTTCTTATGATGCAACGAGTACATGAGGCGTTATGGGAAGTGTTCCCGGCTCCGGTTTACCTAATTAATGCAGCCTAACAATGCTTTAACAGATTTGAATTATAGAAGTGTGTTAATGTGTTATGTGTAAGCAAGGTTAAAGAGATGTGTCTTTAATCTAAATTTAAACTGACAGAGTGTGTCTGCGTCCCAAACAGTGTTAGGTAGATTGTTCCAGAGTTTGGGCAATAAATAAGAAAATGATCTGCCGCCCGCAGTTGATTTTGATATTCTAGGTATTATCAAACCAGAGTTGCCAGAATATGCCAGAGTTTTGAGAACGCAGCGGACGTGAGGGACTATAATGTGATAAGAGCTCGCTCAAGTCAATCAAGTACACTTTTTTAACCCATTTTTATAACTCATTTCTGTTCAATTAAATACTGTTGGTTCAGCAGAAAGGTAAGTATATGCTAATTACTTGAAGATTGCAGAATTTAAAGATTCATGAAATAAAAGATACTGTTAAAAGAGTAGCTCACTTTATAAAAATAAAAAAAAATAAAAACTGATAATTTACTCACCCCCATGTCATCCAAGAAGTAAATGTCTTTCTTTCCTCAGTCAAAAGGAAATTAAGGTTTTTGAGGAAAACATTCCAGGATTTTTCTCCATACAGTGGACTTTAATGGTGGCCAATGGGTAGAAGGTCCAAACTGCATTTTCAGTTCAGCCTCAAAGGTCTCTACACAATCCCAGTTGAGGAATAAGGGTCTTATCTAGCGAAACGATCAGTCATTTTCTATAAAGCATAAAATAAATATGTATATACTTTAACCACACCTTGTCTTGCACTTGCTCAACCCAACTTATGTAATCACACACGTGTCACGTAGGCAGAAGTTCCGACCCAGTGTTTACAAAGCGAACATGCAAAGAAATTTAAACGATGTCGGACGATTGTGAAGTTAGAGGAGAAAACGAAATGAGTTTTTTGCCCTACCCTACCTTCTTGAACCTAAGTGCACTGATGACGAACAAACTGCACTTGACGTTTCCTACATGACTTCCTCAGCTGGGATCGTGTAGAGCCATTTGAAGCTGCATTTAAACTGCATTTTTAATCTTCAGTCCACTGACCACCACTGAAGTCCACTGTATGGAGAAAAATCCTGGAATGTTTTCCTCAAAAACATTAATTTCTTTTTGACTGACGAAAGAAAGACATGAACATCTTGGCTGACATAGGGGTGAGTAAATTATCAGTAAATTGTGATTCTGGAAGTGAACTAATCCTTTTAGTACAGTCATGTTACATTTGTTTAGGCCAGAAAACAAGGTTAGGAATTAGATAGTTTTAACACATGATCACAAATCTGAGCAAGTGCTGGATTGAAAAGTTTAAGTAGTATAAATGTAATGATAACACTTTGCTATGCAGAACATTTGAAGAAAAATGGCCCACTTCATATTAATCAAACAAATCCCATACTGAATGTGGTGAAAATGTCATATATACTTGTGCTCATAAATTTACATACCCCTTGCAGAAATTGTTATGCTGATTTTAACTAAATAAGAGCGTTCATGAAAACTGTATGCTATTTTTATTTAGTACTGTCCTGAATAAACAATTTAACACTACAGATGTTTATATACTCCACAATACAAAATAATATCTAATTTAAATGACCCCATTCAAAAGCTTACATACCCTTGAATCTTAACACTGTGTGTCATTTCCTGGATGATTCATGACTGTTTTTATCTTTTGCAATAGTTGTTCATGAGTTAATGTCCTGAGCAGTTCATCTGCCTGCTGTTCTTCAGAAAAATCCTCCAGCTCCTGCACATCATTTGGTTTTCCAGCATCTTCTACATATTTGAACACTTTCCAAATGTGACTGTACGATTTTGAGATCCATCTATTTACAATGAGAACAACTGAGGGACTCATACATAACTATTACAAAAGGTGAAAACATTTACTGATCCTTAAGAAGGCAACACAATGCATTAAGAGCCAGGGGGTGTAAACTTTTAAACAGGAATGTTTTGAATGTGCAGATTTTTCTTGTTTGCAGATTTTTTTTTTTCCATTTAGTATTGTACTTCAGAAGGTACATAAATATTTACATTTCTCCCAGAAGACAATTCAAGTACAATTTACCCTGATTATCCAATTCAAATGCATCTTGTTGCATTGTGTTGCTTTCTTGAGCATCAGTGAATGTTCTCACCTTTTGTAATAGTTATGTATGAGTTCCTCAATTGTCCTCAGTGGGAAAAGATGGATCTCAAATCATACATTCACTTTTGAAAAGGGTCCAAGTATGCAGATGCTGCTGGAAAACCAAAAAATGTGCAGGAGCTGGAAGATTATTCTAAAGAAGAGCAGGCAGCTGAATTGCTCAGGACAAACAAAGGACTCATAAACAGCTATCACAAAAACATAAAAACAGTCATGGATCATCCAGGAAACAACACACAGTATTAACAAGCATATATAAACTTTTGAATGGAATCATTTTTATAAATTCAGTCATTATTTGGTCCTGTGGAGTTTAAATAAACATCTTTTTGTAAAATAGCTTATTCAGGTCAGTACTAAATGATTAAACTAATAAAATTTTATAAAACTATATATACATTTTTATAAAACGAACATTTTGCATATTCTGCAAGGGGTATGTAAACTTATGAGCACAACTGTACATGATCATTGTACATTAAACTTAAACACCCAGAAACCAATAAGACAAACTCAGTGTCTAAAAAAAGCCTAGTTCCTTAAAGAAAAGTTAGAAACTTACTTTCTTTATACCATGGCAAGTCTACAATTACTCGATAAAAAAGACCAGAAACTGCCACATTTTTTCAAAAGCCCTCTTAAAACACATTTAAAGTACATATTAAACACTTACTTTGAGACCCGTGATTATCGTCGAAAAGTTAAGAGCACAGATCCAACTTGCTGCAGATTCAGTCAGCGTCTTCCTCAGAGTCGATTCCCGCCGGCGCCTTCACCAGGCGGGAGCTTCTTCTGAAGCTCGTTACCGCCACCTACTGCTTTGAAACTTCGTCGAGTTATATAGTCTATCAGTCCTGATAAACTCAGAACTCAGTGGCTCGCACTAATGTTGAAACAATTAAAAAAATAAGTAGAGTAAAATTATACATTTAAGTGGTGCCTCATTCATCAACAAGTAGTTCAGATTAATTAAAACAAATAAGTTTTATTAACTCAAAAACTAAAAAAAGTCACAGGAACTCAAAATATCTAAGTTAGTATAACTTTTTTTGAAAATTAAGTTTACTGTACTTAATCTATTTAAGTATTTTGAACGTTCGGGTTTACAGTGTACTATAAGCCGTTTTGGGAGAAGTGGGAAAAAGCTCGGTTTGGACTCAGCTGAACAACTAGTTGTTAATGAGGTTTTTAACGTGCATAGATGTGTCTCTCTTCTGTAGTGTGTTTGGTGAATCCATGGGTGAATCACAGGGAAAGCAGTACCAGAGCAACAGGAGCCTTGACTCGTTTGTGCTGCCAGATCTTGGTAGAAACCATAAAAAAAAAACGAAGTAAATCCAAATGCTTTATTCTAAAAATAAGACCAAAATATAGTGACTCGTGCCTGCTTAGTTTGATAGCTCCATAAACCCGATCGCTTTTTCATCCGAGCTTAAAAAACAAGCCCAAAACGCGCTTGTAAAGAGTGATCATGGCAACACAGACAGCACGCACTCTGTGAAGCAGCATGAACAAACATAAACAAAACACAATGACTCCATGCGCAATAATCGCGGTTGTCTAAATTGACCGCGGTTAGATGAAATAACCAGTATTTAACCCTCTGGTTGTGTTCGGGTCAAATTGACCCGGAAAAGATTTTCTTTTTCCCGAAAATACTAGTTAACATTATCGCATTGGTGAATATGCTATATTATCACTAAAGATTAGATTCATTCTTTTTGTCAACTTGTTTTCTTTCCTTTAGAACTGGTTTTGTGTTTCTATTTGCATCCAATTAATCGTAGGCCTCATTTTTCTGGGAGAGGGTCCCTCATTTTTTGAGTGAAAAAATAATTTTTTATGAATAATTTTCACAATATGAGAGAAAAAATTATGAAAATTTGCACTGTTTCTCACACTAATGTACTTTAATGTTTAATCAGGAAGTTTGCTTTTAAATGTTTTTATTTTGTACAAAATTGCAAAAAGTCACACTTGTGGTGTTCCCAGTCAAAAATGACCGGACTCCAAACAGTTGCTTATAAATCTGTAAATATGCTATATTATCACTAAAGATTGGATTCAATCTTTTTGTCAACTTGTTTTCTTTCATTTAGGACTGGTTTTGTGTTTCTATTTGCATCCGATTCATCGTAGGCCATATTTTTCTGAGAGAAGGTACCTCATTTTTATGAATAATTTTCACAATATGAGATAAAAAATTATAAAAATTTGCACGGTTTCTCACACTAATGTGCTTGAATGTTTAATCAGGAAGTTTGCTTTTAAATGCTTTTATTTTGTACAAAATTGCAAAAAGTCACACTTGTGGTGTTCCCGGTCAAAAATGACCGGACTCCAAACAATTGCTTATAAATCTCTCATTATGCTATATTATCACCAAATATTGGATTCAATGTTTCTGTCAACTTGTTATCTTTCATTTAGGACTGGTTTTGTGTTTGTATTTGCATCTGATTAATCGTAGGCCTCATTTATCTAAAAGTAGGCACCTAATTTTTCAAATGAAAAAAGCATTTTTTGTGAATAATTTTCACAATATGAGATAAAAAATTATGAAAATTTGCACTGTTTCTCACACTAGTGTGCTTTAATGTTTAATCAGGAAGTTTGCTTTTAAATGCTTTTATTTTGTACAAAATTGCACAAAGTCACACTCATCAAAAATGACCAGTCATTGAAAGTGAATGGGGAAGATCACAAAAAACAGGATCTTTATTTTGAAATGATTTTATTTTCTGAAAAGGGGCACAAAGTAACACTTATGCTGGTCCTGTTAAATCTGACCATCGTGGCATACAAGAAAGAACACGTTAAGATTATTTACATTATAACATTTCATGGAACAACAAACCAAAACTGTTATTTTAGTTCTATATATCCTGCACACTGACACTGTCAAACTGAGACAATATCATGAAACAACAAACTGAAGCTCTCTCTGTGATAAAGCATTTATTTGTAAGCCTCAAAACCTCGGCTTAAGACAAGGCAGTTTGAGCGTGTGAGTGTGTGAAAGGTTTATCACAGAGAGAGTGGTGGCCATAAAAGCATATTGGATGCAGTTCAAGGTAGGATGAAATAAATATAATACTCACAATAGTTTGTGTGAGATAGCGTGAGTATACATAAATCTATACACGCACAGGTCTGAGGCCTTTACAAAATGCTCCTGAACACTAGTTGTTTCTCTTACTTTCATTCTTCCCCATTCACTTTCAATGGCTGGCCATTTTGTATATTTGTGCGGTTTTGTACAGTTTTGCCTACTTTCAGATAAATGAGGCCTATGATTAATCAGATGCAAATAGAAACACAAAACCTGTCCTAAACGAAAGAAAACAAGTTGACAAAAAGACTGAATCCAATCTTTAGTGATAATATAGCATAATGAGAAATTTATAAGCAATTGTTTGGAGTCTGGTCATTTTTTTTTTTTTTTCCTTGCTTTATTTATACATTTTCAAGTATTACAAAACTTTCAAAAACATTTCAAAAATCCAGTTTAAATAACTTTTTGCCAAGACTATATATCAAGAAAGGGGATCAGAGTGAAAAAAAAAAACAAAGAAATGATCGAAATAAAAGATATAATCAATAACCCCCTAGTAGTAAAGAACAAATATTTACCCCCCACCCCAAAACACACAGATGACCCCTCCTGGCCTCCTCCCCCCACCCACCCAATAAAACAAACAAAACAAAAACAAAAACAAAAACAAAACAAAACAAAGCAAAATAAAATAAAATAATAATCATAATAATAATAAATAAAATAATAATTCTGCACTGTGCCAAATACAATGAGAGAATTTAACAATTACACTATTTCCATTTAAACAGGGGAGGTATATGCTTCCATATACTCAAGAAAAGAGCCCCAAATTTTATAGAAGCTCTTGGAGGAGCCCCTCAGTGCATGCCTAATTTTTTCCAGTTTGATATAGTGAAAAATCTCTTTAATCCACCTTGAGTGGGTAGGTGACTCAGATGATTTCGAGTCGAGTGTGACTTTTTGCAATTTTGTAAAAAATAAAAGCATTTAAAACTTCCTGATTGAACATTCAAGCACATTGGTGTGAGAACCCGTGCAAATTTTTATAATTTTGTTATCTCATATTGTGAAAATTATTCATAAAAATGATTTTTTTCACTCAAAAAACAAGGTACCTTCTCTCAGATAAATGAGGCCTACGATTAATTGGATGCAAATAGAAACACAAAACCAGTCCTAAATGAAAGAAAACAAGTTGACAAAAAGAATGAATCTAATCTTTAGTGATAATATAGCATATTTACAGATTTATGAGCAGTTGTTTGGAGTCCGGTCATTTTTGACCGGGAACACCACAAGTGTGACAGGAATCCGAACACAACCAGAGGGTTAAGATGATTATTTAATAATCGTGACAGGACTAGAAGAGATGTGAGAACGAGAAGACTGAAAATCAGTCATCTAAACTCTCATCCGCTTTGTTATTCAGTCAGTTAAAATGAAAGTTTCATTCTCAGGAAAGGCTGCTGAACTTACTTAGAAGTTGCTTTACAAGTTTGTGAATATACTTTCAATGTTGGAAGTCAAGTGTCAGTCCCAGATGTTGGAGAGAAAATGACACTGCTAGACTCTGACTCTAACTATATATCAGTATACAGTGGTCAACATTTGAAGTGGATCAAAAAAGTTCAAAGTTGTCCTAAGACAAGAACGGGTATTGTTTTGGTTTTAGGACAACTTTGATGGACAAACCTGTATGAAGGGCAATGCCCATAGCATGGGATGGTTGTGATTTATTAATAAACAATTCATCATAGATGTTTTATCAAAACATATTAATCACAGTTTCCAATCATTAATCGTGTATGACGAAACGAGGAAAAATGTTGTCGTGATATTCTGACACACATTTCATGATTTAAATGGGAGCACAAGCTGCGTATGCACAATACTTCAGAGACAAACCAGTTTTTTATTTAAAAACAACACGTCACATTAAAGAGTAACACCAGTTGAACGTCAGTTTTATTGCTCTTTAATGTGACGTGTTGTTTGTATGATATTCTTGCATTTTTTAAATAAAAAGCTGACCTGTCTCTGAAGTATTGTGCATACGCAGCTTGTGCTTCCATTTAAATCATGAAATGTGCGTCAGAATATCATGAAAACATTTTTCCTCGTTTCGTCATACCCGATTAATGATCGTAAACTGTGATTAAAATATTTTGATAAAACATCTATGATGAATTGGTCATTAATAAATCACAACCATCCCGTGCTATGGGCAGTGCCATTCATACAGGCTACAGCGGAAGTTATTTTACACAACTATTCGACGCTTCCGGTTTCCGAACGTGTACCATGAAAAAGGCCCATTGGTCTAGTCACACAAAATGACTAAAGGGCAATAATACTGGTTAATCTGTATGCAGTATCAAAATTGACAGATTACCGATCGGTAACAATGTAAACTGTAATATGTAACTTAGTATTTGCATAATCTATCATAATTTAGCGCATCATAATTTGACATCCTCTCATGCGATCACACATATATCATTACATGTCTGTGCTCGCCCATACAAACGCACAAAGTCAAATAATACACTTAAAACATGGTTGAAAATATATAGAAATAGAAGAAAACTTACTTTCGGGTCATGTACTAACACTCTGAACACCAAAACAACAACGAACGTCCAAATTACAGGCAGGAAGAAACTTCTAGGTACGCAGCTCATCTAGTTGCATATCTCATTTTATATTTCAGGTGTTACAGTTTAACTAGTGACCGTGTTATGTGGTGACCAAGGTCCTCAGCTCCAGATGGAACAACCTCAGCAGATTTGCCGATTCTGAAAGCACAGACTGACGTGATATTAACCCTGGTGAAAAAAAACAGCATATGCTGGTAGGTATGTTTTGATGCTGGTTTAAGATGATACTTTGCTGGTTTAAGCTGGTCCTTGACCAGCACCATGACCAGCATTAAACAGCAAAGGACCAGCAAAAACCAGCTAAGGACCAGCTTAAACCAGCACCAATACATACCTAACCAGCATATGCTGTTTTTTTCAGCGAGTTTTCTGTTTTCATACATTATTTTGATACTGTTATTTCCGTCTGATGTACTCTTTTTCCACGTGCACCATCTTTTCCACGTGCTAACAAAGTGAAACGTATTCTGAATAGGTGGAACTACAAAATTGCTGAACTTCCAATTTGTCTCCTGCTCTGTGTGCATGTAATTGTTTCTTTATTATATAGTGTTTACGAATTTACTCTGTTTAGAGAGAAATACAACAAGGAAGTTATTTAAATGCAGAACCGAAAAACTGCAATTCGCCAGTGCGTATTGAACTGTGGATGTCGTACCGAACAGTTCGGTATTATATTGAGTATTGTGACATCCCTACTGTACACAGACATATATAATGTAAACAAATACTTTTATTTTGGGTGTGCCCAGCACTAATAATTATTATAATATTCCGCAATGAAAAGTTCTTTATTATTCATTTAATTTTATAATTAATTAAGAATTGTATTACTTTAATTTATATTATATATTATTTTACATTAATATTAATAATTGCTATAATATTCAAATTGATTCATGAATATATTATTAATATGAAATATTTTAATATCAGATATTCAAATATTATTTAAGATCAGTATTATTATTATTACAACAGTAAAATTACAAAGCTAATATTTAGGGCAATAATGACAATTCTTCACATATTTGTTACATTTTATAATTAATAATTATATTATTTTATTTATTGTATATCTTATTTTAAATTATTATATATAATTATTATAATATTCAGATTGATTAAATAATAATAATTATAGAAAAACAAATGAATTATAATAAGAAGAATTGCAATTAGATTTCCTCAATTCGTTCAGCCTGTTTTTAATGAAATAATGCACATATTGTATCATGGCCAGTAAATTTAATGGCTGGTAAATTTTCTCAAGTCTCCGGGCATTGGCAGGTGTGGAAAAATATTAGTTTGAAGCCATGTGTGTAAATGTTCAGCAGTAATAAATAGTTTTGGTAATATATTTTTATTTTTTTTTTAGATTTGGAATATATTTCAGTATGGTATTACTTTAGAAATGTAGCAAATGTCTGTCTTATCCAATTTTGTATTATGTCAGCTTTGAACTTATCAGTTTTGAAAAGAGCAAGTAAACTGTAATATCGCCTGTATGATGTTTGATGGTTTTTGCATCTGAGAGAGGAAAGAACTCATGTAATTTGAAAGAAGTAAAACCTGAATGCATATTGTCCCAAAGCAATGAAAAATGATCCTCAGTTTAGCGTAGCTGCTAATAGGTCAACTGCGTATAAATTCAGCAATTTTGACAGTATTGATTCCAGAGAGCATGTCATCAAAGCCCTGGTTTATGTGTATCAGTTTGAAAAAAAAAATAGTAGCTGTGTAATTGTGCAAACAATTGTTTAAAAATAAAAAGAAAAGAAAGAAAGAAAAAAATCTCACCAGTTTTCTGGGCTCTGCAGCATCTTTTGCTCCAGACTAAGCAGTTGTGGAAGGTTTTGCAAAGGCAGTGCGCCTTCCTCAATATCCAAAATCTGCCCCTGGTCCTCCCGCAGCTGCAGCAATCTGAGGATGGTGATTGTTGGTCCAGCACCATCTCTAATTTAGTTAAAACCTCCCTCAGCAGGGCTATGATAAAGACATTTACAAAAATTTACAATGACACTACAAAACTGTACAAATCCATCAGTCTTATTAATGACCAATAAACGTAGTAAGATGACTGAGTGGAAATCACTGTTGGACCAACCTGGTTCTGATGATTGCTGGGGGGAAATTCGGAACGTCTGACAACCCTGCAGTGCTATAAAAGAAAAACTGTTTTAAGTGAATTGAGGAAAAAGTCCTACAAATTAAATATTTACAAAAGAAAGTCAAATTGAAAGCGAAAGAATTCACTCACATGGCAGCTTTGCAGCATCTCTGTATACGTCCCTTGTGGTGCTGCTGTTGGCAAAATGGTGGTGGGAACAGGGGGCAAAGTGTTGTTTGGGATGACTGCAGGGAGGTTTACAGTGGGGGCAGGTGGAAGAAGTTGTCTGGGGGGTGAGCCAGACTCCTCCTCCGAGTCCAGTAAACAACCTCCAGGCGGGCCAATCCGGACACTCTTCCTATTTTAAAGGGGTCATCGAATGCCCATTTTCCACAAGTTGATATGATTCTTTAGGGTCTTAATGAAAAGTCTTTAATATACTTTGGTTAAAAATTCTCAATGGTAGTGTAAAACAACATTCTTTTTACCTTGCCAAAATCAGCTCTGCAAAAATCATCTCATTCTGGCCGAGGCTGCTTTAAATGCAAATGAGCTCTGCTCGCCCCGCCCCTCTCTTCTCTCTGTGGAGTGACGAGCCTGTTTACTTTAGCTACATTTAGCCGCTAAACTTGCTAACTAGCACATTATTAGGAAAGGCGATCGCAAAGATTCATAAAAAAACCCTTTATAATCACTTCTGCTGTAAGTGAAGCTGGATCATGAATGATTCACGCGAACATAGACGGATATATGTAGATTGGGAGGCGCATTCCCTTCACAAAAAAATGTAATCCACTGCAGCTCAGATGTCGGGAGTAAATGACGACCACTATGTTCATTATTACATCCAGCAACACAACACCTCAGTCGCTCAATCAGAGATATTCTTGTCTAACTTACATCCCTGCTCCGGCATCGAAACAAAGAGGGCGGACTGTTACAGCTGATCTGAGGTAAAACGCTTATGTCAATCAACTATCGTGGGAGCGGCCTCTGTTGGTGTGACGCCACAACGACAGGCATCTGAGAATGGCTCGATTTGAAAAAGGGAATATTACACACATCAATGTTCAAACAACATGAAAAAGTGAACTTAGCATCTGATGACCCCTTTAACAAAAAATGAAATTCATCAAAATAAAATGAAAACTTTTAAATTGCTGAATTCTTGCTACGTTCTACAAAATTTCCAGAAAATAGTTTTTTTAATAAAGCCTGAAAGCATCAGGGAATAGCACCAGTGACATGCTGAACAAATATCTGTACATTTTCCACCTTTGTGGTTTCTGTCCAGACATTTCTGCGTCTGACTGGAGGTCTGACCAGGTCTCTGCCTCTTTAACCTTCCTCCTGCCCTCTTCATATCTGTCTGTAAAATACAGCTTCATTTCATTTTTTCAACATTTCTTCAGGATCACTCAATTAGACAAAAATGTAGTACTTCACATAGGAAACACATTGCTGAGCCTAACAATGGTCTATTATACTGCTGAGTGGACAATGTATTTTAATAATGAACCACAGAATGCTGTGATCACACATTACATGACAATTAGCCCATGGTCATGTCTACAATAATGTGGCAGAAAAAGTGAAACCTAGCAAGAAAATGTCAAATTTACCTGTTGAAAACATTGTTCGGACTTCCCATCTTTCCCAGTCACAGTTAGGAGCCATCTTGTTTTAATGGTCTGGTGAAGGGTCACAACCCTCAGTGAATTAGGACAATGGCACTGCCCATTCTCCACCCAAAAATGGCTGGAACCAGCTCCACCTCATGTGACTCAACTTTGAACATGTCTGTCTGGGGAAAAAAAAGAAACAAGTGTAGTATTTACAGGAATTTACACAGGTATAAACATATTCTGACACTCTTGCATGCCCTGACTCCCATTTTAACAGATAGTTAACCAAAAATGAAATTTTTAATTTACTCACCCTCAGACCATCAAAGATATATGTTACTTTTTTAAAAACTATATCAAAATAAAAATTAGACCAAACCAAGATTAATACCCATGTATACGTTATTATTCAACAAATTAGTAAATTAACAGCAGAATTTCATTTTTGGGTGAACTATCTTATTCTGGAAGACTTCCAGAGTTTTAGGTTTTCTTTGTATGGTAAATGTTATTTGTTGTAGCAGACCACCCAAGATGCAGATGAGTTTGTTTCTTCATGGGAATAGATTTGAAAAAATGTAGCTTTATATCACTTGTTTACCAATGGATCTTTTGCAGTGAAAGAGCTGATAAAATCATCACAATAATCCACGAGTGATCCACACCGCTCCAGTCCGTTCCATCAATTAATGTTCTGTGAAGCCAAAAACTAAATTACAATGTCACTCGCAATCTCCACCTGCACTCTCAGCTACCTTCGACGTCACTTGCAGTCGATTTTATTTTTACTTTATTTTAGTTATTTTTATTTTTTTAATTGAATCTCTCAACATTTTACAACAGTAGCCAGGTGGTGAAGACAAGAAAAAAGAAAGTAAATTACAGTGTCCCTCGCAATTGCCACCTGCACTCTCAGCTACCTGCGACGTCACTTGCAAACCACACAAATCGTGTGTGTTGCCAGTGGAGACAAGAAGCTGTGTTGGTTAAATGATTAAAACTAATTTAGCATAACATATAGGGTCCTGCAAGTGTAAGGATTACAGAACCTCAGACACTTTGATCTTCTGAGACGGACAATACACACACAGTGTATTAAAGGGGTCTTCAGATGCCCATTTTCCACAAGTTGATATGATTCTTTAGGGTCTTAATGAAAAGTTTCTAATATACTTTGATTAAAAATTCTCAATGGTTTTGTAAAACAACACCCTTTTTACCTTGTCAGAATGAGCTCTGCTCACCCCGCCCCTCTCTTCTCTCTGTGGAATGATGATCTTGTTTACTCTAGCTGCATTTAGCCGCTAAACTTCCTAACTACCACGTTATAAGGAAAGGCGATCGCAAAGATTCATAAAAAAACGCTTATACTCACTTCTGCTGTAAGTGAAGCTGGATCATGAATGATTCGCGCGAACATAGACGGATATATGTAGATCGGGAGGCGCATTCCATTCACAAACAAATGTAATCTACTGCACCTTCAGCAGCTCAGATGTCGGGAGTAAATGACGAGCACTATGTTCATTATTACATCCAGCAACACAACACCTCAATCGCTTAATCTGAGATATTCTTGTCTAACTTACATCCCTGCTCTGGCATCAAAACATGAAAAGTTACTGGACTGTGACAGCTGGTCTAAGGTAAGAGCTCATGTCAATCAACTATCATGGGAGCGTCCTCTGTGGGTGTGACGGCACAACGACAGGCATCTGAGAATGGCTCGGTTTGAAAAAGGGGATATTATTTTTACAGATTAATTAAAAACCACTGCATAGATTTTTATCATTATAGGGTATTTTTGTACATACACTGCCAACACACATTAATGTTCAAACAACATGAAAAAGTGAACTTAGCATCCGATGACCCCTTTAAGATACAGACATTTGTTTCCACATCTCACTGAGAGAAGATGTGAGAAAAGTCCCTTTTCACCTATTCCTTCCATCCACTGCCCCTCACCCATCTCCTCTCACTCAGCTCACTTAGAATGGTCAATAGCATAATATAATGTTCTATATGAATACAAGTGAGATCCATAGTCATGTTTGGTGTCTGGTACAATGGTGTCATTCTCACAAGAAGTAAACTAAAAAGTAAACAGATCCTAAGAGTTCAGAGATATATTTCTCACTGTTGAGGGTGTACTATTTCCCAGTATCTTTTATGCAAATTACCATCTGTCCCCAAAAGGTGCAAACAATCAAGTCTAGGACTTGATCAATGCAAATTCAAATTGTTAGTTCCTGTCTCCATTTCAGGGGATGTCTGTCTGGGTCTGAAGTACTTAAAGAAGTGTAGCAAGAAGATCAGGGCGCTTTCTGTAGCCAGAATGAGCCCATAGTATGAAGTGTGTTGACACACTTCGTACTGTGTATTTTTCTCAAGTCTGGTATGCATCTTACTCCTAGATTCATCTTGGAGATTTCTTGTATTGATTTGATATCTTTGAATTGGCTGTAAAATTGGCATAATACATATTTACCTGATTTCTAATAAATTGTTACATTTGATTTTATTCGGACTTACTCTTAAATTATTTTCTCAAGTAGATTAAGTGAAGGCGTATGTTACCGCAAATACGTGTCCAGGGTTAAGTACATACTAGATCTCAGGTTAGATGGAGCATGGGGCACATCAGGTGAGATTCTAGATTTCTGACTAACTGCTTGACTTTATTTAAGTTGTTATGCAGTTGCATTAACTATGGGGGGCTAGACAAAATACTACTGGAGTACTAGCATGGTTCGGGCATATTTCATAGTACTAGCCATAACCTCTGGTTACTGTCTCAGGTTTATTCAAGTTGTTATATAGTTAGACTAACTATAGGGGGCTAGATAAAACACGATTGAAGTATTAGCATACTTCATAGTGCTAGCCATAACCTCTGATTTAGTTTGAGTTTTAACGAAGTTGTTACATAGGTGACTGTAGGGGGCTAAACAGAACCACTATTTAAAACATGACAAGCATGAGGCGGTCTATTAAATAGTTAGCCATAACCTTAATGATCAGACTGGAGGGTTTGTGATCGTGGGGCCCATGTAAATCGGCCAACATGAGCACCCTGAGCGACATAGATTCCTAATGAAAGAGTAAATATAAAGTAAAGAGTTAAACACAATAAGCAAATGTTAGAATAATAACAATTACAAATGGAGAAACAACCAATTTGTATGACAACCTAAATTTGGGGTCATAATAAAATGGAGTCAGATTAGATGATAAAATGGAGTCAGATTGAATTTAACTTCAATTAAATAACTGTGCATTGGAAAGACCCAACATGCAAGAAACCTCCAGCCACCATTGGATACCTTCCTTGGGCCAATTGCATGGACCTTACACAAGTCATCATACGTTTATTGCATTCTGGTTTCGTCTACTTGCCTATAGGGAATGGGGGCGTGATGTCACGGCTCTAGCACCGCGTTGGCTGATGGGAAAAATCGCCATATTGTGAGGCCACTTGTTGTAAAGCAGTTGAGAAGTTTTAGTCATGGGAAGAACTTGTTGCGTTGTTGGATGTAATGTCCGTTCGCAGGATCGATGGGGTAAAAAATAGACAACAGACTTTCTTTTTATTGTTTTCCGGCCTGAAAACAGAATGAAGGGAGTCATGTGTCTGATGTATCTAAGTGGATTGGTTCCGCGCCGCTACTAAAGCCATGAAGAGCTTGGAGGAGAGCAGAGCGTTATTATCATCACTTATCAAAAGAGAACGTGTTATTGGTTTCAGTTTTGTCACATACTAATATGCATGTTGAAGCAAATTACTAATTTTTGTGTGCACTGTATAACCAGGCATAATAAGGTTGCGTAATTGTTTTGCACACAATATTAAACATTCCTGAAACTTCCGCCATCACAACAATATGAATAAAAAAATATAAACTAATCAGTTACGCTTGCACAATTACATTTGCAGAAAGCACATCCTTTGTGGTCATATGGTCAAATGAGCTTAAAATGCAAAATAATAAGCCTGATTAGAGATAGAAACGCATAAACTTAATGAGAAAATAACATTCGTTAAATAGTTTTATTTATCATATGTTCTCATATTTAATGTTTTATTTTTAATGTGTTTTTATAAAGCCACAGTCGCATTTCAAAAGTTTTGTACAGGTCACTTTAACAATATCCTGATATTTAATCGCATTAATGTTAACATGTTCTTTTGGATGTTTGGAGTTTTACCTGAATTCACCCTAATCCTATTGTTTTGATGTTTGGTATTTTTCATTGTGTGATTTTGTTGAATTGTATAAACGTCCTCAAACATCAATTATGATCCCACAACAATTAAAAAACAAAAACATACAAAAAAATGTTGTCCCCTTTTTTTTAATTCGTATATAATCACAAGTGAGATTTAAGTGATATTTTGACCACTGAACTAGGAAGTGTCTCAGGTTTTCATTTCAGAAATATGGTCACCTTAATATTTTCACTCAGTTTGTAGTTTGTAGGGTTCCAAGTCATTTGTGAACAATGTGGGCTTCCATAGATTTAAAATTACGAAACAGAGCCTCAGTATAAGCACTCACACCACAGACTAAACATACAAAAATATCTGAAATGTCACAGGAGGTAAATCGTCGGGGTCTCGAGTACATTCTCTTGCAGGCACCTCATTCGGATCCGTTTCTTGTGTCCGGTAGAAGTTTGTCTCTATCAGAGTTGTGCGCGGGTCCTGCTTGATAAACCCGCAAGCCCGGACAGATTATTATTAACAACCAAAAGAACTGAGCTCATGTCCGAGTGTTGAAAACATGATCAAGATTAGTTAAAATATAATGGAATTCCCAAAGTTGTATGATCAATCAAAAACAGAGATAAATAAATAAATAAATAAAATCCAGAGCATGCGTGTATACGAGTTGGTGTACCAGGTAAAAATACAATTATGTGTAAAATGTCATAGTTAACAAGTCTGACATAAAAAAATACGCTAATCATTGTCCCATAAAATGATAAATAGCAAATAACGCATACTGTTTTCGTTATGTTTTGTTTATTTCGTTTTTAGTAAAATCAAATGTGACCTTGTTGTTTGCCACTACGTTCACCCCGAAACCGTGTCGGGAACACCGGCTCCCGTGCCTGTCACCCGTCCGATCCGCACCTGTTGTGTCAATTTTAGCGGGTCACCCATCCGGTTCCCGCCCGCATGCAGGATACTGCTCTGGGGTGCGTTTCCCAAAACCAACTATGGCCGCAAATTCCGTCGTTACCCCTGTATAGTAAATTTCGTTCATTTAATCGACTTTTCAACATTGTTTTCAACACATTTTCGTGTTGTAACTGGTTGGTTTAAGTCTCGCCCGATGTGGCCTCACAATATGGTGGCGCCGTCCCAGAATGCACTGCGCAGTGACGTCGGTTGCCAAGCCCTATACAGAGTTGGTCCTTTTAATATCACCTAATGCCTTTCTTATTGCACATTCATATCTGCTGGTATATCGTTTGACAACAGTAAAGTTTATATTAAATTTGGTCTTTATCATCTTAGTTTGTTTTGCCACATTAAGCGTTTGCTGGGCAAGTATAAAAGTGAAAGTTTGCACATTCATGGCCATATGCTTGCCTTGAAGTACATTAAATTAATAAACTATATTACAAATTTGATCGTTTAATGGCACTTAATGTGTCTTAAGACATTAAGCCATATGAAGTGTTAATGTTTTTCTACGGGAGGAAAAAGCTTAACGAGAGACTTTGTGCATTGCGTTCATATTCTGCTGTTCTGTGGACACGGATTTGCGGGTCTTGTTTTTATCTCCTACAGATGACGTTAGGACCCTGTACGTTATGCTATTAAATTAATTTTAATCGTTTAACAACCACAGCTTCTTGTCTCCATTGGCAACACGCACCATTTGTGTGGACTGCAAGTGACGTCGCAGGTAGCTGAGAGTGCAGATGGCGATTGCGAGTGGCATTGTATATTAGTTTATTTTTTCTTGTCTTCACCACCTGGCTACTGTTGTAAAATGTTGAGAGATTCAATTAAAAAAAAAATAAATAAATAAAATAAAGTAAAAATAAAATCGACTGCAAGGGACGTTACTTCCGGACGTGCAGGCGTCTGAGAGTGCAGGTGCAGATGTCTGCAGCAAGACCCTATTGCTTGCCTCGCCTGAAATGTAGGCGAGAGTAGGCGGCTGCAGTGAGGGGAGGAGTAAAATAAGAGCAGTCAAGACGGACATTTCTGACCTCTCGAAGTAGAACAGACACCTACGAGATCAAAGGTGGATATCGCGTTATCACACTCACGTGCTGTGTTGCTGATAAACATGATATAATTTTAGCTCTGTTGTTTTTATATGAAAATAAGTATGATGAACAAGACACTCAAAGTGCTTGCTATTTAATTCCATAGGAAAGGCGTATTTATCATCCATATTTACTTTAATACAAACATGTATTTTAGATTTTTATAGAAATATGACAACAATCACATATCTCACGCAGAGATTGCACTGGCATAGTGTTTGGGAATATTCATGCATTATTTAAACACATAACCACGTGATATTAGATTAAAAAATAAAACTTTTTAGAAAAGAATGGCAACATCACGGTTGTCTGAACCAATGAGCTTTAAGCTGTGTCATCATCCAGTCGTTTCCCATCGTGCTTTTGGTCAGCGCAGTCGGTGGAGAGCTATTGTGCCCGACTACGCAATCCGGTAAAGCCGCCTCGCTGTCGCGAGAGTTTTTTGGCACATGTCAGCATGACATCAGAGCAAGGCAGAGATAACTCAGACACATTTCTAACCGGTATGCATCTTGGGGTGATCACCGGTGATCGATTCTGCGCAGAATTTGCTCATCTCAAACTCTCTTAGTTCAACAGTGTAGGGCCGTTTTTAATGACATCACAGAGCAATAGCTTATGCTATTTAACTTATTAGAGAATAACACGCTAAAATGCATCTATATTGAACATAGCACCTGAAGACTAATTTACTATTTTTTGTTCCCTGTCTTTTTGCTTTATTTGAAGTTTGATTCATTGCTGGTACCCTCTTACGTCATACTCCGGGGTTCCCTTTAAGGCATTTATGGGCATGCGCACTGTAGCGATTTGGCTCAAAAGGGAAATGTATATAAATAATTACAATTAATTATGATTAATTACAATTATTTATATCAGCTGCCAGTAGTAACTGTAGCAGAATTCAATTTCCATCAACTAATCTGTTCGTCCAGCGAACATTCAGTATAATTTTTATATCAACTCTAAGAAATGATATTTTCCTGGCCACAGAAAATAACTTTCTTAAAGTACCATTGCATTAGAGCATGTAGCTCGAATCAGAATCATAAAGGGACATTAATTTGCAAGGCAGAATCAGAATCAAAACTCATGTAATTTGTGCACAAGAGTTTATTAATGAAGGACTAACACATAACTAATCTAAACAAACAAACATGAAATCATTCATACATGGGGGAAGGGTCAGTGAGAAGCAGTTAGAGAGACCAGAGAATGTAGCTATGAAAAGAGTCAGTAATGTCACATCCCTGTGGACTGTTTTTGTGGTTCTCCCTATGTATGCCCTTATTTGGTCTTTCCTGTTCCGTTTTTAATTGTTACGTCATTGTTTATTCTGTAACACCTGTCCTCGTCTGATTAGTCTGTGTATTTAAGTTTGGTTGTGTTCACCATTTGGTTGTCGGTTATTGTTTATTGTCACTCCGGTTTCGCTCATTGTCTTTTCATGTCATTTTGCGTTGGATTCCCTGCTGTTCCTGTCCGGTCCTGTTCCTTATGTGAATCATTCAATAAAAGTGTATGTACCAGATCTCCTCATCACTACTCCTCATTCTCCGCACACCATGACGTGACAACGAGAGTGATGTAGTAATATTCAATGTGAAGCTTACACTGCAATGTACCTGAGAGAAAACAGATTTGACCATCAAAATTTCACCAGTAAGAAAAAAGAGTTTTAAAGCTTGTTTTGCATAATGTCACAGTTATATATGACATGGCGAAATGCCCCCAGAGGGCATCACTTTCCACTTTGATAATTACTGTAGGTACCATGTTCTCAGCATGACATCCTTTCTTTTTCTCTCAGATGTAATCTGTCTAGGTGGTTGAATAAAAATATGTGGACTTTATATCTAAAAATGATCTCAACTTAGCACCAGCAAGCAGCTAGACGTTAGCATCAACTGACAGTATTTACTTATTTTCAGTATGGTTACAGTCTTAGTCATTACTTTTATATCGTCTAAACATTAGCCCTACTTTTATGTCAATTTGTTTATGAAACATAAAACATTCCTGACGCCTTACAGATGCATTGAGAAGTTGCCTATGATATTTCAAAATGTTGCACTCGATTTCACACATTTTAGTCAGGAATTATAGTTTTGGAAAAAGTCCAACTAGTAAAGGCTTTCAAGTTTATGTCACAACAACACATTATCTAATGCCAATAAGAAACATTACTTACACTGTATACGAGATCCTCTCGTCAGCTGCCTGTAGCCGCGCTCGTGTTCTGTTTGTGAGATAAACAAGCTTAGCCTGTTCCTCTCAGCGTATCCTCATCTGGAGTAAATACAAGGCTTTTTCCTCTCAGCGCTTTCTTCCAAAAACGAAAGTATCTGACACAAACCAGTTTCTGCATTGTTTACAAGTTGATGTGGGTGTTCATTTCACGCGTCTCTCACGTGGATGTTTGTAATAACAATAGCGCCTAACAGCACGTGGGCGTGATCTAATTAGACGTAATGAGCTCAGAGGGGAAAAACAGGACATGGCATTGGTTTCATACGATTACTTAAACAGAATATATGATTTCGATTAAACTTACTTAATTTAAAAGAAGACCTTTCAAGCTTTCTATAGATATATCTCTCATGTTTGTGTGTCATGTATTCGCTGAGTTTTAGTTCATTTTAGTGACGCATTTCAACTGGATATTCAAGGAGACTGAGAAGACTGAAAGGACACCCTGTATATTTTATTTATTTTAAAAAACACGAACATTTGTTGATATGTTGAGCATACACAAATAAAAGTAAACTTTCTACAGATTCAGGTGTTGTATTACTTTTATGTGTCCAATCAAAATTGAGGGAGCAATTTAAGTTTTTGCTGTCATCTGGAAAATATGCGAGTGCTCCCGCCGGCGCCTTGGCCGCCCCCAGGACGTTAAATACATTATTTTATGCATGCATACATACAATTTATTTAAAAGTACAAGTATTATAATCATAATCATTTTATTTTTATTGATTTGTTATAATTTAAATAAATTTAAATTCATATTTTGGTTGCTATTATTTATTTATTTATACTGAAAATAATTTACATTACTAAAAAGTGTTGATACAAATATGTCAGCTGAAATAATGTTTGGATTATATTTAAGGTAATACTTACTTAAATCAATTCAATGTACAAATAATAAAATAATAAATAAAAAATAGGATTTTTGTCTATAAATATAGTGTGATTAAAACACATTAACTTTAAAACTCTGAAAATATTTTAAAATATATTTATTTATTTTTTAAATATATTCTGACAGCTTCTTTATTTAAAGAGATCCCATAATTGAATACAGCTTTACTGTAGTTACAATGATATATTTTATGAAATGCTGTGATTAAAGTCATATTTTATAATGTCAGAAGTTCATTTCAGTCTTGTGAGGAATCGATTATATTCATGATACAAACATCAATTAAAATCTGATCTCAACTTGATTTGTCATTGTGTTTTATTATTTCTATACAAAAACAAGAGAGAGAAATGAATGACATGATCTTCATCAAGATTGTGACATTTTGACATTTTTAACACTAATAAAACGAATGAGTGATGAGACACAACAATAAAAACACAAATCTACTCACACACACTGATCTTACTGTCTATATGAGGATTTCTGACACACATTTATTCTGACTGTTATTTGAGTGACAGAAGTTGAGCTGCAGTATTAATGTCATGAAGAGACTCCAGAACATCTCACTCTTACTGATTCATCAGCAGCTCAAAGCATTATGGGTACAATCTCTCAGTCTATTCTCATTCATCAGCACAGTTTCATTGATGATTCATAATCAACACCAAACCCAGGATAGAGCGTCTGAGTGAATGTGGTCTGTTCTGTGTGGATGAGACTCATTGTGTTTCTGGAGACGTGATAGAAGGACAGAGTTCCTGCACTCTCATCCACATACACTCCTGTTCTATAGATATCAGACACTCCTACTCTACTGATATTATCATCATCATCATCAACTCCTGTTCTACTGATGATGGGCTTCACAGGGAGATCAGTCACTATGTTATTGTGTGTGAATGAGTATCTGGAGCGAGAGCAGTACAAATTCCAGGACTGATCATTAGATCCAAACCAACACTCACCACCCACTCCCTTCCTGCTGATGCTCTTATATGACACTGATATAAACACATTAAATCCAGTCCACTCAATCTCCCAGTAACAGCGTCCACACACACTTTCTCTACACAACACCTGATAATAATTATCAAATCTGTCTGGATGATCAGGATACGACTGATTCTCTATCACATGTGTCACCTTTCTGTTCTCCTCAGACAGTCTGAGTTCAGTGTGTGCTGTGTTTGGATCCAGTGTGAGAAAACAGGCATCTGAACACAAGAACAGACACATTTATAACACAACAACATTCACTACAGCTGTGTGTGTGTGTGTGTGTGTGTGTGTGTGTTTGTAGACGTACATTTCTTCAGTCCTGCTGTAATCTTGGATTCTCCTCCATGATCCACACTAGAAAACACACACACACATTCAGACAGTCAACTAACTGTTGCTATGCAGTTGCTAAGGTACTGAGAGTGGTTGCTATGCAGTTGCTAAGGTACTGAGAGTGGTTGCTATGCAGTTGCCAGGGTGCTTGGGGTGGTTGCTAGTAGGGCTGTGTATCTCCATATCTCTCACATTCAGTATGGCGACCAGACGTCCTGGTTTTTGTTGTCCTGTCCCCGACTGGATCTGTCCCCAGAAATGTCCCCGTTTTATAGCACATTCAAAACAACCTGCAAATGCTCTGTAAAAGCTCGACCAATATCAGCAGCTGGTAATCATGTGATTGTGATTATTTTCAGCAGCAGAGGCGCTGTGAGCTGTTACTGATTATTTGGTTGCGCCGCTATTTTGTACTTTAACCATGAAGAACCTGGACGAGAGCAAAACGCAATTATCGTCAAAAGAGACGCCGTTATTGGTTTCAAGGCAGTAACATACTAACTTTACAGGTAAAACAAACTAATAGGCGACTGTTTGTGTTCACTGTACAACAACACACATGATAATGTTGCAGGATTGTTTTTCACACAATATTAAACATTCCTGAAACTTCCGTCGTCACAATTACAATATGAGAAAAATATACAGTCGTGGTCAGAATTGTTGGTGTCCTCAGTAAATATGAAAATAAATCTGCATTGTTTATTCATTTGATCTTTGGTACAAACTCTCCTCCTCATCATGCATTAGGACGATACAGACACACGTCCTCTTCCAGACAGATTTGTAACATCTTTAGTTGATTAGAACTTCATTATTGTTGATTTTCAGTGCTTGAGCTCTTTTCTTATAGACACTTAATCATTTGTGAGGCTTAACAATCTTTTGCTGCACATCAGAACTATATATTCTTTGGTTTTTCTCATTGTGATCAATGATTAAGGGAATTTGGTCTTTGTATTACCTCACATTTACACTCCTGGATAATTTCATGTTGTTTGTCATGCTGCTGTGCTAAAAAATGGAAATATGAATGGAAATATACTTTAGAAATATTAAACTCAAGAACTTCTAAGGGTAATTGTGGCCATTGTATATTAGAGAGAATTATTTATTTCACAATGTGATTTTTTATTAGATATTAGATATTTTATTATATTATATTATTTAATTAAAGATTAAATGGATAAACAATGCAGATTTATTTTCACAGCCTTTTTTGATCATATTTAACAAGGGTACCAACAATTCTGACCACGACTGTATATATAAAATAAATAAATTACACTTGCACAATTAGATTTGTAGAAAGCACATACTTTGTCAAAATGAGCCTAACATGCAAAATAATAAGCCTGAAAAGGGATAGAAAAGATTAAGCAAATATAAAATTTGTAAAGTTGTAATTACTGTACTCAGTTTGTGAACATGTTAAATACAGTTAGAAAATATCAAACATTTGTTAAATACAGTTATCTGGTGTTCTCATATGTATTGTTTTATTTTAATGTGTTTTTGTAAAGCCATAATTGTGTTATAACATTGTTTTGATACGTTTGCTATTTGCAATAGTTACTAATATTTCTCATAGTGTGATTTTTGGTGAATTATATTAAAAACTAGGGTAAGTCTGATTCTCAAACATCACTGTAATTATTAACTAATATATGGAGGCCACAACAATTAAGAAACAAAATCATATAGGCTACAAAAATATATTGTGTCCATTTTTGAAATTATAAATAATCACAAATGAGATTTCAGTGATATTTTTCCCACTGAACTAGGAAATGTTTCTGGTTTTCATTTCAAAAATCTTTAACATTCAGTCACACACTCAAATCACACATATAACACACACACTCACACACATTTGTTTTTGTGAATTGTGGGGACTTTCCATAGACATAGACCTTATTACTCAAAAAGCTGTAAACTGTACCATTTCACAGGCAGTGATATTCACCAAAGAGAGCATTGCCAAGTAGTGACCATGCAGGGTGCCCAAACTTTTAAAGCACTTTAAATCTACAACATAATAAAGTCTGTAAAAAGTACTTTCTGAAATACCTGTTTAACCACATAAAGTGTTATTCTTCTTCTTCATATACCTATGTTCATCTTTTTTCCATACGTGGTGTTTATGCTAAGCTTCATGTTTAAATAGGCAACATTGTGCCACATATACCAGCCTGACATTTTTTCCACCTTGTCATCTGTTTATAAACTTTTTGGTTTCTGCATCCAGCACACTGCAGTATTTGCAGAGAAAAAAAATATATAATATATATCACTGCAGCGTTTTGGATACAGAAACTGACAAGTTTATAAAGAGATGACAGTGGAAGAAGAGAGCAGCACCTACAGCAAAGAAATTCCTCCTAAGGTTTGCTCCAAATGTTGTTAACATTTACCACTGACATCACTGAGATCTGACTAACCATGTGTCAATATGCGTCTCTCTCTTTCATTTATTCTGTCCCTCTTTTAGGATAAACTTGAGGTCCTGAGAGTTATTAAGAGTTTCTGTAGTGTTTATTTGTATTTGTTGATGTCACTTTTTACAATGGTAAATTCAAATAAATTCTCATTTCTTATATTTATATGGTGTCATTCTTACTGTGTGTGTGTGTGTGATATTTGTTGTTCATATTACTTAAATAAATATAGGCCTGTATTTCATATATATTTCCATCTGGAATCCAGACTGAGGCCAGTTCCAGCTAATTGTATAATCTATGCTGGCGTGACTGTGGCCCGATGCCAGCAGTGTTAGCTCAGTTTCGGCACGTCATTCATTCATTCCCGTGATTCACAAGAGTCCGGCAACTGGGAAGTTACTTCTTCCAGCCTGCTGGATTTGGGCCGTTATTGGGCCAGATCATTTTGGCTGCCTGGGTAGGTAGGGCTGTCAACTACGCACACACATGACGTCACAGTCACCAAAAATTCCCATATTGGGTGTTTACACAGAAACAACAACGATGGCATTTTCAAAAACTTGCACTTTGAAACCTATCTTCAAAATGATGCATTTTCAGTCCCCAACGTAAACGAATAGATGAAACACATAAAAAGTTTTTGTCTGAAAACATTGTCATGTAAACGGCCCCTAAGTCAATGAGATTTTCCCAGTTTTAATTGTCATATTTATGAAAACCATAAATCTGATCAGCAGTCTGAGCATCTCAACAGTCTGAGGATCTGAGCTGTATTTGGTGGATGAACTGTATCTTGAAAACTCCAGAAGATGCATTTTAAAAGTCTCAAAAGAAGAAGTCAACCTAGTTACCAAGTCAACCTAATTACGACTTTGACTTTCAATGATTTTGAAATTATTATCGAGCTAAAACAACATGTTAAACATGATTTAAAACACACCAGCAATGCTAACACGTTAAAGGTGAGCCATTATGCCCCATTTTACAAAATGTAATATAAGGCCACATTCACACAGCAGCAGAATACAGTTGTCAGTCCTGTATTTGAGCCCTTTATACTGTTATATTCACACACAGTACAGTTATTAATGGGTGTGACAATTTACATATTCTATAACCAAACTCGCACCCGTACATTTTCAGGACTCACAAATCACATTGTCAGAACACACGCGCTGTGTGAACAGAACAGGACTGAACAACTCAGAAACTGAATGACTGAGAAATGAGCTGTGTGTCATCTGAAAGTTTATATCCAGTCTCCACCGGAGCCGCTCTTGTCTGCTCCTCTCTACACCCAAGTTTAAAACCTGCTGTCGGATAACGTAGGTTTGATAGATGAACTTGTGGCTCGCGTCTCTTGTCGTGTCAGAAAGTGATTGGACTTTCAATTTTATGGACGTCGCCATCTTGGATATTACTTTGGTTACTGATAAGGAATACAGGCTTGATTCCCGTTGCACGCTCATACAAATAGTATTCCAGATGCTACTGTTAGCTGCTGTGTGAACGGGACATTTCAAGACTCACACCTGAAAGTTAATGTGGTTGTCAATCCCAAAACTGACAGTATGAACGTAGCCTGAGTCTCAGGTGTCCCCAGAATGCATCTGTGAAGTTTCAGCTCAAAATACCCCACAGATCATTTATTATATCATAGTGGAAGCAGAAACAGTTTTCATGCATGTTTCTTTAAATGCAAATGAGATGCTGCTCCCCGCCCCATTTCCCAAACAGAGCTGTGCCTTTACAGCTCATATCTCAGATCTCTTCCAAATCAAAATGTTTGGTTTTGATTATCATGTACATCACACTGAAATCATATGTTTTATAGCCATTTCAGTTTAAACTTCTGATATATGGTTTTCTGAGCGCACACATCCACAGCACACAGACCGAAAGCGTCTGTCACACGGCATGTGAGTACTAAACTAAGTTCTCTTTAATGTCTTATTGCTTGAACTGTCAAAGACACAAGTTTATGTTAAAAATACATGAGTTAAAAACAGAGCTTGACATTAAATTTTTTGCTCACCAGCTACTGTGGCTAGTGGTTTTCCATAATTAGCTTTTTCATTGGCCACACATTTTTTTTTGTTGGGAAACTGTTTTATATGACTAAAGTTACTGCATACTAAAATGTATTTAAATTGATTTCCAGGTCTCTTATTTTCAAAGTCTTCTCAATGTCTCAATGCATTTACACATTTAATTAAGCTAAAATGTAGCATGAAATCATTTACATTGTAAAACTGCCACAGTATAAATAATGTTATGATCTTGGTGTTTAAAATCAGTTTATATATATATATATATATATATATATATATATATATATATATATATATACAAAAATATGAAATGTTGGAAAAAAAATACAAAGATAAGCTACTTTTAAATATGAAAGTAAACCACCAATAGGTGGCAGCAAGTGACTGTTTTAATGAATGAGTCACTGAGTCATGCCTTCAAACACAGGCTGATTCATTCAAGAATGAAGCAAGTGCCGGTTTTCATTAATGGACCAGTGAATCATTGACTCAAATTATCAGTGGTTGATGAAGTACACAAGTCAAGGACTTGAGTAAAAGTACAGATACATATAATAAAATATTACTCCAGTAAAAGTAAAAGTGCTCCTCTTTCAATTTTACTCAAGTGAAAGTACAAAAGTACCCGATTTTTTATGTACTTCAGTAAAAAACTACTGATAGATTTATTTTGCAATTTTATATAGGCTACTTAATTGAATTTATATTAGCACATATTTTTATAATCCTACTGCTCAAAATACATGGGATTTTCCCAAAATAACCACTATATGGAGTAAAAATATATTTTTGTTGTTGATATGGACTATGTTGATGAGAGTGATGTAGTAATATTCAATGTGAAGCTTACACTGCGATGTACCTCAGAGAAAACAGATTTGACCATCTAATTTTCATCAATAAGAAAAAAAAAAGCATTTTAAAGCTTCTTGTTTTGCATAACGTCACAGTTATATATGACATGAGAATAAGGCCTGAAGTTAGCAAGAACATTTTAAGGAAAATATAATTATATTTTTATAAAGATTTTTTTCCTTTCAAACATTGTCTGTGTAAAAACACCCCTGGCCAAATGCCCCCAGAGGGCATCACTTCCCACTTTAATAATTACTGTAGTTACCATGATCTGAACATCACATCCTTTCTTTTTCCCTCGGATGTAATCTATCTAGGTGGTTGAATAAAAATATTTGGACTTTATATCTAAAAATTACCTCAACTTAGCACCAGCTAGCTTGTTAGCTAGACAGTTAGCATCAGCTAACAACTACTTATTTTCAGTCACCTTGTCACCTTTAATACATGCTAGAATCATGATATCAAAAATAATAAATACATTTGAATCAATTATTATTTTAACTCTTAGGAGGTCTCCCATCCAGGTACTGATCAGGCTCAATCCTGTTTAGCTTCAGTGGGTGACCAGGCAAGAGTGATTGCTGCTGGCAGTGCAAACATTATTTTCTAGAAATTATCAATTGTGAATGAAATACATGAATATATAGTGATCCTGCAATTGAACGTATTACTTAAACATCACATAGTAAAGTATGAAAACAACTTGGAAAGCTTTTATCAGTACATTCAATAGTGAAACACTACTTATACAGACGGTTAGCTTATTAGCTAACTTGCCATTAATGTAAACCTAATTATACGGTTGACTTGTAGGTGTCAGACCTGTGTGTGTGCCTTTTGGACTGTTTGTGTTTGTTTTCCCAGTTTTACCCATATTTGGTCTTCCTGTTTCCTGTTCTCATTAGTGACGTCATTGTCTATCATTCGCTCCTGTCTTGTTTTCATTGGTTTGTCTGTGTATTTAAGGTTGGTTGTCCCCTTGGGTTCTCGTCGGTGATTACATTGTCATTCCGTTCCGTTCGTCGTGGTTGCTGGTTTCCTGCTGTTTCCCTGTGTTTGTTTTATGTACACTTTGGAATATCTGAATAAACTGCACTTATTTGGATCTCCGCTCTTCTCCTGCGTCATCCCTCGCACACGACGACTATACCGTGACAGTAGGCTTATATCATAGATAGTTATTTAAAATCATATTATTATTCTTTTTTTTTTTTTTTTTTTTTTTTTAATAATCTATATGGTCTAATCAGAGGTGTAGTGAGGGTCACTGACATTAATTCCATTAGTTCCTGTTTTGTGGCCAGTTAGGGAGTTAAAATATTGTTTTTTGTTAATTTGTTTTGTCTGAACAGTTTATTTTAGATTTTACTCCTCAGACTAGTGATTTTTAAAAATTTTTTAGATTGTTGCATCCTCTAGAAACTCCTAGACTCATATAGACATACAAAGGCACTGAAAAATTAAACAATAAAACCCAAAAACTCCTCCTGCTTGACATACTTGAGTTTGTCCAGTTTGCAGTTTGGATCCTTATATTTTTCAGAAAGCAGTTTGACTCCTGAATCTCCTGGGTGATTGTAGCTCAGATCCAGCTCTCTCAGGTGTGAGGGGTTTGAACTCAGAGCTGAAGACACATAATGACAGCCTTTCTCTGTCACCATACAGCCAGACAACCTACAAACACATACAACAACAGTCCACATCACATTAGTGTGTTTTTGTTCCTTTTTATATTGAACTGATTATTCCATAAAAACAGCTGGTCAAAAAAAGATCATGTTGTGCTCATTTAGTATTATCAGGAAGAAACAAATATTCCCCCAAATCACTGAACATTATGTAGCCATATTCAAGGTTTGTCAAGTTTGCTAACATCTTGGTGCCAGATATCACAGCACAGCTTCAGGGGTCTAGTGGAGTCCATGCCTCAATGGGTCAGGGCTATTTTGGCAGCAAAAGGCGGACCAACACAATATTAGGAAGGTGGTCATAATGTTATGCCTGATCAGTGTATACATACACATACATACATACATACATACATACATATTGTAACGCTACGCCAGCAGAGGGAGCCCTCACCCACTGACTGACTGTTGCTGCTCCCTCTGCTGCTTCGTTAGTTGCTTCCTGTTTGGTGGCCATAAAAGGAGGCCTACACCAAACAGGAAGCGCGAAGTATTGTTTTGCTCTTGCGGACTCTACCAAGCGTTTATCCCTGTTTTCATTGCCCTGTTTTTGTCATTGCCACGGTTTTGTTTTATTATCATAGTTTTGCTTTTGTTTTTCCATAGTTCTGTCTAGTTTTTGCTATCGTTCCTTTCCTTGTTTATTTGTTACTTTTGGACTGCTCTCCCTGGTTTTTGGACTCTGCCTGTTTCGTGGATTACGTTATTGTGTTGCCTTCGTCGCTCTGTTTGTCTGGATACTGACCCTGCCTGTCTGACTACGATCTGTAAATAAAAGCTCGCACTTGGATCTTACACGCTTCCTAAGAGTCCTGCTTGTTACACATATGTGTGTGTGTGTGTGTACTTGTTTTTGCTACATTGTGGGGACCAAATGTCCCCACAAGGATAGTAAAACCTGAAATTTTTGACATTATGGGGACCAGCCTGTGGTCCCCACAATGTTAAAAAATGATTAAAAATAGTAAATGATGTTTATCTGAAAGTGTAACGATGCAAACATGTTTTCTGTGAGGGCTAGGTTTAGGGTTAGGGTTGGGTTAGGGGATAGACAATATCGTTTGGTCAGAATAAAATATATAGAAGTCTATGGAAAGTCCCCACAATTCACAAAAAACAAATGTGTGTGTGTGTGTGTGTGTGTGTGTGTGTGTGTGTTTGTTTGTTTGTTTGCTATCATACATAAATTACACTAAATTGATCCTGCCTTTCATTTACATCTGGAAGAGAACTTCATCTGCATTGCATTTTATCTACACTACACACATGCTGTGCTGTACATCATAGAGGAAACAAAAATGTGAGAAGTCTGAATCCATGCTTGACAAGCTCCTCTCATCATCTCCAAAGGTCTTCCTTTGTGACTGGTGATGTTGTTCTGGACCATCATATCAATAATGCTCTTGTTCCATTCAAAATAATCTTGACTGTCCACCTGAATGTTCTCAAACTTCAATTATGAATAATGTTTGGACATTTACATGTAAAGAAGTTGTCAGAGGAAGACTACAAATCTAAGCACTATATTTCTAAATAATTGTATTGGCAAACTTTTTTAAAGACTTGTAGTTGAGAACCACTGGTCTACCTGTTCCACTCTTCATCTTCTCTACCTCGTTACACACACTAGTCTACCCACTCCATCCCCTTTTAGACTTAAGACCTGCGTTTGAAGAAATGTGTCAAATCGATTGAGAAAAAACTGTAATATCAGTAATATCCAATGACACGCACTTTGTAGAGTCATTTACAGCATACTAGGTAAATAGTGAAGAGAGAATGTGTACATATTTTAAAAATAAAAATATTATTTGCAAATACTATTTTTAAATCTATGTTATAAGTGGCCCAAACTCACAGCGCTTGCAGCATACAATACAATACAATACAATACAATACAATACACATTTTATTTCTGTAGCATATTTAAAACAACTGCCATTGACCAAAGTGCTTTCCAGCATCATTACATAATCACACAAACAAAATTACAAATTAAAAAATAAAACCCTGATCACTCAATCAATTCTAAAAGCTAAACTAAAAAGATACGATTTCAGTATAGACTTAAAAGCATCCACAGATGAGGAGGATTAATATACATTGAAAGAGGGTTCCATAAACATGGAGCAGCCACAGAGAAAGACCTATCACCTTTTGATTTTAATCTAGTTTTAGGGACATGAAGAATCATCTGATTTGAAGACCTCATATTCTTTGTATTTTGATTAGGAATCAAAAGGTCAACAATATATTTTGGGGCAATGCCATCAACAAAACCTTAAATTCAATTCTAAATTTTAGAGGCAACCAGTGTAAAGAAATCAAAACTGGGGTAATTCTCTCTCTCTTCTTTGTGTGAGTCAAATGTCTGGCAGCAGCATTTTGCACTAATTGAAGATGAGATAAGTGACACTCTGAAATACCCAAAAATACAGAATTACAAAAATCAATGTGTGATGATACAAAAGCATGAATAACAGTCTCTAGGACCTTAAAGAGAGGACTGATTTCATTTTAGAAATAATTCTGAGTTGATAAAACACAGGCTTCACAACAATAGTAACCTGTTTATCTAAAAATAAAGCTGAACACATTGTAACACCCAAATTCTTGATGTAGAGTACAGCGTGCTTAGCGTGTCACACTAGCTTAATGTTCCATATGGGCCAACGATCAGAAGAAAGGAACGTCTGCTGGAGAGAGGATATGATGCTACTGGTGAGTGAATGGTCAACACAGTGAATCCGATGTGTATAGGGATTATTAGTGAAATATTTTCTTTCTCTTTGTAGTTTGCTTTAAGCAGAAGAATCACAGCAATCAACAATTAATTAGGAGTAGATTTAAACAATTGTCACAAACTATCCTGTTGTCTCTTATAAGACCAGAAAATCAGCAGTTCAACAGGTTCAATTCAATTTGACGAGGTTTCACTCTTCACACAATGTGACAAAAATAATGTAAATTCTCAAAAAACAAATATTGTGCGTTTCTTTCAAATCATTTCACAGTAATAAACTCTTCAGTAAACTTTACATTTAGTGACCCAATAAAAAGAATTGTAATTGGATGTTCACTCTAACTCCTGAATGTAGAAATTAATGTAGATAACACTTTTCCTTTCAAAACTTAACAGTATATTCAACTATGAAAGTTGAAAACGCAAAAACAAGCAAATGATTCAACTGAACACGTGAATCAAACGACTCAACTGATCAAACTTTGTGAAACAAATGATTCAGTTCTGAGATTCAGTTCAAAAAGACAAAGTCTCTCTGTTTATCATTATTAAGTATCCGAGTCTTTTGTGTACGAAAGAACGAGAAAGATTGTAATTCTCCTACCAGTTGATGGATTCAAAAGCACAGTTCAAAGGTCATGTGCAGCTCGCCATTTGTGAACATGTAATCACGTACGAACACAGATGACTCTTCACCAAAGGATTACGTTCTGCACAAAACAGATAGAAGATCGCAGAAGATTGTGCTCGTTGAAAGAAACGGGGGAAAACCCAGCCTTGCAAAACACAAGGCAAAGACAATAATTAACTTCTGATTCAAACATTTCCATCACAAATTCATACACACACGTCTCAAATGACACATTAATGCAGCTTTTTGACTCTTAATAAACATGTCGAAACTCATAAATCACTCATGTCTTCTCATGACCCATTTATCACTTTTACGTGTGGTAGCTTTAGCTCACGTGCTAACTAGGTCAACGCACGCGGTATGAGCACAGCCTACTCAAAATTGCCTCGTAACGAGTCATTTCAAAGTGATATTAGATTAATACATGAAAATTCACCCACCAGAGCAAAATAGAATTATATATTCTCACAAGGAAGATTAAACCACAGGGCTTTAACACTGGGATCTGCTCTGTTTGCACTCGTCCAATTTTCTCTTCACTCTTCTCTCTTTCTCTCCGACGACAACACTTCAGGCCAACTGCTTCGTCAGTTCTGCTTTTCAAGTATACTCAATCACATTTCTCGTTACATTAATGTTAAATGCAGAGAATTTCTGGAGAAACAATCCGTGCTAGAGCTGAAGATCTTTGCCCGAACCCGATGAAACCCGACAGGACCTGACAATATGCAGATGACACACCTCAATTCTCCACCACTCTTGTTCAGCCTGTATGTGCTCCCACTGAGTCAAATAATGATAAAGAACCAAATTGCCTATCACAGCTTTGCTGATGACACCCAGATTTACCTAGCTTTATCGCCAAATGACTGCACCCCCATTTACTCCCTCTGCCAGTGCATTGATTGGCAAAACATTATTTCATTAAACACTTTAGAGGTCAAACAACTACAATTAAAGTCAGGAATCTTGGTGTGATTCTGGAGTCAGACCTTCATTTCAGTCATGTCATGTCGAAACAGTAACTAAATCAACATACTATCATCTCAAAAACACTGGAGTTTTGTTTATTTGTTTTTTTTTTTTTTTTTTCTAGTCAAGACTTGGAGAAACTTGTTCATGCCTTTATCACCAGCAGGGTGGTGTAAATGGTCTCCTCACCAGCCTTCCCAAAAAAGGAAAGGAGAAGGAAAGGACATGATGTGTGGCCAAATATGGTGAACCACACTTGGAATTTGTGCTCTGCATTCTGCAGCAGTTGGGGATTCAGTGTCTTGATCAAGGGTCTCACCTCAGTCATGTTACTGAGGGTGGAGAGAGCACTGGTAATTCATTCCCCTCAAATACATTTCCTCCTGGACCTGAGACTCAAACCCGCAATCTTTGGATTACAAGTCTGACTCTTGAACCATTGACCATGACTGCCCCCAGACCATTAGACAGCTGCAGCTCAACCAGAACGAGCATATCACACCAGTTCTCAGGTCATTACACAGGCTTCCAGTTAAGTTTAGGATTGATTTTAAAGCATTTTTACTCATCTATAAGTCACTAAATGGGCTAGACCTAAGGCTTGCTGATATGCTTATTGAATATAAGACTAACAGACCACTCAGATCATTAGGATTTAGTCAGTTAGAAATACCATTAGCTATTATGCCGCCCACAGTTGGAACCAGCTTCCAGAAGAGATCAGATGTGCTAAATTAGTAGCCGTATTTAAATCTAGACTCAAAACACATCTGTTTAACTGTGCATTTACTAAATGAGCACTGTGGCACATCCAAACAGACTTAGTCATTTTAACTGTTTTAATTCATGTTAAATCAATTTTTAAAACATTTTATAATTTTTACTTGTGATTATTTTTTTTTTTTATGTAAAGAACTCTGAATTACCATTGTGTATGAAATGTGCTATATAAATAAACTTTGCTTTGCCTTGCCTCAATACAATCCACATTAATTTCATAATCATGAAAAAAAAAATGCCTGCAAACCCAGATAGCAAAATTCCTGAGGCCCAGATCAGGCCCACATGTGATATTTTCATCTGGCTCACAAACTGTGTGGAATGATTCCACTTCTGTGGTCCACATTAATACACAGATAATCGTACTTATCTGACTGCCATCAATTTATGGCAGTGAATGATGAGGTATCATATCGATCATAAGTGCAGTATGGAGTACCTCAAGGTTCAGTACTAGGGCCATTACTTTTTACGCTTTACATGTTACCCTTGCGAGATATCATCAGGAAACATGATGTTAGCTTTCACTGTTATGCTGATGATACTCACACTGTAAAAAACTGCTTTTCTTGTTCCCAGCCAAAATATCTAAAAAAAATTCTCAAATCAAGAAGGATTTTTTAAGGATTTTTAAGTAAAAATTATTATCTTGTTTTCAGAAAAAAGAAGTCAAAATTAAGTGAGGTTTTGCTTAGAACAAGCAAAATAATCTGCCAATGGGGTAAGCAAATTTATCTTATTTCAATCAGAAAACTAGATTATTTTGCTAACCCCACTGGCAGATTATTTTGCTTGTTTCAAGCAAAATATTACTTAAATTTGACTTATTTTTTTCTGACAATAATTTCTACTTGTCTAGAAAATCCTTCTTGATTTAAGAATTTTTAGGTATTTCTAAGTAAGAAAAGCATTTTTTGCAGTGCAGCTCTATATTTCCTTGCGGCCCAGCGAAACATACCAATTTGAAAACGCAGACGCAGACACACTCTGTCCGTTTAAATCTAGATTAAAGACCCATCTCTTAAACCTGGATTACACATAACACATTTCTATAATTCAAATTCGTAAAAGAATTGTTAGGCTGCATTAATTAGATCAACTGGAACCGAGAACACTTCCCATAACACCCGATGTACTCAGTGCATCATAAGAAGAATGGCATCTACGCTAATATTAGTCCGTTTCTTTCTTATTCCGAGGTCACCTTAACCACCAGATCCAGTCCATATCCAGATCAGATGGTCACTGCAGGCCCCCGGATCTAGTCTGTACCCAGCCCAGACGGTGGATCAGCACCTAGAGAAGACCTCTACAGCCCTGAATGTCAGCGGAGACCACGTCAACTAGATGAGTCCCAGAGACGGATCCCCAGTGAAGACCTCGTCACCTAGACGGCCATCGGCACAAGACCACATGAACCTGATGAGTCCTCTGTGTCTGGCCAGAGGAGAACTGGCCCCCCGACTGAACCTGGTTTCTCCCAGGGTTTTTTTCTCCATTCTGTCACCGATGGAGTTTTGGTTCCTTGCCGCTGTTGCCTCTGGCTTGCTTAGTTGGGGACACTTAATTTTCGAATGATTTCATATACTATTTGAACCGAACTGAGCTGAATGATGACATCATTGAATTCAATGATGAACTGCCTTTAACTAAAAATTGAGTGTTTACTGTTGCCCTTTTGCATTATTGATGCACTTTTTCCTACTTAATACTGTACAGCCACAATTCTGTATTGTTACAAGTGGTATATACATAAAGGTGACTTGACTTGACTTGGTCTGCTCCTGTTTGCCAGATTTGGGCCACAAGCAAGACAAAGGAAGGGCTAATGTCAGCCATGAGTAAACCAAATTAAGCAGAAATGACCCAAGTCTGGGCCACATTTATTTTAATTCTTGCCCAGATCCGGCCCAGATCCAACACCTTGACCCAGCCCACTACTGTGTAGAATGATGGCATGTGGGTGGACCACTTCTGTTTGCCAGATTTGGGCCACATGAAGGACACGTCAGCCATGACAATTAGTAAAAAAAAAAAAAAAAAAAAAAAATTACCAGAACTGGACCAATCTGGCCAACACTGATTTTAATTCTGGCCCAGATCCAACACCTTGTTCTCGCCCACATACCACGTGAAATAATAGCATTTGGGCAGTCCGGTCCTGTTTTCCAGATTTGGGCGTCAAATAAGCCTTAACATTGTCGCATATAAGCCAACCAAATAAACCAAAACTGGCTCTAATGTGGGCCACAGTTGATTTTTATTCTAACCCTGCTCTTTCCCTCATGTGGACCACATGCTGCATGGAATGGTGGCATTTTTGCAGTGGTCCACAAGCAGGCCACTGCATAGCCACATTTTATTTGGGCAACATTTGGCCACTTTAGGCTCATGTTAGACTCACATTAGCCAGTGCTTACACTGCCATATCTTTGCCAAAACTGGCCCAGATACATTTTAATATACCTGGGCCACATTTGCTGAAACATAGGTTGACCACATTTGGTTTATATCCTGATTAGCCTCTGTCGATTGTGTTACATTTTTGCCAAAGTTGGCCCACATTTGGTTGGCACTATTTGGGCCATATTTACCATTTACCACATGCACCACTTTAGGGTCACATTCAGATTACACATTGCCGTGAACACATGTGGACCACTTCAGGGTGACATCCATTTTGTCTGGGCCATAAGAAGCCCAGCAGTGTCGTATTGTTGCCTTAAGTGGCCCACATACAGATGCTACCTGGGAATGCTGGGCCGACCCATGACATAGGTGGAATAGGCAAATGCTAGGGGCACCGCCAATCCCTAGGGTTGCCAAAATGAGTAAAGTTGTTGTTGTTGTTGTTGTTTTTAACAATACTACTTAAATACTATGAATTTAAAATATTATAAAAAAGCAACTGTCCAACAAAAACATAACTATTTTATTGCTCTCAACGTATGATCAATCTTTCCTCGCACAGACGCACTTCACCTGATTGTGACAGATGTTCACTTCAGTAATATATTATCAGGATGTCAAAAAGAGAAGCCTTCTTGTGCCCAGGGAAGAAAAAAAAAAGAAGAGGAGGAGGAAAACTGAAAGAAATACGGAGCTAATATGATGTAATGAATGATGATCATATAAACTACATGACATAAAAGTTTGTGAACAAACTTCATGTTGGCCAAGTCTAAAAGTTTAAAATATGGTAATAACAATGTAGTACCTGAAATGTGAGACTTTGTAACATAATCGTGTCATTTTTTGTGTCACATGATAACGTGTTTTAATAATATTTTTACACTAGTAGTAATGTGTATTTAGGGATTTATGGTATTTGGCTAATGGAATTGGCTAATTTAGTAATAATTGTATATAACTGGTCTCATTAAAATAGCAACATTTTATGTAAAATTAACTTTAAAGATGTACATTTCTCAGTTTAATTCGAGGTGATAACGTTAGAAAGTGCTATAGTTTAGTAAAACGCTGCTGCCATCTACTGGAAGTCGAACACTTTTCAAATTTATTTGAAAGATTAAATGTAACATTATTGTATGCTAGAGACGTGTGATAGTTTCGCTGGAAACAATTTAAAATAAGGTTAATTTTCAATAACTAACATTAACAAAAACAATAAATACTGTTGCAAATGTTGTTTATTGTTAGTTCAAGTTAATACATTCACTGATGTTAACAAATGATACCTTATTGTAAGTGTTAATGTTTCACTTTTTTTTTCTCATATGAAAATGTATTATTGGTGGAATGGGCTGTGAAGCAAGGGGCACCAGGTAAAATCTTGCCTAGGGAAGCAAATTGGCAAGAGCTGGCCCTGTGAGAACGTTTTTATCTCTTGTTCTGGCATTGCATTGAGAGCAGATTAAACATTTGTTGACAAAATTCAATTGGCCATTTATTGTGGTAGCATTTTGGTTAATTATTTTATGGAAAACCAGTTACCTCAGTATCTCCAGCCGACAGTTTAGACTCTTCAGTCCTTCAGAAAGAAGCATCACTCCAGAATCCTGCAGGTCATTGTTACTCAGCTCCAGTTCTTTCAGGACAGAGTTTGAGGATTTTAAAACTGATGACAAACTCCCACAAGACTGAGCAGTGAGATTACATATGGAAAATCTGAACAAGAACAACACAGCAATTTAACACAGAATTAATCTTAACAGTGTGATTTAAATAATAATAATAATAAATCAATCAGTCAAATCAATCAAGTATCTCAAAACCTAAACCTCAATATCTCCAGCTTAGAGTTTGGACTCCTCAGTCCATCAGAAAGAAGCTTCACTCCATGATCCTGCAGGTCATTGTTACTCAGATCCAGCTCTCTCAGGACGGAGTTTGATGACTGTAAAGCTGAAGACAAACTTTCACAGGACTGATCAGTAAGATGACACCCACACAGCCTGTGAACAAACAGCCATATGTGAATTTATTAGATAGGTTATATATCTTATAATCTGGAGTGCATGTTTAAATACATTAACAAAGCACTTTTAAAGTATTTCAAAACTGTTATAGTTTATTAGTAGTTTATAACCTGTAGTTAATACATTAATAGACTATATACAAATAGTCTATTCATTGTCATTGATTGGCACTGTAATTAACGTGTTTAATTACCTCATATGAAATATAATGGTTTGTTGACAACTTATTAACTGCAGATTGTTCTCACTTTATATAAGATTACAGAAAATCTGAAAATGTCATACATTAAATGCTTTAAATCAGCCTATATTGCACATCAATTGTAATAATATTCAGTGTTTCTTAAAATGTTTACAAATACATTAAGCACAAATACATACATTGGGTTTCTATGTTTTATAAGGACCTTTTATAGAGTACTGTATAAATTATACTGTATGAACTGTATGTCCTGTCCCCAGTTTTAAGAAACTCTGAATACTAATGCAATTAATGACCAATAAAGGTTAGTTAATTAATGACATTTTTTATATACTATGACCTTATCTAAAGTAAATAATGACAATGAATGATGAACTCACTGTTTGTATATAATCTGTTCATGTATTAACAACAGTTTATAAACTATTAATTAATTACAGTTTGCAAATAATTTGTAAATACTTTATTACTTTATACCCATTATAAAATGTTACCACTTTACGCATTTATATGTCATTTTCATAAGTAACTTATGAAAATGTCACAACTTCAAAGGCTGAAAAATGTCTCAGGCTGAAAAATGTCTCATCTGTGCATTTGAGCTCAACACTGCAGTAAATCATTTATGAATCAATCTGATCCAGGTTAACTCACTGACTCAATGATCCAGTCACAGTGGCTGTCAAGTTATCAACACACTAAATCTGTCCTACATATACAAGGCAAGAATCAAGAATAATATGATCCTCAGCTGAAGATTTTACTGATGAAGTGAAAACAAAGCTATTATAATAAATAGGGGTGCGACGAGACACTTATCCCACGAGATGAGATGAGACAAGAGACTGGGTTCAAGAGAACGAGACGAGATTTTTAGACTTTTCTTAAGAAATCCTCAATGATGAAATATATAGGGAAAATAATCTTTTATTCAACTGAAAGTTGCATTTTGAACTTTATGAAATTAAACTTTAATTTTAATGAATTATATGCAGTAATAAACAACATTTAAACAAGAGCTTCACGATTCTGGATAAATTAAGAATCCCAGTTGTTTTAAATAAATTGGAGACCATGATTCTCTCACGATACTGGAGAAAAAAAGATTAGAAAACTAAACAAAATAGCGTAATTTACTTGTGGTTCTCACACACTGTTTATTGCTTAACTCTCTTAAAAACATATATTCATTTAAACAAAATTAAAAAAAAAAAACATTCAATGAAGGAGTCATTGTTTCACTTCATTAAGACTTGTTTGACTATTGAAATCTCCTGAATGAATGATTCAATGACATACTTTTTTTAAACGGTCAGTTGTCGCCACCTCCTGGCGGAAAAGGATAAGCGTTACAATACATACAAATGTTATACTTTTGTTTTCATCGCTACTGTAGACAATAAGTGTTTATAACCAAACTATAAACTTTTATCCTAGTACTTCTATTATTTAAATGTCTGTAACACAGAAATAAATACCATAATGTGGTTGAAAAGTCTTTCTGCGTTCACATTTACCCTGACCCTCTGATTCATTAACATGGACAGCAACAAAACGTGCTTCTCACGCTCCACTGACACTCGCGATGTGAAACAGTCCCGATAGAAATAACTAAATCGTTGTCATTCAGGAATAAGATTGCGTGGGTCTTTGAATCGAGAGCTCCACATTTTAGGGATTAATCGTGCAGCTCTGATGTAAACACTTCTAAATGTTTTGCAAGGATATCGTCACGAGACACATTGGATCTCGCGAGATCTCATGCCACGAGATCTCGTCACATCCCTAGTAATAAATAAATCCATACAGAAAGGGAACATGTTTAAATTAACATAAAACAGTTCTTTGAAACAAACTGTTTAAAGAAGTCATCAAGAAAGTTTAGGTATTATTAAAGGTATTCCAGGTTTTCCAGGATGGTTGTGAACACTAATTGTTTTCTCACCAGGTTTTTTGAGTAGGCATTGTCTGTCTTGTGTTCTTGGAAAAAATGCCACTGATACAATCATATTACAATATAGACAGGGGAAATATCTGCTAGCTATAGTTATGAGACACCAATTTATCCACATATCTGAACATACTGATTCAGTGAAAGTTAATGTCAAACCTCAGTATATTCAGTCGACAGTGTGAACTCTTCAGTCCATCATAAATCAGCTTCACTCCTGAATCCTGTAGGCGATTGCTAGTCAGGTCCAGCTCTGTCAGATGGGAGTTTGATTGTTGTAGAGCAGAAGACACAGTTTCACAGCATGTTTCATCAAAACCACACCTGTCAAATCTGCCAAAACAGAATGTTTAGTCTGATAATTTTCTGTTTCTTTTCTGCAATAACTTATTGTACTCTTAATATTTGGGGAAAATATTTCACATTGTATTTTGAGATTTAATTGTTTAGTGATGTAGAACAAAACATTTAATTGAACATCAGTTAGTAAAATTACTCACAGTGCTTTTCTGAAGCATCTCACAGCTGGGATGAGTCTCTTGTAGTCTGAAGGTGATGTGAACCTCTTTGGGTTGAACTCATCCAGCACCTTCTCTGACATGAGCAGTACATATGTCAGCACTGTGCACATTGCAGATGAGAGGTATTTTCCTGTATGTTCATCTGAGCCGAGGTAACTCTGGATTTCCTCATATAATGAATGATCTTTGAGCTCAAGTAAGCAGTAAAATAGGTTGACTAAAGATTCATCTGAAACACCATACTTATTTTGTTCTTGTTTAATGTATTCAGCTGTTTTTGTGATGCTCTCTGTGGTGTCTTCAGTGTGTGTGATCAGGCCTGTGAGCAGGTTTTGACTGGATTTCAGTGAAATTCCCATTAGAAACCGCAGGAACAGGTCCAGATGTCCTCTCTTACTCTTCATGGCTTTATCAACAGCCTTCTCCAGTAGCTCCTGCAATGTGGTATTTTCTTCTGGATTGTCAAAGAAAAACTGAAGCTCCTGCATGTTCTTATTCAGGTAGCAGACAAACACATGTACTGCAGCGAGAAACTCTTGAACACTCAGATGCACAAAGCAGAAGACCTTTGCTCCATGAAGTCTATGTTCCCTTTTGAAGATCTCAGCAATCATTCCTGTGAACTCAGTGTCTTTACTCGCATCAATATCACATGCTTTTAGATCTTTCTCATAGAACACAATGTTTTCCTGCTTCAGTTGTTCAAATGCTAACTTTGCTAACTTCAGAATCATCTCTCTATTTAATTGCAAGTGCTCTGTAAATTGTCTTTCTTCTTGTTCATCATACTTCTGGTTCTTCATGTTCATCTGTATCAGCAGGAAGTGAATGTACATTTCAGTCAGTGTTACGCTGATGTTCTCTGCATTGTTCTCAATGAGAATATCCTGAAGTACTGTGGCCGTGATCCAGCAGAACACAGGGATGTGGCACATGATGTAGAGACTACGAGACGTCTTAATGTGTGAGATGATTCTGGAGGCCTGAGTCTCATCTGTGATTCTCTTTCTGAAGTACTCCTCCTTCTGTTGGTCAGTGAATCCTCGCACCTCCGTGAACAAACCCACATAGCGAGGAGGGATCTGATTGGCTGCTGCTGGTCGTGATGTCACCCACACAAGAGATGATGGAAGCAGATCCCCTTTGACCAGACTTGTAAACAGTACATCTACAGACGCTTTTTTCTCAATAGTGTTTAGAGACCTGCCTTTAAAATTCAGAGGCAGACGACTCTCATCAAGTCCATCAAATATAAACACAAGCTTACATTCATCATATAGCTTTGATTTCTCCAGGTTCTTCAGTTCAGGGTAAAATTCCAGCAGAAGTTCGTGAAGACTGAAATCTTCATTTGTCATTAAGTTCATCTCTCTGAATGGAAGCAGGAACACACAGTCTATATCCTGATTGGCTTTTCCTTCTGCCCAGTCCAGGATGAACTTGTGCACAGAGACAGTTTTTCCAATGCCAGCAATGCCTTTAGTCAGCACAATCTTCTCTTCATTGTTTTTCCTCAGTTCAGTAAATATATCATTGCATTTGATTGGTTTGTCATGTGTTTTTTTGTTCTTGAAAGCATCATCAATCTTCAGAATTTCATGTTCATGATTGACATCTTTCATATCTCCCTCTGTGATGAACAGTTCTGTGTAAACAGCCATGAGATCTGTTTCATCTTCTTTGTTGCCCTCAAAAATATGTTCTTTTTTCTTCCTCATGTAGGATTTGTGAGTTTCCAAGAATTTGTGCAGCTTCAATACCTCTGTAATAATAATAATAATAATAAATATAGCTGCAAGCAGCAATTACCGGGGTTCGAGCGTACAAGGCCTTTGAGGTGCTATGGTTTTAGGATGTAGTCCAACCCAAAATATATGGCTATAACACTAAAGCACATCCATGATGGAGAATACACTCACAAACGCATAAACACAGAAATTAAATGGTTAAACTATTATATTAATGTTCATTAAGCATTATTACATAGACACACACTCACATACACACACAATTTGTTGCACATAAGAGATTTCTGTAATAAATGGTAGGTGACAAAATGCTTACTTTAAGTCTTGTCTTTATAAAAGTTTATATATAATTTTCAGGTTTTACTGTAATTATAACCTTGCATACATGTCAAATATGATATATCTGCATAAATGTAATGGTAAACCTTGACTATTTGTGATCTGAAATGTTATAACAGTGATTTAATGTCATCTACATATTAATTCAATACCTTAAAACATAAAATGCACTGTTCTTGCAATTTCAATGACCAATTAGTGTTCTTCTACTGCCATCTAGTGGTTATAGTTGCAAATTCATGGAGTTTGAAAGAGAGATCCATTGTTTTTAAGCTTTATAACTATTACATTGACTTTTTTGCCTAATTTCTATAAAATGTATGTTTGTTTAAAATCATATGATGATGATTTTACTTAGGTTTGTGAAATTTTGTTTTCTAATAGGTTTTATAGACTTTTGGGTACAGCGGATCATGATCATCTTTTTAAGTGGCCCTGTTATCACTGTCCAAATGCAAATGTTCAATTTTTTTTTATATAATTTTTTATCTAGAGAGTCCAGAGAATGTTACTGCAGTGGTTTTATTGATTTTGAGTCAAAAACCTAGGACTAGTTCAAAAAAATATCAAATATTTAAAGAACAATAGGATTGACAGCAATGGTTCTAGAGGCAAAAATGTTTAGAATTAAGAGATCTGTCATATGATATGAAGATCTAGTGTTTCTGTGAATACATGAGCATGTTTTAGCAATTTAAGGCAATTTACCATTGAAATTTTGTTTTTTTGAATCCTTTTTAACTGTCATAGCGCCACCTATGGTCCGATCTTCATGAAACTTTGCATGCTTTTGTAGCATCATAAGTCACATGTGCTCACCTAGTTTTGTGAAGTTTTGAATTTTTACTTTGGCGATATAGGCTTTTGCATGCACTTGACCACGCCCATTTTGTATATGACCCCTTTATAGCTACCCAAGGGACAAAATTCCACATTTTTTTGATAATTATTGATCTAGAGAGTCCAGAGAATTGTGCTGCAGTGGTCTGAGTGAGAATGAGCAAAAAAACCTAGGACTAGTTCGCAAAAGTATTTTTTTAAAATAATATCACATACTTATAGAACAGTAGGATTGACAGCAATGTTTCTAGAGGCAAAATAGTTTAGAATGAGGAGATCTATCATATGATATGAAGATCTAGTGTTTCTGTGAATATATGAGCATGTTTTGGCAATGTAAGGCAATTTACCTTTGAAATTTCGTCTTTCTGAAGACTTTTTAAGTCATTGGACACATGTTTTCTCCAACTTTTGTAAAGTTTTGAGTTTCTGTTTAGGTTTTATAGGCTTTTGGTTGTATGTGGCCACGCTCCTTTTCTAAATGACCCTGTTATAGCTACCCAAAGGACAAAATTCAACATTTTTTTGATAATTATTGATCTAGAGAGTCTGGAGAACTGTGCTGCAGTGGTTTGATCGAGATTGAGTGAAAAACCTAGGACAAGTTCGCAAAAGTAGGTTTTTCACATATTTGTGAATATTTAATGAACAGTTTGACTGACAGCAATGGTTCTTGAGGCAAAGTTGTTCATCATGAGGAGATCTATCAATTGATATGCATATTGTGTGGATGTGTGAAACACCACGTTATTACAGAGCCAAGAAAACTCGTTAGCGCCAACTAGTGGCCGATTTATTTCAAAATTCTTACAGACTTTTAGGGCCATGAGTCGAACATGCCCAGTGAGTTTCGTTCTGATCGGCCTCCATTAACCTTGTCTAATTGGTGCTCAAACTTCATTGGTCGATGGCAGCCATGTTTTTTGAGATATGCGAATGTCCTCGTATACCCTTGTGGCACATTGCACAGAGACACTGCATAACATATTTTCAAGTCGATTGGACTAACGACTGTGTAGTTATAGGCATTTTTATGTTTTTTCGCTCTTATAGCGCCACCAAGTGGTCAAGCTCCGCAATTTTTTGGATTTGACCAAAGACTGAGCATATACACGTGTTCCAAGTTTGGTGAAGATATGTCATTCTGTTCCAAAGTTATAGCCATTTTAGTAAAAGTGGCCCCACCTCTTTTGAATGTTTTGGCGCCATTTTGCGATCGTGAGTCAAAAGTTAAACTTTTTTTAATAATTATTGATCCTCACTGTCCAGTGAACATTTCTGTACTGGTTTGGTTCCGATTGGGTGAAAAACCTAGGACTAGTTCCCAAAAGTAGGTTTGGGACAAATTTCAAAATGGAGGAAAAATTTGCATACCGGAAATGAAATCGGAGATAGCCATTTTGTTTTGATTGAGCAAAGAATTCCAATGACATAAGGCACTTGAGTCTACAATAAACGGTCTAGGAATTATGAGCAGTTTCACGTTTTTGATCGCTGTAGCGCCACCTATAGGCCGATTGGAGTCCTCGGGGCTGAGTAATGTCCACAGGTTCTACCATCTGTCCAAATTTCAAGTCTCTAGGCCTTATGGTTTGGGCTGCCCGTTCAGTTTTAGGGCAGAATAATAATAATATAGCTACAAGCAGCAATTATCGGGGTTCGAGCAAATAAAGCCTTTAAGGTGCTATGCAAAGTTGTTCAGAATAAGGGAACAATACGAAGAGCTAGTGTTTGTGTGAATAGATGAGCAGTTTTTAACTGTTTGAGGCCATTTACCATAGAAATCTTGTGTTTTTAAAGTCTTTTTAACTTTTATAGCGCCACCTATGGTCTGATCTCCATGAAACTGTGCATGCTTGTTAAGAATCATCTGACACATGTTTTCACCAATTTTCATAAAGTTTTGCGTTTTTGTTTAGGTTTTATAGGCTTTTGGGTATACTTGGCAACGCCCCTTTTCTAAATGACCCTGTTATAGCTAACCAAAGGACAAAATTCAACATTTTTTTGATAATTATTGATCTAGAGAGTCCAGAGAATATTACTGCAGTGGTTTGATCGAGATTGAGTGAAAAACCTAGAACTAGTTCGCAAAAGTAGGTTTTTAACATATTTGTGAATATTTAATGAACGACTTGAACGACAGCAATGGTTCTTGAGGCAAAGTTGTTCATCATGAGGAGATCTATCAAATGACATGAAGATCTCGTGTTTGTGTGAATATATATGCATTTATTTAGCCATTTGAAGCCATTTACCATACACAGCTTCTGTTTTTAAAGCCTTTTTAACTGTTATAGCGCCACCTATGGTCCGATTTTCACGAAACTTTGCATGCTTGTTAAGAGTCATCTGACACATGTTCTCTCCAATTTTCGTAAAGTTTTAAATTTTCGTTTAGGTTTTATAGGCTTTTGGGTATATGTGGCCACGCCCCTTTTGTAAATGACCCCGTTATAGCTAACTGAAAGACAAAATTCAACATTTTTTTTGATAATTATTGATCTAGAGAGTCCAGAGAATATTACTGCAGTGGTTTGAGATTGAGCGAAAAACCTAGGACTAGTTCGCAAAAGTAGGTTTTTAACATATTTGTGAATATTTATTGAATGATTTGATCGACAGCAATGGTTCTTGAGGCAAAGTTGTTCAGCATGAGGACATCTATCAAATGATATGCATATTGTGTGGATATGTGAAACACCATGTGATTACAGAGGCAAAAAATCTCGTTAGCGCCAACTAGCGGCCAATTTCTTTCAAAATTCTTACAGACCTTTAGGACCATGAGTTGAACATGCCCAGTGAGTTTTGTTCCGATCGGCCTCCGTTAACCTTGTCTAATAGGTGCTCAAATTCATTGGCCGATGGCGGCCATGTTTTTTGAGATACGCCAATGTCCTCATAGACCCTTGTGGCACATTGGGCAAAGACACTGCATACCATGCTTGAGGTCGATCGGACGAATGGTTGCGTAGTTATAGCCATTTTCATGTTTTTTCCCCTTATAGCGCCACCAAGTGGCAGAGCTGTGCAATTTTTTTATTTGACCAAAGATTGAGTTTATACACATGTGTACCAAGTTTAATGAAGATATCTCATTTGGTTCATGAGTTATAGCCATTTTAGTAAAAATGGCCCCCCACCTGACAAACTTTTTGGGGCCCCTTCGCAACGATGAGTGAAAATGTAACTTTTTTTATAATTATTGATATTCACTGTCCAGAGAACATTTCTGCACTGGTTTGGTTCCGATCGGGCAAAAAACCTAGGACTAGTTCGCAAAAGTAGGTTTTGAATTTACTCCAAAATGGCGGAAATACTGGGCCCCGTAGAGTGAATCTGTTTTTTTTAGGCTTTTTATCGTCTTGACCCAAGGATTACAAAAAGTTTGAATCTACGACATACGGTTTAGGAGTTATGAGCGATTTCACAATTTTGTTCGCTGTAGCGCCACCTATAGGCCGATTGGACTGAGACTTTGATAGGTTCTCCCCAAATTGAGGTCTACCATCTGGCCAAGTTTCAAGTCTCTAGGACTTACAGTTTGGTCTGCACGATCAGTTTTACGGCAGAAAAAAAATAATAAAAATCCTTACAATTATAATAAGGTTTCAGCACTGCATGCTCGAACCCCTAAAAATAATAATAAACAGGATTGAGGAAATGGCATTAAATAATATGACAATATTATTAACTGCTGCAGGCAAACATATTATATTCATATATTCATACTGTCCTGCACCGGGATTCAAAGCCAAACCAACATGTCAAAGTAGCTTACTGTAGGAAAGAGAACAATGCTGTCTTCGCATGTTATTGGACTGTTCTTAGAGAAAAGCTGTTTTATATAGGTAAACCTCTTCTCACCTTCTCTTTCCTTTTCTATTTTCTGACTTTCCTTTAGTACTTTTAACACTTGAGAAGCAACACTGAGGTGTTCCCACTCTTTTTGGTGATCATTTTCCAGGACATTTTTATTTTAATCATGGCGGGAATAAAAGACAAGGAGAACACACTAAAGTAATATATTCCTCTCTCAAGAAGTATTTAAAAACATACAGTTTATGGCCATGAATTAACTAAAAAACTTAACTATAAAATAAACTCTTTAATATGAGCTCTTAATTATACATACAACACATTTTTCATACAACAAATGATTTTCAGAACCAATTTCAGTCCCACAGCAAAATAAACAAAATATATTGAAAGTATTAAATTACTTTATTTACCTATTTGAAAATAAAAATAAATTAAATCAGTTCATTATTTATGCTAACAATAATATTAAAGAAAATATTTTAAAATACTGGCATGTGTCCTTCAAATATTTTAAATTAAGTGTTGCTTTAAAAGGGTCATGTGAAAAATTAGTGGATTCTGACTTAAACATCTCTGATTGGCCATTGCACATCACTGTTCATAGAAAGTGATAAATATACTCGCAGAAGTTTTTGTTACATTTTTAAAATTTCTGTATCGACGTGGTATAGAAGTACTAATAGCCTACTTTTGACAATAATCGAAATCATTAGTTAACAAGTTACTGAATTACTGAAATACTTCTCTTAAAATGTAACATTTGATAGAAGGTTTGGAAACATCAATGTTCAAACTTTGAAAAGTCAGTAGTGATGCACCAATCTCGATTTTTTCATGGCTGATTCCGAGTTTTTAGAAGTAATTCCAATTTGTTCATTTTTTTTAAGCAAGAGATAAGATAGAATGAAAATACGACTACATGAACAAGATGTTTTTTGCTCTATTACAGGGCAAACTTTCTGTAGCCATTTAAAATCAGAGGTAACCACTGCATTTTAATCATTATCCAATGGGGCTGGACAATAATTCAATATCAATATATTTCGCAAAATAATTTTTTTTTTTTCAATAACGGTGATATGATTTCCGCCATTTCAATATACACTACCAGTGTTTCCCATACATTGATTTATTTGTGGCAGTTGACTTGTTTGAATAAACACGAGCGCTGCACATTTCAAACAGAAGTGCGGCATGGGTGTTTTAAATAATGGATTTGGTATTTTCAATAACCCCATGTCCAGCAGCATGTTTTTGTTGTTGCTCACTCTTTTTTTCCTGTTTTCTGCAGAACTTTTCATATTCTTCATCCTGGCTGAAGCACTTTTGTTTCAGTCTATGAGAATAATCAGCCTATGTTATACTGTAGTTTAGTTAAATATAACAATATTAATAAAGTGGGTCTGAAAGTCTTGTTTATTTGATGGTGATTTCATATTTCTTGTTTGTATGAAGGCTAAACATAAAAGGTGAACATTAATTTATTTGCACCATTTATTTCTGTAATATTATATAGTTTTAAAGAAGGAGGTTTCATAGACTTAGCAAATTAATTTTTCAGAAGTTTGTATAGACCTCTGTTGTGGGCGTTCTAGGCAGTAATTCTGAGGATTTTTAAAATATTGCTCATATCGAACTATATCATATAGACCGGAATTAAGAAATATATTGTGATATAAATTTTGGCCATATCGTCCAGCCTTACGATCCATAGAAAGATTCTACATACATGAGCAGTTTCTGATCTAATTTCAAAATCTGAAGCAAAAACAGATTGGTCTAACTTTATCTTTGTGAAATGATGCTACATAAAATATATCTGCAGGAAACAAAAACAGCACACTGGTTCATTGAGAGTGCAAATTCACTCTCTGACAGCAGGTGGTGCTTTTGAAACAGCAGTGATACAGTGTTTCCCTGGTTACCACTGTAAACAAAGCAGCACTGTGCTTAAAAATACTACTTTAATATGGATAATACAGTGGTAAGACGAAAAGAAAAAAACATCTAAGCTTTTCTGAGTTCCCCTCAGAGATATAATAATATACTGTAAATACCCCCCAATTAAATTTTACGGATTTTTCTTCCAATATTTCGCTTATCGTGAACAGTGAGCTTTGCGCTCGTCTTCAGCATCTCTGGCCTTTGTTAATGTCCTGATTACAGCCTTCATAATATTCCCACACAAATCACATTTTGGAAAATGCTTGCAATACAGTTTGTGTGCAAGTCCAGAACAGAGATTGGCTGAAATAAAACAGAAGAGCTGACTGCTAATTGTGCGTTTGGATCAGAAACTGGCCAGTTACGATTTATGGCAGTTCGAACTTTTTCTACTACTAGCATTATTTTATTCGGGCTTTGCTAGAACACAATTCCTTTTTTAAAATAATAATTTTCCAAAATTAGTAATCAATTTTCCAGGTTTTCCAGGATGTGTAGGAACCCTGAACACTGCTTTAACAAAAGCAACAGGTCTTTATTACTTATAAGTATTTTGTCTTACTGCACCGAATATATTTTTTTTTTTTTTACGTTTTAAAACAACAAAATCCTTGGTGTGAAATTAACACAAGAGTCACATAAATGTATGCATTTTAGTCTGGGACTAGGTTTAAGCCTTGTCTGTGAAACCAGGGGTTAGATTCCACATGCAAAGTAATAAAACAAGTCTTAATATTTTATATTACACAACATTCATTTTTCAAGCAAATTTACTCTATACTACGTAATCTTAACATTTTTATGATATATTTTTTATTATGTTTACCAAACCAAATACATACATATTATGTTATTCATTGTATGTTCTTGCACAGTTCTTATCATGCTAACTAATGCCACGCTCATAGTCAGCTGGAGCTTTGAGGTCAATGTAAAAGTTAATCCACAGATATGCACTGCAGTTCTGTAATTCTTCTGAAATGTGAGTTAGATGCTGTTTTGTGTTGATCATTTTTAGATTGAGCCATTTATTTTGGTGGGGAATCATTATATCTAATTCTTGTGTAGAATCACAGCAGCCATGAATTAACAAACATTCTGTGTTTATATATTTTATTCCAGCAGAGTTAATTCTGTCATACTGGATGCTTTAGTATTTTCTTCATTAGGATCTCATTATCATAAGAAACTGGAGTGGTGTAGTTGTAGTTCAGGCCTTACTATATACTGTTAACATTTTGTCTGTAAAACACTGTTTTATATGTTGTTGATTTACCTTGTTTTTCTCTGTGTTTCTTTTCTGTCTTTGAGGATTTCTGTTGATCTGTAAGGAGAAAGAAACTAGTGTTACCTATAAGCCATACTTAAGTAAAAGTAAAGATATCTTACAGAAAATGACTTCGGTAGAAGTTGAATGAACCGTTTTGAATATTACTTGAGTAAAAAGTATTTTTTAAAAGTATTTATTGTACTTGAGGACAAAAAGTGTTTTTTTTTTTTTTTATCTTAAACATACTTACGTATTGAAAAGTGTAAGTACAAGTAAATGCAAAATAGAAAAGAAGCAAATAAATATATATATATAAATATATATAAAATACTCATACACAGCTTGAATGGCAAGATTGTGTTCATTTTTAACTATTTCTTCTATTTTGTATTTTTGGGTAAGAATAAGAAGCACTTCATCCGGTACTTAGTGTCTTTCATTCCAACATAAGAAAACATTTCTGGAATCTGCATCTGAAATAGCATTTAGATCTATTTACACAGTTTAATGTATCTAAGAGGGGACACTGATGCATTTAAAAACTGCATTTACATATGCATAAATAAGTCTAAAGTTTTGTTTTTAACATAAAACACTGAATACTGCTATCTGAAATAAGTTAAGACATGAAAAAATAGTCGCAATGTGAAATTAAAAAAGCCAGATGGTGGCAGCAAGTGATTGTTAATGAGTGAGTCATTGAGAGTCAACCGATTCATTCAAACAGCTGATTCATTCAGGAACAAAGTATTTGACTGTGTTAATGAGTGAATCACTGAATCGTTTTATTAACATTAATATTAAATTTGTTCAAAAAGCTTATTCATTCAATAATTAAACACTGTCCATTGCTCAGAGACACAAAACAGTGCTGTGATCTTTGTTTGAAACTATTTTCATTGGCAAAATTGAGCAAAAACAAGCAACATTATGTCTAAAATGTAAGTCACTTACTGCTTTACTCAACTTGTATAAAATGATTATTAAATGTGTTATGGTGATATCTGCAGTACAAATGGTACTCTTTGTGTAATATTAAATTATATAAACATAAAAAGCATACAGAATCATTCATGCCTGGTAATTTTTTAGTATTTAGTATTATTACTTTGTTACATTACGCCACCAAAAGAAATAAAGCATATAGAACGAAATAAATATAAGATACAGATAAATATTAAGTGAGATATTATTCCAGAACATTAGAAAGGTGCTAAATCATGTGGGTCCTATTAGAATTACAATGAGGTTGTAACATTATTTTGAGTCTTTACTTAGATGTTAGTATTAGTAATGTGTCTTTTCATTGTGATGTAAATATACCATTTCCTGCAGCATTTGGGGCATAGATGGTTACTGGTCCTGTGAAGGTGTTTGCAGTCAGTACAGGAGCATTAACACTTGCACCCGTTTCAGCTTTCATATCAACATTGACTCCAGTCGGGGCATCTCTCATCTGGACTGGAGTATAGTGTACTGAAGGGAAGGTTTTAAACAGATTTTTAGACAGATTTACTTCATTACAACATCATATATAAAGGAGTCAGTATTCATATACATGTTAAAGCATTCAATCTAATAAAACAAACATTCACACATCTCTATTCTTCTGATTCTGTTGGTGACATATTCAATGAACCCATTAACTGGAATACACAAAACCAGCTGCTGTCCATGCTGCATGTGGCATAAAACGTCCCAGGTTACGTATGTAACCCTGGTTCCCCAAGGGAACGAGACACTGCGTCCGAAAACGCTATGGGAACGCCTTTGGCGGAACCACACTCTGAACACGTGTAATCTGGCCAATCAAAAGACGATACGTCACGGGCGGATGACGTCATCGACCAGGAAGCATAAAAGCACGTGCGAAGCTGCCGGCGTCAGCTTCTGGGAATGAAGCGAGCGCTCGGCAGGGATGGCGGAAGGATGGATCGAGACACAGCGTCTCGTTCCCTCGGGGAACCAGGGTTACATATGTAACCTGGGACGTTCCCCTTCAGGAACTCGAGCTGCATCCGAAAACGCTATGGGAACGAGATGCCCACGCCACCAGACTTCCAAGTCCCTGCCTAGTGAACTGGCTAGGGCAAAAGGACAGAAGAGCCAGGAGTGGCTCGGATATCTAGGTTGTAAAACCTGACAAAGGTGAGGGGCGTGGACCATCCCGCAGCATTACAGATGTCTTGAACTGGGACACCTAACATAAGGGCTTTGGAGGCAGCCATAGCACGGGTAGAGTGGGCCTTGACCCCCAGAGGCGAGGGGAGGTCAGAGGACTCATAAGCTGTAGAAATGGCATCCACAATCCATCTGCTTAAGGTTTGCTTCGTAGCAGGATGACCCTTCCTAGGGGGACCATAACATACAAACAACTGGTCTGACTTACGCCACAGGGCAGCTCTGTAGACATAGGCATCTAATGCACATACTGGACACATACAATTATGCTTCTGCTGGTCAGGCTCCCGAAAGGGAGGAGGACAGAAAGCCTGGAGCACAACCGGCTGTGGTGTAGAGGTAGGGACCTTAGGACCATACCCCGCTCTGGGGTAAAGAAAAGCTTTGGACATGCCAGGAGCAAACTCTAAATGAGAAGGGGCCACCGAAAGGGCCTGCAGGTCCCCAACCCACTTGAGCGAGGTTAATGCTAGCAACAGCGCAGTCTTAATGGTGAGAAATCAAACCAAAATCTCCTCTATAGTCTCAAATGGCGGTCTACAGAGGGCCTCAAGCACCACAGCCAGGTCCCACGTAGGGACATGAGGTCGTACCGGAGGCCTCAGCCTCAGCACACCACGGAGGAAACGTATAACCAGGAGGTCTTTACCCACTGACATACCACCAAGAGGGGCGTGGTAGGCAGAGATCGCCGCCATGTAGACCTTCAGGGTGGAGTGGGATAGCCCTGTGGAGAAGCGGGCCTGCAAGAACTCCAGTACTGTACCAACTGGGCAGTTAACTTGGTCTTGCTGGCGTTCTCCACACCATGAAGTGAAAAGCTTCCACTTCAGGGCATACAGTTTCCTTGTAGAGGGAGCTCTGGACTGGAGGATGGTCTCAACAACCTCAGTTGAGAGACCGGAAGCTATAAGCTGTGCCCCCTCAGGGGCCACACCCACGGCTTCCACAGCTCCGGGTGGGGGTGCAGAATGGTACCCCCCGCCTGTGAGAGGAGATCCCTCCTGATGGGAATCTCCCATGGAGAGCCGTCGAGGAGAGAAATCAGGTCCGAGAACCATACTCAGCCCGGCCAGTATGGGGCTACTAACAGTAAACTGACCCCGTCCCGGCGAACTCTCTCCAGAACTCCTGGGAGCAGAGCAATCGGAGGAAAGGCATACAGACATCGCCTCAGCCACGTCTGTACCATGGCATCCAGCCCCAGGGGAGCTGGATGAACTAGAGAGAACCAGAGGGGACATTGTGCATTCTCCCTCATAGCAAAGAGATCCACTTGAGCTGGACCGAACACTTTCCAAATCTGCTTCACCACCTCGGGGTGAAGCATCCATTCCCCGGGCCTCGGCCCCTGTCTTGACAGGACGTCTGCTCCCACATTCAGATGCCCAGGAACGTGAACTGCTTGCAATGAGAGGAGTTTGTCCTGGGACCACACAAGGATCTGGTGCGCCAGCTTGTATAAGAGGCGCGAACACTGACCTCCCTGGTGGTTGATGTAGTAGACCACCGCTGTGTTGTCGGTGCGCACCAACACATGGCGATCTCTCAGGGTCTGGGAGAAAGTACTTCAGAGCTCGAAATACAGCCAGCATCTCGAGGCAGTTGATGTGCTAGCTGAGATGGCGACCACTCCACAGACCTTGGGCAGGACGACCACTCATGACCGCCCCCCAGCCGGTGAGGGATGCATCTGTCGCTACCGTGACACGGCGGCAAGGAGCTCCCAGCACCGGGCCCTGATTTAGAAACCAAGGTTTCCTCCACATGTCTAAGGCACGTAGGTACCTCCGTGTGACCTTGATCATGCAAAGCGGGTTTCCCCTCGGGGAGAACCCCTTGGTTTTGAGCCACCACTGTAGGAGTCTCATGTACAGCAGGCCAAAAGGTATCACGTTGGATGCAGCTGCCATCACACCCAGCAGTTGTTGAAACTGTTTCACAGTGAATGACCGGCCTTCTTTGACTCTCGCGACTGCAGCGAGGATCGACTCAATCCGAGCAGGGGACAAACGTGCCTGCATCATGGTCGAATCCCACACCACGCCTAAATAAGTGGTTCTCTCAAGTGGAGAAAAGACACTTTTCTTGGCGTTTAGTCTTAACCCCAACGTTTTCATGTGCGTGAGAACGACATCTCGATGTCGAGCCGCTAAACTCTCTGACTCTGCTAGATCAGCCAGTCATCGATGTAATTCAGTATGCGAATGCTCTGGAGACGAAGAGGGACCAGGGCAGAGTCCACACACGCTTCGTAAACGTACGGGGTGAGAGTGCTAGGCCGAAGGGAAGAACCCGATACTGGTACACTTCGCCTCTGAAAGCGAACCTCAGGAACTTCCGGTGCTGAGGAAGGATGGAGACATGAAAGTAAGCATCTTTCAGATCTATCGTCACAAACCAGTCCTCGGACCTGATTTGTGACACTACTTGCTTGACAGTAAGCATCTTGAACTTCAACCTCATTACTGAGCGATTGAGTCGTCGAAGATCTATAATGGGACGCAGCCCTCCATCCTTCTTTGGAACTATGAAGTACCGGCTGTAGAACCCGGATTCCCTGTCATGAGGAGGGACCACCTTGATGGCCTCCTTCCTCAGAAGGGTCTCTACTTCTTGTTCCATGACCAGAGCCTGCTCGGGGCCCACCAGAGTGGGAAAGACCCCGTCGAAGGGCGGCGGCGGAGCGTTGAACTGAATGGAATAGCCTTTTTCTACAGTACGCAGGACCCATGCAGACACATTTGGCAGTAGCTTCCACGCTGCTAAATAGTCTACTAAGGGAACCAGCCGCTCAAGGCTGGCCTCTGATGTTGACTGAACTGCTAGCTCGGAGACCTGTAACGACAGACCGGCAGGAGACTGCCGATCTAACTGTTCTAGAGACCCCCGAGGGGGTGACGAGCGTCCCGGTTCCGCTACGTCCTCGGGCGGAGAGATCCGGGACGAGCGCTCGCCGGAGGCCGCTGCGCCCTGTAACCCTGGCAGGGGTAGCAGACTGACCTCCCGAGGGCACCGAGGAGAGGCGGACACCATGTAATGCGGTGCGACCCGCCTTTCCCGGTAGAGGCTGCCCTCGGTGGTCCTGAGCTGGCGTTAGGACCGCTTTGCCAGGGGCCTCCGAGACTGAAGCACGACCCGCAGGTCGGGCCTCGCCTTAGAGGACCCCGCCCTAGAGTGCTGCTGATCTCGGTCCCGGGACGGGGTAGCGCAAGTAGCGACACTCAACTTCTGTACCTCGCGGTACGAGGAGCTAGTACACGGCTGTGGCTGCTCACGCCCAGCAGCCGCAGAGGCTAGAGAGCGGCGAGGCAGGAACCGCTGGAACGCCGCCGCCTGTTTACGAGCCTCCTGGTACCTGCTAACGACAGAGTCTACTGCGTCCCCAAACAGGCCAGAAGGCTCGAGCGGGGTGTCCAGGAGGAAGACCCTGTTCTTCTCTTTCATGTCGGACAGGGTCAACCACAGGTGCCTCTCCGCCGCCACCATGGCTGCCATAGACCGCCCTACTGCACGAGCGGTCTCTTTGGTGGCACGGAGAGCTAAATCAGCTGTCCTGCGAAGCTCTTCAAGGTCTACTTTATTGCCCTCTGCTAGCCCCTTAACTCCCTGGGGTCGACGATCATGCCGGCGTGATCAGCTCATGTTTTTTAAGATCAGTGCGAAAGACACTAAAAATACTCTGTCGATTTTGGTCACACAAATAAGTGTTATACATCATTGGAAACCATTAAGTGTATACTTTTATTTGAGCACACTCACAATAAAAACTGAACTGTGTGCTTCTATAAATTAAAGAAAATAAACAGGGTGCTTTCTCAGTTTTCACTGTCTCCGCGAACGGCTTTTAGAAATGCGTCAATAAAATGAACCTAAACTCAGTGAATACTCGATACACAGACAGGAGAGATATATCTATAGAAAGCTTGATATCTCTACTTTTAAATAAATCAAGTCTTATCAAAAACAAATATTCTGTGCTAAAGTAATCCGTGTGAAACCAACGTGATGCCTAGTTTTTCCCTCAGAGCTAATTATTTTTAATGCGATCACGCCCACGAGCCGCTTTTGCTTTTGATATGATAAATAGCCACGTGCGCGGCGACGCGTGTTAGCGCCCACATCATCGTAAACAAAGCTTGACAATTCATCAAGTTCAAATCGGCTACTGTTCGTTTCTGGAAAAAGACGCGCTGAGAGGAATGGCAGAATTTACCTTCAGAAAAAAGAAGACGCGCTGAAAGGGATAACACAGAATTCACCTCAGATGAAGAGCAACGCGACGAGTGGCTGATCCAGAAGAAGAGATCCGTCTGATGAGTAAGTGATGTTTCTTTAATTAACGTGTTATTTTGACATAAGCTTGAACACATTTACTAGCACATTTACATTTTGAAAATTATGTGTAGTTCATTGTATCAAAATTTCTTACGACGCGACCAAGTTTTCATGTTCTATATAATATAATGCAAAATAAAATATAAAAGTAATATGAGTGTACACTGTAACACGATGAAAGCTACGAGTTTAAGTATGTCTAGATCATGTTTATTATTAATACTCTGTTCCCAAATAGAGTTTTATAATGTGCTAAACGATCATTTGTTTCTCAGATATAACATGTCCTTTTTACATAGTACAAAGTATGCGTGAATCTGTGACTACAAGATCGTTATATACAGATTCTAATGATATTAACATGCTCAGAGATGTTTTTTGTTTTTGTTTTTTAGTGATCTGATACCTGCACCGCAGATGAATCTTGCTGATTTTTACTGGAGTCCCTTCAAACAGTTTCCTTCTGAGAGTGCTGTATCAACATCAGATGTTATTTTTCACTGATTTTCTATGGTAAAATAAGCTCTGTGACTGTTTTTTTTTTATTTATTTTTTTTATCGTGAATCCATGAAAAGAAGCAGCAAACACTTAAATATCAGGTATGGTTTATTAGTTTGACTTGCTGAACAGGAGTGACTCAAGGTCTGTTCACATCTCTGTGGTTAGGTCAGTGAGTACAATAATAATCTTTGACCTTCATTATGTATGTTTTGATTATATTGTGTTGTAAATGAAATACAAATGACCAAAACCCCCCCATTATCTTACTTTCCTCTCATTCTTTGTTACCTGCCTCATAGTGACAATCACAGTGATGGGCAATTAGGGGACGGCCTTTTGTCTCTCAGGTGTGAATCACTAAATATTCATGGCTATTATCCCTCCCTCGCATACGGCTTTCTATCACAAAACATGTCTTAGAAAATTTACATCAATATATTGTTTTCTGTGAAAGAGTAAGCACGATCATTTTCACATCATTTTGAAGTAAATATTCTAGCCTACAAGAGTGATTACTCAAAAGCCTTGTTCAGGACTATTCAGTATGAGTTTTATGGCCTTATTTCAGCTACATTTATTTTCCCAAAACTTACTAACCACGCATAATATTTTTTTTTCTAAAAAATGCAAACATGTACATCCATCCTGCTCACATATTATTGTAGCACCGTTTGTGCTGAATACAAAATTTTCTTATGTTGGCCAGTAGTATGTTATAAGTAGCTGAAATAAGCACAAATGTCAGGGCATGTCAAAACATCTAAAGGGCCCCAAAATCACCTCAGACCCCAGAGGGTTAAGCAGGTCAGCTTGATAGGCCTGGAGCACAAACATGGTGTGAAGACACACTCCAGCCTGAGCTGCTGCCGTGTACCCCTTACCCACCAGTGCTGAGGTAATGCGAAGCGGCTTGGAGGGTAAGGTAGAAGCCTTCAAGGACGATGCTGTGCCAGGGGACAGATAGCTGGCTAACATCTGTTCAACCCGGGGCATCGCCTTGTAGGCTCACTCGTCGAGCCCCGCCACGTTCCCATAGTAGTCAGAGGCGGGGACGAACAAGCGAGCCGAGTACGGTCTTGCCCACGAACTTGAGATCTCTTCATGGAGGTCGGGGAAGAACGGAAGGCTCCTTCTTGGAGATGGAGTCTTGCTCCGCAGAGAACGTTCATCTAGCTTGCTTTTCTGCGGGACAGCTTTTTCCTCGGCAGGCCAATCGATATTAAGCTTGGCCACCGCACGAGTAACCACCTCCAAGAGCTCCTCGTACTGCACCGATTGAGAGAGTGGTTCCTCAATCGTGCTCTCCAGGTCGCCCTCCTCGGAGGACGACAGATGGAGAGACGAGCCCGTCCCTTGGGAGGAAGTAGCCGCAGTGCGGGCTTCCGAACCCTCGGAACAGGCAACGGATCTGCCAGTTAAGGAGGGAGATAGGGGGTCACCTGTCTCCATTCCCTCCAGAAAATCCATTTGCGAACCCCAAGAGTGTAGCACCCGCTCCGCCTCGGGGGCAGCGGGACCAGCACCCTGGGGAACGCCGGTGAAGGCTCCCTCCTCAAAGAGAGCCTTCTGGAAGCAGAGCGTCCGCAAAGGAAGAAGCTCACAATGCGGACAGTCAGCCCCCTCAAGGGCTGACACAGCGTGCTCCGCTCCCAAGCAGACCACGCACATGCTGTGTGTATCCCCGCTAGTGATGTATCTTTTGCAGGGAGGAACACACAGCCTGTAACGTGGTCCGCTTTGACCACTCTTTTTTCCCTTGCCAGACATCACCCTCAAATAAAAGTTTCACCCTCACGAAAAAACAGGGTGAAAAAGACAAACACAGAGCGCTCCGCTGAAAGACAGAAGCTGACGCCGGCAGCTTCGCAAGTGCTTTTATGCTTCCTGGTCGATGACGTCATCCGCCCGTGATGTATCGTCTTTCGATTGGCCAGATTACACGTGTTCAGAGCGTGGTTCCGCCAAAGGCGTTCCCATAGCGTTTTCGGACGCAGCTCGAGTTCCTGAAGGGGAACAATGAGTAAATGACTAAGATAATGCCCCATTCTATTTCTCACATTCTAACTTCTGCATGTAAAAATATTTTTTCTCTACAAAAGAGAGGCCTGCTTCTCTTTATGTGCAGCTCATGTTTGATAATAATTGTCTACACATGGATTCATGACCCTAGCTCTGTCTGAGTCTTAATGTTACGTTAAAGTTGCTTCACCTTGTTTGTCTCTGTTTCTCTTCTGTCTCTGAGCATCTGTGTTGATTCGTGTTGCTGAATAAAGAATGATAAAACACAAATGAAAGCTACAGATAAATATTAAGTGAGATATTGGTCCATAGTACTGAAAAGTGTCTTAACTAGATGTTTTGAACTTCAGACCTTTGTAACAGCAACAGCAATTGTAAAATGTATTACTGTTTTCACTCTCATCCAGTGTTTCCAGATTCTGCTCTGATGCCATCTTCTGTCAATGACTCGGTTCTGCTGGGCAAGAAGAAAAAGATTTTTATTATATTCCATTAGTTCCCGATTAGTTGGTCACTCCGAGTCACGTCAGTGACCAACGAATTGGGGATCTTGCCTAAAGAGACTAATCTACTTCGAGTGCAAACTAAACAAGCATTGGCATGTGATGATTGCATCCAGCTGCTGCTGATCGCAGTGTGAGTAGAATTAGGCAGCAGATGCAGTGCATAGTCAGCTTTTCACTGAGGAGCCGACCTGGGGTGCGTTTCCCTTACAACGACGTAACTCTCCGATTAACCTCCATAGTACGATGCATTGTTGTGGAAATGAACTAGCTAGTCACGACTGTTTCCCGAACAAGGTTGCATCTCCGTCGTTTGAACCACATTAGTTCAACAATGTAGGGCCGTTGTTAATGACGTCACCGAGTAATAATTTATGCTATTTAACTTATTAGAGATCTCTAAAATGCAGCTATATTAAAAATGGCACCGGTTGACTAATTTACCATTTTTCGTTCTGTGTCATTTCGCTTTATTTGATGTTTGATTCATCGTGGGTTCCCTCTTACGTCGTACTCCAGGTCCCCGTAGGCATTTATGCGCATGCGCACTATGCAAAAACGTCGCTTCAGAGGAAGCTTAAAAATACATAAATTATGCATTTATATTTAGATCGAGTGAAAGATATAGATTGTACTGCATGTTAGCTTGCTTATTGTGCCCAAGAGCATAATTGATTGAGTCCATATGTCTTACTAACAAGGAACTATGCTTCTAAAAACAGGTCGAGAGCTGTAGTTCCAACCACGTAAGTGTGTCACGCTGTTTGAACTATGTTTTCGGGAAACACTGAGTCGTTGAACTATGTTGGTAATGATGGAACTTGCGACCATAGTTGGCTAACGATGCTTTTGGGAAACACACCCCAGTTTGAGTCTGCAAGCAAGATTCTGACAAACGAGTCTACTTCACAGTTGGGGGTTGGGCACCCACCAACTGAAACATAAATGATTACTTTTTTTTTTTATAAATTAATTAATTTATTTATTATTAGTATTAGTGCACAACATACAACATACGGTAAACAAAAAACATAAAAACATCAATAGAACTGTAATGACAATAATCAAAATGACAACCTGAATAATGTTAGTAGTATGTGAGTAGCAGTAGTAGCAAATATAATAATAAATACAGCAATGGAACAGCAATGGTAATGGAACAGCAATGATAATAGCAGTGATGAAAATAAGCAGAAATGGCAATCTGAATAATATTAGTGTCACGCTTCAGGCAGGAACAGACGAACAACGACGAAGTGAAACGAACACTCTTTAATAATCCACAAGGAACACAGAAAACACAGGGAGGTAACGTTAAGGTCTGACAAGGTAGGAGGGTAAACACACACATTAAATAGACAGACTGATTAACACCCACAGGTGCAGACAATGAGGGAGAGAACAAAACACACAACGCTGCAGGGGGAAATGATGGGAGAAACCAACTAAAAAGTCCAAGGGTGTGACCTTACCTCCCCCTCCCGGAAGGCACGTCCTCGCGCCGACAAACAAGGAAAACAAAATGTACAAAGACTTAGGAGGGGGCTTCGGCGGAGGACGGACTCCCGGGAGGAGGGCAAAAGATGGAGTCCAGGGTGGTGGCGGAAAAGTCCATGGAGGTGATGACGGAGGGAGAAGCCAAGGAGGTGACCGGAAGGGGCTGGAGCAGGAGGAGCCAGGTGAAACCCAGACCGCAGCCATGATGGAATCCCACTGTGGAGCCGATGGAGGGAGGAGCCATGGTGGAGGAAAGGCTGGCGACTCCATGGGGCCGACCGACGGAGGCGGAGCAGGTGGTGGTAGAGCCCGAGGCGGAGACGGAGAGCCGCTGATCCTTGGCGACACAGAGGATCCGGAGGGCCCAGGCGGAGCCCAAGGCTCTGGCGACCAAGGCGGAGACGGAGATCCAGAGGTCCGCGGCGGAGCCGGAGCGACAGAGGACTGAGGCTGTGCCAGAGGGATGGAGGAGTTCCACGAAGCCGGTGGGATGGAGCGACGAGGCGCAGCTGGAGGAGTAGAGTCCTGAGGCGAAGGTGGGATGACGTCAGACTGGGGCGGAGCCGAAAGGACGATGGAGCCCGATGGAGCCCGATGGAGCCCGGTGGAGCTGGTGGACCGACGGGCGACGGTGGAGACGAGGGAGCTGAGAGACGCGGTGGAGCCGCAGGGTCGGAGGGCCAAGGTGGAGTCCAGGACTCAGAGGCTGAAGGCGGAGATGAGGGATCCTCCAGCCATGACACCGAGGGTGACTGGCAGACCCGCGGCGAACCCACCGCACAGATGGTGGGCTGAGGGTGAGCAGAGGGGCTGACAGGCAGCAGTGGTGGCATGGTTGAAACATTATGGCCATTAAACAAAGGTAATTGAGGGAGGGTGGGTGGGAAATTTAAGTAGATGGACAGTTCAGAATTTACAGGGGGTTCAATATTTAAATCCTCAGGGAAACATAGATCAGGTTCATTGTCCTTTATCGTATGTCCCAAAATCCGATTAAGCTCACCCTCAGCGGTGGTGCAGTGGGTAATGCTGTCCTCAGCAATTTCCCGTTCCACTGATATCTCCACCGTCGCGGTCATAGTGGCCGGCTCACGCACCTGGTCTGACGGCTCGTGCAGCTCAGGCTCCGTGACGATCAGCAGCTCTGTCGCTCCTTTCTGCGATGGCTCGCTGGTCGCTGCGGGCTTTAGCTTTCCGTCATCGGTGGGCTCTAGCTGGTATTCCGCAGGTCGGTGGCTTGTTGGGATCTGGGTCCGGAGTGACACTGGAGAGATTCTCTAAGGAACAGGCGGGAAACGAGGATCGGTTTCTCGCCAGTGTCCACTCCACAAACGAGGCGAAATCGGCTCGAGGGCCGTCCTTGGACGACGGCGCTCTGCATGCGGCGTTTAGACTCGCGTCATAGAACGCACAGAGCGCGTCGGCCGGGTAGCTGGTGGTGTGAGCTACTAGTTGGAACATGACAGCATATCCCTCGAGCGGTAGATCCCCCTGCTTAAGCCGAAGGAGGATAAATTCCGGATGGAGTAGGGGATTCATAGTGAAAACACAACGGAAACAAAAAACTGGAAAAAGCGAACGAGAAACAAAACACGGGGGAACACACAAAAAAAAAACAACTGTATCGGTCAGACCTTCTGGCAAGCTTCAGGCAGGAACAGACGAACAACGACGTAGTGAAACGAACACTCTTTAATGATCCACAAGGAACACAGGAAACACAGGGAGGTAACGTTAAGGTCTGACAAGGTAGGAGGGTAAACACACACATTAAATAGACAGACTGATTAACACCCACAGGTGCAGACAATGAGCGAGAGACCAAAACACACAAAGCTGCAGGGGGAAATGATGGGAGAAACCAACTAAAAAGTCCAAGGGTGTGACAATTAGTAGTATTGGAGTAGTAGTAGCAAGTATAATAATAAATAAATACAGCAATGGAACAGCAATGATAATAATGAAAATAATCAAAAATGACAAGTAATAATATTGGAATAGTACTTAACAAGTATAATAATAATAATAATAATAATAGGAACAAGAATAATAATAATAATAATAATAATAACAATAATAATACTAAAAAATAATACTAAAGATGGTGATGATAACAACAATATTCCGTGATGATGGCAGCAGTAATATCATGAATAATAACAGTAATAATAGTGATAGTGTTACGAATCTGGTTGGTGTCCTGCGGTCCGCTCACCGCCAGATGTCGCTCTCACCCTGTCACTATACACAGACTGTTGCATTGCACCCCGGACTACTACTCCCATCACCCATCGCGCTGATTGCGTCGACTCCTGTGGCCAATCAGGCGCGCTATAAAAGCCCCGGTCTTTCCCCATGCAAGCCACGGAGTATTGTTGTTGTGATTTCCATTGTTAGCGTTCCTAGTTTCCAGTGTTTAGTTCTCTCGCCTGGTCATCTCGTTTTCGACTGTCTCGCCGCCTGCCTTTTTGGACTATCGCTCGTTATAAGGATTATTCGCTCGTCTCGCCTCTGACACACCTGTTTGCTGTTGTTTTGACCCTGCCTGTTTTCGACCATGTATCTGTCTCGTCCCTTTAATAAAAGCTCGCGAATGGATCCGCTCGCCTCTCGTCTCACTCACTCCGTTACAGATAGTAATAATAATTCCAATAACATTAATTAAAATAACACATACCTATCCCCAACACATACCACGTCTATCCTTACATCAGTTTCAGTGTTTTTTTGTTTTTTTTAATAATATAATGCACCTACGTCTCGCTATACTATACAAGTATGTACCTCTGTCACAAACTCTGTGTTGTTTTTTGTCTTGTTGTAAATGCTTAGGTTTGTCTAGTGTTATTATGTTTTACGGTTCTGTATTTGATGTTTGGCACACACACATACACACGTCAGTGTAGAAATATTAGCTCATCATGCAATTCAAATTCATAACTTGGAATATCCGTGGCGTTAGCTCTCAGACCAAAAAAAAATAAAGTTCTAAACAATTTGAATAACCTACAGGCAGACATATGTTTACTACAAGAAACACATCTTTCTGATTCAAAACAAAACACCCTAAGATCAGCACAATTCACTCACTCATTTCCAGCCACTTATAATTAAAAACAAAGAGGAGTATGTATCCTGATAAATCCGTGTATCATTCATCCAGTCGTTTTTTGATGTAATATTGAAAGAAACATGAGAAAACCGCTCCTTTTTCGTTTTTTAATTTTTTCCAGAAAAATGAATAAACCAGATGGCTCGACAAAACCCGTACCGGGGCAAAGCCTAGACAGGGCTTTCTTCTATGTATACATAAATTTACCTACGTTTTGCATTAGTTGGCAGGGTTTGATGGCTGTCCTTTTGATGGCAGCCTACCCTGGTCGCCCAGTAAGTTAAAAAAAAAAAAAGATACAAATAATTAGATTAGTTGTACATTAAATATTTTAAACACTAATACAAAAAGTAAAGAATAGGCATTGACTTTGGTGTAAGCCTAACGTTCACACAAGAACCGTCATTCTGACTATCTGACAACCAGAGCGAGTTGTGCGTTGTGCGTTCACTCCGCTCTGTCATTGTACATAAACACTATTAACATTTACTTCACCTCACTTCATGGCAAATCCGTAAATGAATGGTATTCAGAAAACAAACAAGAATAAAAAAATATAAGTAGCCATGCAAAATAAAAAAATATGCTAGCCTATTTAAAAATAGTGCCATTATAAACAACATTTATTTTAATCGCCGAAAGGCATTTAGTTAATTCCACAGTTTCTATAGCCTCTTTGCGATTTACCTGCTAAAATATTTTTGTAAAGAAGGATTCTTCAATTGGGTCCCAATATGCAAGCAAAATAACAGTCAGCAACTATACAAGCTACATTTAGCCTATAGGCTATTGTACAACAGACACATTTAATTAAGCTTAATAACTTTTTATATGTTTGGTTGACGGTGTTTTACTTTGATAATGAACAGTGCTATGATATACACTGATATGTTGTGTGAGCGCGCGGGGTGCCAGCGCCATCACTTGAATTTCTTTCCTCAGCAGCGGAAACAAGAGCAGGACATCATTCGAAATGGAAAAAAAAAAACATTTATTTGCGTGAATTCAAAATGACAGCAAAATGCATCCTTTTGAAAAATATAGAAAACAGTAGAATGCGCTGCTTTAGTATCCTTGAACACTTTTCTGGTGTATGCCACAAACATGAACCATAACACAACTAACAGTCTACATTAAGATTATCTGACATTAAATGCATTATATAAATTACTTTGGAATAAATCACAGCATGTTTCATGATAAAAAAAAAAACGTGACTTACAGCTCAGAAAATACGGTAGGCTAAAGCAAATTATTTTGCGCACCCCCTGGCACTTTGAGAAAGCCCTGTCTAGCCTTTGCCCTGGTACAGGTTGTGTCGAGCCATTCGTTAGTGTGGTTGTTTCGTGAGAAAAAGATTAAATGTAGTTGCAATAAACGCGTTAATTACCAGTTCAACTGCAGCAGGGGAGGACTATTATTCTGGGTGAAACTGCGAAAGACCTGACGGGGGCATGGTTTGATCCTCGGCTGACCAATCAGCAGAAAGGGGCGTTTCGTTCCGCCCACATGTAGAAATCGAATATTCAAGCTGTTTATTCATTTTTCCACCCCTGAACGAAAAACGAAAAATCAAGCTGAATTCTTGTTTTTCATTTTTCTGGAAAAAATGAAAAAACGAAAAAGGAGCCGTTTTCTCATGTTTCTTCTTTCAATATTGAATCAAAAAACGAATGGACGAATGATACACGGATTCTGATAAGCAAAAGAATCCAATTTGTTCATAACACACCTATTCCACACTCAGAAGGACGCTTTATTATCATAAACATATCAATTAACAATAACCCGGTAACAATTGCCAACATTTATGGCCCAAATTCAGATGACCCTTCCTTTTTCCACACTTTTTTTTCTTCCATGTCAAATTTCTTCAACTGCCCGGTAATTATAGGAGGTGATTTTAACACCGTAATTTACTCACCACTTGACAGATCCACAAGTAACAAACGACACTGGCAATCCACTGACACAATAATACAGTTTATGAGAGATTTTGGCCTTAGCGATGGTTGGAGGCTACAACATACAATTGACACATAGAATACACATTTTATTCACCGGTTCATCATAGTTACTCCCGCATCGACTTTTTCCTAACTAGTAATTCAATCGTATCAAATATATCTGAACACAAAATCCATCCCATCAACATCAGTGACCACGCTCCAGTAACACTCATATGGAATCCAGCTAATTTACATAAGCACATTAGTAGATGGCGCTTTAACATATCTCTCCTTAAAGATCCAGAGTTTGACCGTTATCTTAAAAGAGAGTGGACATCCTTTCTAGAAATAAACAACTCTCCAAAGTTATCAGCTTCATTGCTTTGGGAAACAGACAAAGCAGTACTACGAGGTAAAATCATATCATTCACTCCCCATAAAAAGAAAATAGAAAAACAAGAAGAAATCAGATTAGAAAAAAGAATAAAAGAACTTGAAATATTACATGCAAATAACCCAACAGAAGTAATACATAATGAACTAAGAAAACAAAAATTCCTACTAAATGAAATCAAGAAACAGAGAAAAAAAACAACAATTGCAACCATTAAGGACTCAGCAGGAAAGCCTACTAACTCTCCACAAGAAATAAATACAATATTCAAAAACTTCTATGCTAACCTTTATTCATCTGATAATAATACAAGACAAGAGGATATTAACTCATTTTTCAATAATATTCAACTTCCAAAACTTAATACAGAACAAATCAGTGCACTGGACAAACCGATCATAGAAAAAGAACTTCATATCGCCTTGAGTCGAATGCCTAACAATAAAGCACCAGGACCCAATAGCTTCCCGGCTGAGTTCTATAAACACTTCTGGTCCATTTTATCTCCATTATTCATCAGAACAATAACAGAAATAAAAGAAAACGTCTCAGGTTACGTATGTATCCCCGGTTCCCAGAGGGAACGAGACGCCGCGTCGAAACGCTATGGGAACGCCTTCAGCGTGACCGCGCTCTGAATCACGTGTATAATCAGACCAATGGAAGAGCGAGACGTCATAGGCAGGTGACGTCACTGACCAGGAAGCATAAAAGCACGTGCGCCAGAACAAGCGTCAGCTTCCAGGAGAGAAGCAGCGCTCGCAGGGACGCAGGAGGATGGCCACGAGACGCGGCGTCTCGTTCCCTCGGGGAACCGGGGTTACATACGTAACCTGAGACGTTCCCCTTCAGGAACTCGAGCCGCGTCGAAACGCTATGGGAACGAGATGCCCACGCCGCCAGACCCCAGTCCCTGCCTAGAAAGTGCCAAGACGAAGGACAGAGGAACCAGGCGAGACTCGCATGTCGAGGTCATAAAACCTTACAAAAGTAAGGGGCGTGGACGACCCCGCACCATTACAAATATCTTGGGAACTCCAGCAAGAAAAGCTTTGGAGGCAGCCATGCTCCGGGTAGAGTGAGCTTTGACCCCTAACGGAGAAGGGAGGTCAGAGAACTCATAGCCCAAACAAATAGCGTCCACTATCCAGCGGCTTAAGGTCTGCCTGGAAGCAGGAAGGCCTTTCTTAGGAGGACCATAGCAGACAAAAAGTTGATCTGACTTTCTCCACCTGGCAGCTCTGTGGACGTATGTGTCCAGTGCTCGCACCGGACACATACAGTTAAGCTCCTGCTGGTCAGGATCCCGATAGGGAGGAGGACAGAAGGCCTGCAGAACGACAGGCCGTGGTGTTGAGGAGGGGACTTTGGGAATGTAACCAGGACGAGGGTACAGGAAGGCCTTAGATAGACCTGGAGCAAATTCCAGAAAGGAAGGGGCCACAGAGAGGGCCTGTAGGTCCCCAACTCTCTTAAGGGAGGAAAGGGCAAGAAGAAGGAAAGTTTTTATAGTAAGAAATCTGTCTGAAATTTCCTCAATAGGCTCGAAAGGAGGCCTACAGAGAGCCTCTAACACCACAGACAGGTCCCAAGTAGGGATACGAGGTTGTACCGGAGGCCTCAGCCTCAATGCACCGCAGAGGAAACGTGTAACAAGGGGGTTCTTACCCATGGAAAGACCACCAAGAGGGGCGTGGTAGGCCGCAATGGCTGCCACGTAGACCTTCAAGGTGGAGTGGGTTAACCCTGCGGATAGCCTGTCCTGCAGGAACTCCAGCACTGAGCCAACTGGGCAGTTAACTGGCTCCTGCTGGTGGCGTCCGCACCAAGAAGTGAAAAGCTTCCACTTTAAGGCGTACAGTTTCCTCGCAGAGGGAGCTCTAGATTGGAGGATGGTCTCAACAACCTCGGTTGAGAGACCGGAAGCTAAGAGGTGCGCCCCCTCAGAGGCCATACCCACAGCTTCCACAGCTCCGGCCGGGGGTGAAGAATGAAACCCCCTGCCTGTGAGAGGAGATCTCTCCTGACGGGAATCTCCCAGGGAGAGCCGTCGAGGAGAGAAATCAGGTCCGAGAACCACACTCGGCCCAGCCAGAACGGGGCTACTAGAAGAAGGGACACCCCGTCCCTGCGCACTCTCCCTGGAACTCCCGGGAGCAGAGCGATCGGGGGAAAGGCGTACAGGCGAAGCCTCGGCCACGTCTGTACCATGGCATCCAGCCCCAGGGGAGCTGAATGAACTAGAGAGCACCAGAGGGGACATTGTGTGTTCTCCCTCGTGGCAAAGAGATCCACCTGGGCTGGACCAAACACCATATCCATATATGCTTCACCACCTCGGGGTGAAGCATCCATTCCCCGGGCCTCGGCCCCTGCCTCGACAGGATGTCTGCTCCCAAGTTGAGATGCCCAGGTACATAAACTGCTTTCAGCGAGAGGCATCGTAGGCATCGCCACGTGACCTTGATCATGCGGAGCGGGTTTCCCCTCGGGGAGAACCCCCTGGTCTTGAGCCACCACTGTAGGGGTCTCATGTACAGCAGGCCAAAAGGTATCACGTTGGACGCAGCTGCCATCAGACCCAGCAGTCGCTGGAACTGCTTTACAGTGAGTGACCGGCCTTCTTTCACTCTCTTGACTGCAGTGAGGATCGACTCGATCCGAGCAGGAGACAGACGTGCCTGCATCGTGGTCGAATCCCACACCACGCCCAGATAAGTGGTCCTCTGTAGTGGAGAAAGCACACTTTTCTTGGCGTTCGGTCTCATGCCGAACCGCCACCATCTCCGACTGGGCCAGGATCAGCCAGTCGTCGATGTAGTTGAGTATGCGGATGCCCTGGAGTCGCAGAGGAGCCAGAGCTGCATCCACACACTTCATAAAAGTGCGAGGGGAGAGTGCTAGGCCGAATGGAAGAACCCGGTATTGGTAAGCTTCGCCCCTGAAAGCAAACCTCAGGAACTTCCTGTGTTGAGGAAGGATGGAGACGTGGAAGTATGCGTCTTTTAGATCTATCATGACAAACCAATCCTCGGACCTGATCTGAGACATGACTTGTTTGATAGTGAGCATCTTGAACTTCAGTCGCATGACTGAGCGGTTCAGCAGATGCAGATCTAAAATGGGACGCAGGCCCCCATCCTTCTTCGGAACAATGAAGTACCGGCTGTAGAACCCGGACTCTCTGTTGTGAGGAGGGACCACCTCGATGGCCTCCTTCCTCAGGAGAGTAGCTACTTCCTGTTCCATTACCAGACCCTGCTCGGGGCCCACCAGCAAGGGAGAGACCCCGTTGAACGGCGGAGGTGGTGCGCCGAACTGAATGCGATAACCTCGCTCTACAGTGTGCAGGACCCAAGCAGACACATTGGGCAGTAGTTTCCACGCTGCCAAATGATCTACTAAGGGAACCAGCCTCTCGAGGCTGGCCTCGGTGTCGTGTGGGCCCCTAGAACGGTTCCCCGGCAGGAAGCACCTGAACTAGCGGTCCCAGAGACCCCCGCGGGGGTGGCGAGCTCCCCAGCTCCGCTACATTGCTGGGCGGAAAAGACTGCGGTGGACGCTCGCTGGAGACTGCTGCGCCCTGAAACACTGGCAGGGTTGGCAGAACGGCCTCCTGAGGGCACGGGGGAGAGACGGACACCAAATAATGCGGTGCACCCCGCCTCTCCCCAGATGGGGCTGCCCTCAGGGGCTGCCCTGACGGTTCAGGACCGCTTAGTCGAGGACTTCCTCGACTGAAGCACGACCCTCAGGTCGGGCTTAGCCTGGGAAGCCCTCGACTTAGAGCGTTTGACCACCCGCTCTCGTTGGGGAGGAGTACGAGTGGCCACGCTCTGTTTTTGCGTTTCCCTGTACGAGGAGGAGGAGGTAGACGGCCGGGGCTGCTCCCGCCCAGCAGCCCCGTGAGCTGGAGTGCGGCGAGGGAGGAACCGCTGGAATGCCGCCGCTTGCTTACGAGCCTCCTGGTACTTGTCGACGACGGAATTGACGGCGTCGCCGAACAGGCCAGAAGGCGAAAGCGGGGCATCCAGGAGGAAGACCCTGTCCTTTTCTTTCATGTCGGACAGGGTCAGCCAGAGATGTCTCTCCGTGGCCACAAGGGCTGCCATAGACCGCCCGATAGCGCGGGCGGTCTCCTTAGTGGCACGGAGAGACAAATGAGCGGTCCTCCTGAGCTCAGAGATATCGCTATCTCTGATCTCATTGCCTTCGTCCAGCTCCTTTAGCAGGTCGGCCTGGTACGCCTGTAACACCGACATGGTGTGCAGACACGCACCAGCCTGACCCGCCGCCGTGTACCCCTTGCCCACCAACGCTGAGGTGACTCGCAGCGGTTTGGAGGGCAAGACCGGAGTCTTCAGAGACGATGCCGACTCGAGGGACAGATAGCTAGCCAGCGTCTGTTCCACCCGGGGCATCGCTCTATACCCATGCTCATCCAGCCCCGCCACGTAACCATAGTTATAGGAGGCGGGGATGAACAAACGGGACGAGAAGGGTGAATTCCACGATCTCGACACCTCGGTGTGGAGATCGGGAAAGAAGGGAAGGCTCCGGCCGAGACTGCAGAAATCTCTCGTCCAATTTATTTTCTGCGGTTCGACTTGTGGCTCGGCGGGCCAATCAATGTTGAGCTTGGCGACCGCGCGAGTTACTACCTCCAGCAGCTCCTCGTACTGGGGAAACTGAGGTGCGGACACCTCACCGACGGTCTCCACGTCAACCTCCACGGAGGAAGAGAGGTGGAGCATCGAGCCCGTCCCCCAGGGGGAAGAAACCGCAGAGCGGGTTTCCGATCCCTGAGAACGGGCAGCGGATCTGGTGGGTGAGGCAGGAGATAGGGGGTCACCCGTCTCCATACCCTCCGCCAGATCCAGTTGCGAACCCCACGAGTGTAGTTGCCGCTCCGCCTCGGCGGAAGTGGGACCAGACCCGCGGGGAACGCTGGTGAAGGCTCCCTCCTTGAAGAGAGCCTTCCGGGAGCGGAGCGTACGCAGTGGGAAGCCGCTCGCAGTGCGGGCAGTCGGCTCCCTCGAGAGCCGACGCTGTGTGCTCTGCTCCCAAACAAGCCACACATAAAGCGTGTGTGTCCCCGCTCGTGATGTAGCGAGAGCAGGGAGGAACACACACCCTAAAATGTGGCTTGTTTAAATGCTTGGTCTTCTCTGTATGCTTTTTTGAATTATCAGACATTGTGTCCAAAATAAAAGTGGCGCAAACTAGCAACCAAAAAGGGACACAACCAGACACAAACACAGAGCGCTGCTGAAAGACAGAAGCTGACGCTCGTTCTGCGCACGTGCTTTTATGCTTCCTGGTCAGTGACGTCACCCGCCTATGACGTCTCGCTCTTCCATTGGTCTAATTACACATGTGATTCAGAGCGCAGTCACGCTGAAGGCGTTCCCATAGCGTTTCGACGCGGCTCGAGTTCCTGAAGAGGAACTCAAGATTACCAGTGCACATGAACACAGCCACTATTTCACTAATCCCCAAACCTAATAAAGACCCAACCCTTCCGTCAAACTACCGTCCTATATCTCTCATCAACGTAGACATCAAAATAATTAGTAAAGTTCTTGCACACAGAATGGAAAAAGTCATCCCATTTATAATCCACCCGGATCAGACCGGTTTCATCAAAGGTAGGCAGGCATCCAATAACACACACAGACTATACGTTCTAATCCATTATTCATCACTACAACAGGGAAACACCATCATAGTCACTTTAGATGCAGAAAAAGCTTTCGACAGAGTCAACTGGAACTTTCTATTCACCACATTACAAAAATTTGGCTTTGGGGAGTCGTTTATTAATTGGATCAAGACTTTATACACAACACCTTCTGCCACAGTCACCACCAATGGACTAACATCACAAAGCTTCACACTGCACAGGGGAACTAGGCAAGGATGCCCACTCTCTCCTTCTCTATTCACCATCTTCATTGAACCCTTAGCAGCAGCCATCCACCAGAACCCCCTCATCAGAGGAATCCACACACCCCAAACACAACATAAGATTAGTTTATATGCTGATAACATCTTACTTTTTATACAAAGTCCTCAATCATCTCTGCAAGAAATAATTAAAGCCATTGATTCATACTCTAAAATCTCAGATTATGCAATAAATTGGAATAAATCTTTAGTTCTTCCACTACATCCAACCAAATGGGATGTGGTAGCCCAGGTATCACCCATTCCTCTATGTACAGGTCACATCACTTATTTAGGCATCAAGATTTCCTCCAGGCTGTCAGAATTGACTGGACTCAATTTCACTCCTTTACTTAAAACATTAGAAGATGACATTCACCGCTGGCACAATTTACCACTTTCCATCCAGGGCAGAATAGCTATAATCAAAATGACAGTACTCCCTAAAATAAACTACTTATTCTCACTGATCCCAACCCAGCCTACTCTCACTTGGTTCAAATCTCTAGACTCCATCATCACCCGATTCTACTGGAAAAATAAACCACCACGGATAAAACTAAGCACTTTACAAAAACCCAAATCTTTAGGAGGCTTAGAAGCCCCACATTTTTACCATTATTCACTAGCAAACCAACTCACCCCACTCAGTCAGATATCATATGGCTAGATAAAGAACAGTCATTCCATATAGACATTCCATTTCTCAGTCAGTCCATTAAACATCACCCATGCTTCAAAGCCGTGACAATAGCTTCAGCCCTGACAGCCTGGTGGAAATATCACCAAATCACAAACTCTAATCAGGCTCCATCACCCATCTAATCAGCATCTCACCCCACTCTGGAACAACCCTGACTTCACAAGCAACAAAAAAGCACTCAATTTCCATAAATGGGTAGAAAAGGGCATCACACATATTAATCACATTTTTCAGTCTAACAACTTTGTTTAATTTTCCTACTTAGTCCAGGAGTATGGTATCAGGAGCAATCAATTCTTGAAATATTTGGAACTTAAATCAGCTGTTTTATCTAAAATCAACACTAGAACCATCAATCAGCAGTAGCAGATTTAATTAATATATCCTCCCTGAAAAAATTACCTTCCAAATTATACAAAATTATAACCAATTCAAATAAAACCATAACTTTACCAACAATCAAATGGGAAGAAGACCTTTCTATTGCTCCTGATACCGATTTCTGGACTTAAATTTGTAAAAATATTTATTCTATGACTAAAGAAAACGCTGACCTTCAGCTCATACAGTATAAAACTCTTCATAGAACACACTACACTGGGAAAAGGCTGTCTGAAATGGGATTCACATCAAAAACTTGCTCGCAGTGCTCACAAAATTGTCCGGACACATATATCCACACCACATGGCACTGCCCACCTATTAAACACTTTTGGAAGGAAGTCACTGAATCCCTATCCCGCCTCCTGGGCTGCAGAATCCCATTATCCCCCTCACTCTGTTTGCTGGGTGACTTATCAGCTCTCAATCAGGAAATAACAAACAAAAGGATACTCCTCGTAGCTTTAGCCATCGCCAAGAAAACTCATGAATTGGAAATCTCGAAACACTATACACATAACGCATTGGAAAATTTTGCTTACAGACTACATATCCCTAGAACATTTTTCATCTCCTTACAACTATACTTCAGAACCACAACACTCCAGATCAGACCTCAATCAGCTCTTACAAATCTGACACACTGACCCTAATTATTTATTCACATAGAATTATACATATTTCTATAAGGTTTTAGTAAGATTATGAGTGTTTTCATTATTATAATTATTATTATTATTATTATTATTATTATTATTATTACTATCATTATCATTAATAATACCATTGAAACACTGAACAATAATAAGATGGTGTTGATAGGATAATGTTTTGTATAAGGACAGTAACAGTTTAATGAAGATCATGATACTAAGTATAAATAATTAAAATACATAAACTTAAAAAAAAAAAAAAAGGATCTGCAACCAACATATACCACACATTTTTAATGCACCGCATGCTGATTTTAATGCACCACATCAGCTTAAGCATACACACATATACATATTGTATTCTTACTGTGAATGCGGAGGAGGGGAAAAAAAAACAAAAACAAAAAAAACATGAATGAATTACTTATATGAAATGTACCTCTGAAGGTTCTGACTGTCTTCAGAAAAGATTCGATGGCATTTTGTTTTCACCTTCGCTCCATGTTATATCTAAAATAGTGTTCTTAATCACAATGCTGCTTTATCCACGGAGATCACGGGAAACAGCTGTAATTCCATTTTTACATATGCGCCATCTAGTGTCATATAGTGGATTTACAGAGACTTACAGTTACATTCAGCTTGTGTGCAGTTTTTGTCTGGCCAAAAAAACAGACCGAATATGCATGCCCTGCTATAACCTAAATTTTGACCGGTTGATGGAAAAGCAAGCTGAAGTGGATTCTACACATTTAAACAATTCATACCAGTTATCTAGATTATTTGTGAAACAGAAAAAATACATATAATAATTCATTAAATCAATTATTATTTTGAATTATTTAAAATCCTTATTTAAAGGCTGAAATGTGAGGTTTATCGTTCTATGAAACTTTTTCACAGCTTTATTTGAAAATTTACATTCGATATTTGAACATGCTATTAGTTAAACTGTGTTAGTTAAATTGGTTAAAAGTGATTTATGTGTCAGTACTTTTTGAACATTTCCAGTACATTTTTAACAATACTATGATAATACTGATAACCGTGATAATTTTGGTCACTATAATCGTAATATGAAATTTTCATTACATTACATCCCTAATCTCATATATCCTTGTTTCGGTTTCTTCTATTGAATGACGGATAAAGACTATAGATACCTGGACACTTGAGAGCGCATACATGCAACAGGAAATAAGATCTCATGAGAGGTCGCAGAAACCTTTCCCGCTAAACTATAATAATAATTCAATATTACATTACAATTTGGTAGTAAAACAAAGTCCTGCTTATTTTATTGATGCAAAGATGAGCATGTTTATTTTGTACAACATTTGCAACTGCTTATCATCACTTAACTAGAAGCACTGCAAATTACTAAACTGTCATCTGTTAGACACTACTGAACAGATACTTAGAAGTTCATTTTAAAATGCAAAGTACTGACGAAAGTAAAAAAGCACCGTAAACACTTGGCTATTTACAAAACTACAAGTGTGTCCCATATGACACAGTAATGAAGAGTTTTACACACACTTGTGCTCAAGTGCAAAGACTGCAAGTGCGGGGATTTGGACAAGCCCTGAGAATCTGTAAACACTTCCTATTTCATGTTAGTCATAAAGTTAAAAGATTTTATCTGTTTTTACCTGCTGCTATGCTGTATTGTTGAGATGAGTTTGTTCGTTCATGTAGAATACTGCCCTATAAAGGCAAAAGACCTTAACTCGCTAGAGTGTGAAAATGAGAAAAATGACTTTAAAGTTTTTTATTTTGATTTTTACCCCTATTTCAAAGTTACTGTACTCTGCCTTTGCAGTGTCTGCAAAAAGTGACAAGTCACACCAAGGCAAAAGGCAGTACCTTCCTCTGTGTACCACTAGAGGGAGCCTGAATACCACTACTGGTACTCGTACCACACTTTGCTATGCTCAGTAATGTAAGCTGCAAACTGTTCGTAGCCTACCGATTTCATAATTGATCATGCTACATGTTACGACATTTGATTCCACACGCATCCAACTAGAAGTGACAGCCTGCTGAATAATCTGCATTATAAAAAGAGATATTTGTTGCCAAATATCTCTGTACAGTGTGTTATTATATGGAGCTGTCTGGCCGATCGCTATCTATCCAATTTGTTTGTCTAATGCTTCAGTGACAGATCAGATGTATGAAAGTATACAAGTTACACTGTAATTAAAAAGCGGCAGACTTTAATAGACAGTAAAACAAAGGCAGAACACCACATAACTCAGCAGAGAGAATCCCGGGCATGTGTTGTCAAAAATATGATTTATTGTTGTATGTTTTTAAAAAAGGTAGAGTTTGCTACAAGTTAGAAAAGAAAAAAAAAAAAAAGAGTCGAGCATCTTACGTTGATCTAAAACAAAAAAAAAAAGTATAAGACGTGATCGTTAAGCAACAGCATACTTGTCAAAATATTTCAAAATTAAATGTTTTTAAAAAAAGGTACACGGATACAAAAGTTAAAGTAAAAGAAAAGAAAAAGAGTCGAACATCTTACACAGTGTCCCGCGACAATACATCCTCTCTCTTTGCTGCCTAAACTCAAAATGAAGTTAGGGCGCTGCGGACAAACCACTCCCACAAACCTCCCCCTAACACAACCTAACACCGTAAGTACCGGCCGACGCAAAGATTCAAACGCATGGTAAAAGAAATAAAAGAAATAAACAAAATAATGTTTTAACAATAAAACAAAAGTTATTTTAATAAACTGATGACATTTCTTAACTGGTGAAAGCATAATCCCTCTTTTAACATTAATACAAGTAGAGTTTTTCTTTTTTTTCTTTTTTATTTAAAGACCATACCAGACTCCTAAGTCATGGGAAAATGTTTTCTTTATTTTAGTTTTATTTTATTTTATTTAGTTATTCACACTTCATTCATTTAATTTATTTATTCACTCTTTGATGTTTGTCAGTCTTAGAACCTACAGCCTGTCATATCAGTTGAAATACGCTTATTGTAGGTAGTTAAATATCAAAGTGAATGCAAATGTTTTGTTCCAACTGCACGATAAAAACAAGAGAGGCGTCTTCTTTGATTTTCCAATCGTTATCATTTGAAACAGATGTGCGTAGTTAATCCTCTAAACTTAACAACATCACACGAAATGTAAATACCTTGTATCATGCAGTGCGACAAAATGAGAACGGTGATGGGGGTCTACGATCGCCGATGCACGTCTTAACAGATCAGTCGATGTTGTAAAACTCTAAAGATGGTTTGCGGCTCATTTACAATCTAATTGAGGGTCTGGTATTTTTAACTTTTGAGGGTTTAACTTTTGTGGGTTCACTGATCAAAACAGATACATCTTCTAAGATGTTCAGTGATCAAAAGGATATCTATACCAACTGTTTATGGTATACACCTGTGAGCGCAGGTGGGTCTACCGGTGTTGTGAACTTTGGCCAAAAAGTTCAGTAGGTTATAGGATGTGTATTGAACATTTTTTGCAACACACAGTTGGAATTGCATGCCATCTGGTGAGATTGGTGGGTAATGTTGAGGAAGAAATTTTTTGTCTAAGAAAAACAGGAATGTTTATAATGTGGATCTGGTGAATGTGGCTTCAAACTGATGTTCAGGATGAGGTTAGATAGATAAAGGAGAAGTCGCTAACAACAAACTTAAATAGGAATGAAGGTGATTGTTTTAACATACGACTCATTTACAGTCTAATTGAGGGGGTCTGGCATTTTTAACTTTTGCGGGGCTGTATGGTGTTGGAAATCATTTTAGTGAATTTTGTTCGTTTAGTTACATTTGTTATTTCTTTATATCCACTCCTAAATTTTCAGTCCTCAACACAAGTACAGACATGCGCACACGTAGTTAAAATATCTGGAGGGTGAATAGAAAAAAATGGTAGGGTAATTATTAGCTGAAACGCACACACGTACTTAGTTAAATTGCGAGTGTAAATCGATATTCGATCTTTGATTTTTTCCGGGGTGCTAAAACCCCAGCCACCTGTGTTCAAACATACATAGATACATACTTATCTAACCGAGATCAAAGTGTGTCTGCAACGTCAGGGGGGTCGTAATAAAAAACAGAAACGGCGCCGGCGGCGGCGACGGTGGTGGAGTGCCCCTATCAGTGTACCGCGAAAAGATTGTAAAACATCTAAAGGGTTTTCACTGTCTGTGTAACCTATAACACGTCTGATAAATTTACATATCAGATTTATACCTTTGTTTAAATCGTTAGGTTAACCGAAGTGAAGTTATTTAAAATTTAAAACAATAAAGGTATCCATTTATACACAAACACAATATTCACAAAATAAACACATTTCGCAATATTCTATACTCCGTTTCACAAATTAATGCTTCAATGTGTTTTATACCATACTGAAGATTTGTATTATTAGACTACCCCTAACATAGTTGCGGTGTGTTTTACAACACCTTTTCAGGAACCGCCCACTACACAACCGCGATCAGTTAAATATCAAAAAGTTGTACGTCTTTATTACCTGCAAAGTCTATCTTCTTGCCCCAAGCAACAACGGTATACATCATTATTTGACGGAACAGTGGCTGATAATTACGATGGTAAGTGTGTTTTTCATCCGAGTTATTTTAAATATATTTAATGTGAATGTTTGTTTTAATACAATATGTTTATCTCTAGATACTTTTGACAATTTGGAATTTGGCGACGGTTTGCTGCAGATTCTTGACCAGATCTGTACGTTTTTTTTCTGTTTTATCTATTAAGTCAATTATTGCATAATGATAATGATAATAATAATAACATTACGTTATCATTTTATATGTCTAGTTGATGAAGCGCAACTAGTGGCCTCTGCTGATGACCGTGGTGTTAATAACTGTGATGACGGCAGTGTTAATAACGGTAAGCTATAGAGTTATTTATTTTTATTTTATTTTTCTAATTGTGTTAAAAGTTCCAACACCTCATAAAGTGTTCTACTAAATTTAACAGGGGTGGTCAACGCTTCTAACGAGCAAGTGGTAATTTTACCTGTAGAGGAGGCGTTGCTAGAGGTTGTAGTTACCACGGAATCACAGCACTCGTCAGACAACATCACACGACCCGCCCACACCAACGAACCGGTCGCGGAGGAAGGGTATCACACGACAAGCTTCAGTAATACGCCAATACCGGCCCCGGCAACGAGTCAAGGGCCTTGCATAGGGGTTCGAGGTGTGAAACGGTTGAGGCATCCGGAGTATGATGACACACCTAGTACCAGTCGTTTCAGGACTTTTGAGAATAACGGTATGTATTAAAACAGAAAATCTCATATATATATATATTTTTTTTTATAAATTACTAAACGATTATTATTTTTGTTTTTACAGAACAAGACTATGATGAAGCAGGATTAACGGCATGGAGTGACTTGCAAGTACAAGCGTGGGATGAAGTGAGGTTTAGCGAGACAGATCAGAGTGAAGAAGAAGAAGAGAATCTCACAGGAAGTGTTCCGTGATCGGGATTTAAACAGGAGACTTGATTATGATATGCTGGGTCGTGTTAATCGGAACTTCGTGAGGGTTCTCAACTTGGTTGGGCCCCCGTTATCCTAGCGCGATGTAGAGGCGGCCGTGGAGGCAGCCCTAGTAGATGTTTTATCGATTTTAAGAAATATCATAACTTGTCAACAACAGCACAACGAGGCATTGGGTCACGCTGCGGCCTTTTGGAGAAATTGTCACGAGGAATTGTATAATGAATTTCGTCAGTTACAACACGACATGGATGGCCTACCAGAGGAAGTTAACCAGCAGAGGGCAGAGTTGAGGTTAGCAGTTAATGCCTTAAGTTTAATGAATGAAAGACTGTCCGTTATGCAAAGAATGATAGCAGAGCTATACAATGATGTAATGAGGAATAGATAATAAGGTTCTATGTGAGAAAAGTACCCGTGGTGATGTTTATGTGTTTTTGCAATTTAGTTGTTGACTGATTATTACTGTGTTTAATTCTTACAGAAAATCATTGTCTTATTTTGCTTTGTTATTGACGTTGATTCTTATTATTGGTTTTATTTCTTACAGAAATTGTCTTATTACTCTTTATTGATTGTATTTTTGGTTACATGTAGTTGTGGTAAAACAATTTTGAATGTATTGTTGTCATCTCTGATTATATGGTCATTTTGAGTGGTGGAGTGGTGTCTTTTTATGGTGTATACGCTTGTCTTTAAAATAAAAAACAAAATTCAAAATGAGTAGTAAAAGCAGTCACGCTGATTTACATGACAATGTGTCAGATGATCAGAGATCATCAAGACCCAGACGCGATTTTCAAAACAATAGTGATCAGTTACGTGATCTGATTAATAATCAGCTGCAGATCTTACAACCTGATTCGCTTAACATGATCGAAAGATTACATGAACTTGTAGATGAACAACATGAGTGGCTGAGTATGTCTATACATAACAATGATGAACAGATTGGTGCAGGACCATCTGATGACCCGTCAGGTTATGATCCGTCAGCTTCCAATATGGGTCTGAGCCAGAACTGTATAACCAGACTAATAAGAGAAGGCGGTCGTGTAGGTGATTTTACAGTTGTCCCAAGACCGAGATTTAACAGGTTAGAAATTTGTAGAACTGTCAATTTTCGTGAAATCGCTACAAATGATTATGCAGCCTACCATATATTTATGCAGGATATTTTGAACGAGATTGTAGATTTTTCTAGATTGTTGGCGAGTGAAACAGGATTTCTGAACGTATCTCTGCAAGGCACAACTCTCCCTACAGATATTAATGCAGTTCTAACACCCGATAATGATCACGATGTTAGTACATTTGTTGATCAGTTAAGCGATCTGGCCCACAACGAGGTCATCAAAAAAAATAAGATGAATTTATTCATCCCTGGAAATATAGCGGACAATATGTGTTTTAGTATTTGTCTCACGCATTTCTTAAACCCACAATGTCCCAACCAAGAATTGTTGAGAATAGCCAACATTATACATACAGAGATGGGTTATGATCCGCAAGACAAAATTGCATTTCACGATGTTTCTAAATTTGAATCACATTTAGACCTAAAAATAGTCATCTTCCACAGGTCATGTTCAGGTAAATTGGAAGTGTATAAAAATACAGACGACGTCCACCCAAAGACTGTACACCTGTATCTCCACAACAATCATTACTACCTGATAAACTTGAAAGCGTTTTTAGGATACTCGTATGTTTGCGACTATTGCTATCACGGGTTTAAAGACCGAAGTTCCCATTATTGCAAATTTACATGTAACGTGTGTAAAAATCCAATGTGTCACACACATCCTAAGAAAAGTATGCAATGTGAGGATTGTTTGAGATATTGTCGATCTAATTTCTGCTATGAGATGCATAAACAGCAACAACGCGATGGTGTGAGATCACCTTGCGACCTTGTAAAATACTGCGACAGGTGTTGCAGACAGTATAGAGCAAAGTGGTCAGGAGATAAACTAATAGCACACAAATGTCGCCCATCGCACTGCGTACATTGTGGAGATGTTCTGGTAGATGAAGATCGTCATAGTTGCTATATTCAGCCTATCAGTCCGGAGGTGTATAGTGAAAGATACATTTACTTTGATTTTGAAACGATGTACGAAAATGGGAAACACGTAGCTAACTTTGTGTGTGCCATAACACAGTCTGGGGAACAATTTACAGCAGAGGGGGTTGACTGTGTGGACCGAATGGTCAAACATTTCAGACGTCCAAAATTTGAGAATTTTACATTTATCGCACACAATTCTTCGGGTTTCGATTCTTTTATATTGCTTGAGTATTTCACAAGTCAGGGGCTTGCGCCAAAAATTATACTCCAAGGATGTAGACTCGTTTATATGTATGATCAGGTGTTTAAACAGAGATACATAGACAGTTACAGTTTCTTGCCTATGAAACTGTCAAAACTGCCATCTGCTTTAAACCTAAACATGAACGAAAAAGGTTTTTTCCCCCATCACTTAAATCGTTTAGAGAATGCAAATTACGTTGGGCCCTACCCGTCTAAAGAACATTATGGATATCAGACAATGTCTAACTCTGACCGTGCGAAATTCGACTCGTGGTACAACAGTGTAGCAGGTCAGGTGTTTGACTTCAAAAAACAACTCGGAATGTATTGCAGGAATGATGTCGTTTTGTTACGAGAGGCTTGCATGAAATACAGAAAAGAGTTTATCGAGTGTACAAAAGTGGACCCGTTTGGTTGTATAACGCTGGCTGGGTGTGCTATGAAAGTGTTCAAAACACTTTTTCTAACCAAAGAGACAATAGCCCTAACTCACAAAAACACTTACATCAACCAGTACAAGTCTTACTCAAACCCCTCAATTGAATGGTTGGAATACATTAAAGCCAGTAGAAATGTTGACGTTCATCACGCGTTAAATCACGGTGAAGCAAAATTTGGACCGTACCATGTGGATGGTTATTATGAACTTAACGGGGATAGGATAGCGCTAGCATACCTGGGGTGTTTTTGGCACGGACATAGTTGTCGCTTTAATCCTAACGAACTGAATCCAGTATCAAAAATACCTTTCGGTGTACTTAGAAGACAGTCTGATAATAAGATGGACGTTTTGCGTAATACTTACAATCTCAAAGTACATGAGATTTGGGAATGTCAGTGGGACAAAGGAAAACAAAACGATCCTGATGTGAGAGTGTTTATGACTAATTATACACCACCTGCACGGCTTAATCCCCACGATGCTCTCTTTGGTGGACGCACAAATGCATTCAAGCTGTACCACAAGGTCAGTGAGGACGAACGCATTTCTTATCTGGACTTTACATCGTTATATCCATATGTGCAGTCGCGTAAAACTTACCCTATCGGTCATCCAGAAATAATTTTAAAAGATTTTGGACCGGTCGAATCGTATTTTGGACTTATAAAATGTACAGTGGTTCCACCACGCAAGTTGTTACACCCCGTGTTACCATTCAGGTCTTCTTCATCCAAACTGTTGTTTGCTCTGTGCCGTATGTGTGCTGAGGAACAGCTTCAGCAAACATGCCAGCATAGCGATGAAGAGAGGTCCATCTCGGGGACTTGGGTCTCTGTTGAGCTCTCACGAGCTATTGGTAAAGGATATCACTCGTTAGAATCGACGAAGTGTGGCATTTTCCACAGACATCAGACACATTATTCAGTGATTATGTTAAAACTTTTCTAAAATTCAAGCAGGAGGCTTCAGGCTTCCCACTGCACATAGTGACCGAGGTAGACAAACAGTCTTACGTTGAAGAGTATTTTGAGAAGGAAGGAGTTCAGCTTGACCTTGACAAAATCACACTCAATCCAGCATGTAGATCAATAAATAAATATCTTTTGAATTCACTTTGGGGGAGGTTCGCTCTTAGATGTAATTTACCTACAGCAGAGCTTTTAACAGATCCTGAAGATTTCGACCACCACATCTTCGGAAACAGTCACATCATTAAACACTTTTCGTTTGTGTCAGACTCAGTACCGCTAGTACAGTGGTGTTACGCAGAGGAGGACCCAGCACCAGCCAGGGATGTGAACATGTTCATTGGGGCTTTCACCACAGCATACGGTCGTTTGGAATTATATAATTACATGGACAGATTAGGGCCCCGCGTTTTTTACGCAGATACTGACAGCCTTGTCTTTTTATCAAAAAATGGTGATTGGATGCCTCAAACAGGTGCATATCTTGGTGAGCTGACAGATGAACTTGATGCACAAGACTTTATTTCTGAATTTGCATCAACGGGGCCGAAATCGTACAGCTACAGAACTGCAAAAAATAAAGTCACACTTAAAGTTAAAGGTATCACCCTTCATTCTACCAACGCAGACATTATTACCTTAGAAAGTATGATCTGTCTGGTACAGGGTTATGTAACATCACGTGACACAACCCACCTACTCACACGCACCGAAACCATTGTGCGGAATAAAAAGAAGTTCACACTGCATAATAAATCAGTTTTGAAAAGATTCAAAGTGGTATATGACAAGCGTGTGCTCCAGCCTGACTGCACCACTCTACCTTATGGCTACTAGCAATATTACCAACACACACAATCCCTATGTTGAAGAAGAGTTTGACTTTCGTTCTCAATTCCCTTTTGCATGCGTGATCTCAGGTCCCTCAGGCAGTGGGAAAACTGTCTTTGTGAAAAATTTATTGTGTAACGCTGACAAAATGATCAATGTAAAAATTGATAATATTGTGTTTTTATACAGTTGTTGGCAGCCTTTGTATGATGAACTGTTGTCATTGTTTGATATCAAATTTATTGAGGGTATTCCAAAATCTTTAAATGATGAAAATTTGTTACCTCCTAATAAAAAATCTATTGTAATTTGTGATGATTTAATGGATGAAGCATATTCAAACATTGAACTTGAATGAGCCTTCACAAAATACGTTCATCATAAATCATTTTCGATCATATTGATAACTCAGAATCTGTTTTTTCAAGCTAAATCCAGTAGGACTATCACCCTCAATACACACTACATTGTTTTGTACAAAAGCCCAAGGGATTCCATGCAAATTTCACTTTTAGGGCGGCAGATTTATCCGGGGAATGGTAAATTTTTTATGGAGTGTTATCAGGATGCAACCAATCAACCGTTTGGATTACTTTTGATCGACTTTAAAGCTAAAACACCAGAGCGATTTCGTCTCAGATCGGGCCTGTTTTCAGAGTATCAGGTGGTGTACGTACAGAAAAGAACTCGGTAACCTGCTGAACCAGCAAGTGAAAATGAGCGATAGACTTTGTAAAAACCTCCCTCTTTTTAAATTGTTATATAAGGCTTCCCCGAAGCAACGACGCGTTATTCTACAGTCCGCATCAGATCAGCTGATACTATCATTGTGTGAGATTGCTCTTAACGTACTTCACGGTACAATTCCTCTAAACACCCGCCAACTCCATAGGTTAAAAAAGAGAAAAGAGGAGATAAAATACGCTGCGAGCAAAAATATTAATATCAGCAGAAAAAAACGCATGATTAATCAGCGTGGTGGTTTTCTGGTACCCTTGTTAAATGTAGCCATACCATTTATTTCTAGTTTAATCTCATCTAGACAAGGTTAATTATGGAACACGCAGAAAGAATGTACGTAATCCCACAAAATCAGTTGAATAAATTAAGAAGCGGAAATGTTCGTGAGACAATCCAACAAGTTGTGGAGAATGATTTGGACGGTGCCATAAGGCGTATATTACAAAGGAATGATTTAGACCCGCATGAGAAGGCTAAGCTTTACTCAAATATCTTGCAGAGATTTTTAGCTATAGTAAAACAAGGTGATTTGGAGAGTGGTACTTTAACTCTTACACTACCGAAAGAGGACGCTACACATGCCGACGTATCTACTACTGCACCTGCTACTGCTAGTGCACCTGACACACCTCCTAATAACGACGATGGAGAGGATCAAATTGTTGATGAAATCTTAAGCAATGTACCGCAGAGGAGTTTAAAAAACATCAAATTCATTTTGAACAAAATGTCTAATGCTAAGCAACTGTCTTCATGGACTGATTCTGGTGAGTTTGTAGGGTAGGGTAATCCACGGATCACACATGTTGGATTTGGTTAAAGTATAACAGCCCCTCAAACAATCCGCGATGAATACAGGCCTTGTGGGTGGGCTGAATTTCTGGATGCTTTTGCCGCTTTAAATATACCATTTTCAACTGTAAGCAACAGGTAACGTCGTTGAAAAAACACAGAGGACGCATACCAAAGACTAGAAGACATCCTAGTACACCTGGTGAAGATGTATTTAAATCACCGTCTCTTGATGTTAACGCTTGGTTAACTTTTTAATATTACTGTTTTTGTATGTATATGTTTGAAATATTTGTTTTAAGTTGTATGCTGAATCACAATGATGTCAATAAAAAAAAATTAAAAAAAGATACGGGAAAAAAAGATATGGTTTTACACTTTGTCTTTATTTATTCCTTACATACATAGCAACACATTCCTGGTTAAATACCATTAAAACATACGAAACACGTGAGTTCTAAGCATAGTACAGAGACGTTTTACAGATCTGTGCACACTGAATACAATTAAACGTACCACAGAGAGAAGGTTTCAACCTCTTTACAAATCGATCGACCATTTTATCATTTTTAATCAGATCGTCATAATACATTTTAACAACATTTTCATAATCGTAACCCTTTGACATGTGATACAGAAAAAACACACAATGCTGTCCGCAAGTATCCGTTGTGAAGTCCTGAACCTGTTTGTTAGAGTATTGCACGCTAATAGAATTGTTTTTTAAAAATTCATGGATGATCTTTGGAAAACGTGGATCTTTTGGAGCGCCCCCAAAGCTATCAAAAAAATTGCCATCTCCGTGGTTGTTTATGTAGATGGCTACCCAGTGTTGACCCGGTTTGGTGGAGGGGTCAGTATTCACGATAAGCACGGCTGGTAAATTCCTTAAGGGTGTTTTGGGGAGATAATCGCACGGAAACACACCTAAAAAATATGTGTTGTGTGCAATTTTGCACCGTATTCATTTCACCAGGTCTCAGTAATAATCCACTAACACATGTCTCCGATTAGATATTTCAACAAGTGAATCGTAGATTGCATATACTATAATGGTTATGGATTGTCTGAGAGGCTGTCTGAATCTTGCTTCTAGTCTAATATTTCCTGATCTAATTAACGATACATGATTAAAACAGTCTTCATCTGGTGATAAATTAAAGGCGTAGAGGGTGTACCTGTTTAGAAAGCCTTCGCGGTCTATTGTTAGTGGTTGATTTTTGAGATGTCTACTCGTCGCTAATACGAGTTGATAAAAGTCCCTCACAGCAGACCCATTCTCATATTCAGGTTGAAACGGTTTGGACGGGATTTGGATACCGTCTTGATATAAAGCCAAAAATTCTAGGTTAAAATGCTTAAAAGCAAAAGGGTTTTTATCGTAAGCCCCTGAAAAAGCTGAATTTTCCGTCATTGCTAAAATGATAGATTTCAGTAGTGTCCCGAGAAAAAGATTTTCTTGATTAGACACCTGTGATCCTGCTGGAATAGAGATATTCTTTAGACATACGCGATCTATGGGGTATTTATTGAGTTCATATGCGACATCATCATCACGCATTAGACAGAACTCGTCTTTAACGCGTGTCATTCGTATTTTTATATCTATACCATTCAGCATTAATTTTTCTTGAAAGAATATGTCGCTATGAATGGGGGCTAGTAATTCTACAACATTACTAGCATTGGTAAACGCTGCGCGCTTCCTCAATCCAGTATTTTCTCCCGCAGGGTCAGTAGCATCCATATGACTCTGTGTATCTCTGTAGAACAACCCTGCTGAAAAGTTGTTTTCCAGGGTATCTTTCCCGAAATTTATGAGGGTTTCAATTATACATCTATAAGGATACGTGCTGGAGCTTTGCGTTATCAGACGGTCTCCTAGAGAAACATCCACCTGCGAGATTATACACGCCCCTGGATAATTTATTAATTCGACAGGTGCGCCGTCTGGTATGTTAGATCCGTCGGGTTTGGTTATTTTGATATAGCAGGGTGTTATTTAGATCGATGTAATCTTCACCCGTCCCCGCGATAAAAAATTCTAGTGGTGATGTATCCGTTATGGCAGACAGAGGTGGTATTTCAACGTAGGCATTTTTTTCAATAGATGTCTGCGTCATGGGGACTGTAAATAAATCTAACTCAGATTTAACGCACTCTCCCGACATACTGTGGAATAGAGCCATATTTTAGAAAATCGTGTTCAACGGTCTTTTGGTGCTGACAGCTTTTTTTTACATGTTTCGCCCGGACACAACGTGTTCGTTTTGCGACCGTGCGCTTCTTACTAGCACCTTTAGTCTTCTTCACACGACTACTCCCTCTACGCACTCTCACACCCGGTGGTTTAAAAGACCCCCGGGACATGACCATTAAACCGTTCCCATTTTGACCGTTATTATCATTAAATGATCTCGATAGCGCTGTGCTAACAACATCACTAACTATATTTTTTGCAGCAGCTTTTAGATGAGGTTTTGCTATACTAAAACCTCTTGTCAACAAAGGTAAAGCTGTTCTGAAAATCGACCTAAAAATATTAGAAATGCCTGTACCCACCTGCGTAGCCTATCGATGTGTAATAGTTTGTTAAAACCTATTTCACAGGTCTGAAGTGGAGTTTGGCTACAACTTTACCATAAGTGAAACGAACGTGCTGGTTCTGGTCGTCTTTAACCTTGATGCAAATGTCTGTAATATTAGACTTATTCACAGGTATGTAATGCGGTTTATCGTATCTAACACTGACTATATCATTAGACGTTCCCTCTATATGTACAGTTCTCAGTAGCGGGACATACGAATCGGCAACTGATTGGTATTCGATTATGTCGTGTATATGTACATGCTATAAAAAGTGCCTCTGATGTCGCTTTGATGGGGTGCATACGTCACAACAGGTCAAGGTGATGTTCGCGTGATTGATTTACAGAACCTATAGACACCCCGGGTTTTAAGCCTAAAATAATAGCCAACTTCCCGTAAAACACCAGGGATGTGTTCATTGGTGCTTTTAGAAATACCCTGTTTTTAACGTGATCATATCCCAGGGTCACTATTGGTGAGAGATTAGCATTTATTTCTCTAATTAGAAAAACCACATCCTCGTAATCCCCCGGGTTTAATGTGTTACATACTTTAGATATGTTTTGAAGATGTTTTTCTTTAATGTAGATAACAACACCCTTGTCCCCATCGTGATGTCTCTCGTCATATCCTAGTATGCTTGGTGTTGTGTTAATAACAAATGCTACATCCTCCTCATTAAATGTGTACCAGGAAATAGGGTAATAAAACTCGATCAATCCGACTTCCCATTGACCTTTGAGATTCATACTTCTTGCAAGTCTGGTTTTGTAATTAGAAATACGGTTGTCAGGATAAACATCCATTGATGCATTGCAAGGTAGTGTAATGTAAAATCCGCCTTCACCCATGATGTAGATTTTCACAAATGACGCTTATGACATCTTCACTACTACTTTAATGGGTTCTGTATGTCCACGATCTCACGTTCCGGCAACCATGATGAAAATTACCATACCATTTTACTAGGCAAAAAACCTCGCGACCACGTTTTTTTCTGTCTAAAATCTTTTCAATTTTAAACGACTTGTCATGATTCACAATAATTTTTTGTAATTCTTTTTCATAAAAACATCCGTCGATAATATCACCATCATAGTCTTGTAATCTGTACACTGGTGGGGTCTGAGGTATACAGGCTGCTATAGTGAAAAACTCTTCTGAGTAGTTCTGCTCATACCCCTTGGAAAACACATTTCTAACCTTGGACACTCTAACCACGTCCCCTATTTTATACCTAAAGACAGGGGGGTCTTTACGCATCTTTCCGTACAGATTATTATACACTTCAGTTTCATTTTCTTTACGGACATCCAGGGGTCGCATTTTAATGCTTTTGTGATAACTTGCGTTATACCCATCTATAAGATCTTGTAAGATGTCGTGGTAACATTTTGAATTGATGGCTGTTAAAAATCGATGCATTCTGCCACGAAGCGTCCGGTTAAAGCGTTCAATCACACTTGCTTTCACATCACTTCCTGTAGCAAAATGATGTATGTTATACTTTTTCATCAGCTGCTGGAAATGTTTGTTAAAAAATTCGGTACCTTTATCAGTCTGTAATATTTGCGGTACACGATTATCTTTGAGTATGGATTCGAATGCTTTCGCAACCTCCTGTCCTGTCTTATTCTTCAGTGGACGAGCCCAAGCATACTTGCTGAAAACGTCTATACAAGTTAGTAAAAATTTGATATTATCGTTTTCTTTCGAATAAGCAGACATGTCAACCAGATCTGCTTGAAACTGTACATCTTTTCCATACACCACCACTCCATTCCGCTTGTATTTGATAGGTGCAGTTTTGTGTAATGTATACACATCCTGAGCAGCCAACCAATCTTCCACTTCCTTATCTTTCAGAGTTACTCCGCTTTCCTGTAACACACCATGTTTTAAGCGTTCTTTACCGCCCAAAGACCCTGGGTGTGATGGGGTGTAGTACACTTTTTTATCAATTCAGACATCTTACCCCCCACTGTTTTCAGAAAATAATGATGGAGCGGATAGTGTCAAACACGTTTTTATTTGCATGTGTCGATACTCCAGGTACAACATTTAACAAAAAATATGATTGGTTATACAACAAACTAATTATATGTCATCTAGATATTGAAGGAATTTCACACACATTACAAAATTTTTCTCTATCATATATTCAACTAATGTGTCAATAATTTCACGTACATCCACCGACCGGTTTCTTGACAACCGTATTATACACACATCGGTTACATAAGTACAAAGACATAGAATGTTGCCTATTTTAAGGTTTTCTTCACATTCAGGCATGAGTTCAAGAATGTTTTTAACAGTCATACAGGCATTATACCCGTTTGCGGTACATTGGTTTATCATAACACTCTACTCCTTTGACATACTCCTTACAACGATCATTTGATTTTTTAATTTCGTTAAACGTTTATTATCTACATAACATTCAACCTCATCATCGACGATCTTGTACAATAAATGCATTATTTCACACTTAATTCGTTGTTTAAATAAGAGTTTTGCCAGACAGGTTGTGCTGCAGAGGTTCCCCATGTTCCAGGTTAGTCAGAATCCGCACTGGCACTCTTTTTCCAGCTGTCAACAGCGTCATAAATGGCTTGCTTGCAGGTTTCATCCACAAGCTTTTTCCTGAGTTCCGCCAAACCTTCCACTATGTACATCTCATCTCTGAGCTCACACAGAACACAGTCGACAACACCCTGAATCCTTTGCAGGTGTGGTGTTAAACTGAACAGCTTCAAGGTTTGGGCCAAAATGGATTTTAGATCAGGTCTGAACAATTTTTGCGACAGTTCTTCGAAACACCCTAGAAAATAGTACGCAGGTGCCTCATAGAGACACGAATGTTGTATTTGGGACGGGTGGTCATACTCACAACCGTAGCAAGTTTTCCTTAGCTCCCCATCTATCAGGTGTTCCAGAATTATGGCTACCACAGCTTTAATGATCTTATGACCTGTCACACCAATGCACCCATCGACTGTGTCCAGGGTATCCGCAGAGGCTGTACCAGTGAGTGATCCATCACCCGGGGCTACAGTGTTAGGGGGTCTGTACCTCGCTAGGAAAGCTAGGTTATGGTATCCGAGTTCTGTACAGAATTTGTTCAGCCAGGTAGTGTTGTCCATCGTCGAGACCGATGTGGAAGGGGCGTCACCGCATACAACGTTGAGAGGAAATGAAGTATTTTCTTGAGACATGTTGGTGGGGGTATCGGTTGAAGGCTTTTTCTCCTTTGAGAGTCTGGTCGGTCTGCATTTAATGATCATAGATTGTAGGCGGAGCTTTGTGAACACCTCTACGACTGGAAACACAACATTCAGGGTGAAACAGTTTCACTTTTATGTTATTGTATCAATTTGTCTATTTTTCCGAATATGTCTTCTAACGTAGGTACATCTTTCCACTGAAACAAGAATTTAATGGTGTAGTATTTGAGATGATCCTCCTCAGATATAGGCCACACGCGTTCAGGTAGACCCAAGGTGTGTTCAGTACAGAGTATATAAATGTAATCATCGCCATACTTGTTAACATGGTCTCCCAGCACTCTATACCGTATGCCCGGTGTCATACCATTCCACTTCCCTATGAACAGAGGATCATCGCTACCATCTTTTAGATCACGCCAAACATGGTTGTAAAATAAACACCAGTCCTTTCGGTGAAAAACAACTCGGGGTCATCACACGTGTCGCACGTAAACCTTTCATCAACATCCACGGTACTCAGTCTAACCTCCCTGTTGGTCTTGTCAAAGTTGTACCTACAAACACGATTACTGGATAAATGGAGCTCATACTTAACATTTTCCAAAGGTTCGTGGAGGAATTCGGACAGACATGGTCCATGTTTTATCTTCCTTGGGGCTAGAGTAAGATCACCCATAACAAACTCAATGTTTCTCTCAGGAGTTTTAGGTGGTGATGATGTCTCGGCCATTGTTACTGAATAAGTTTCTGTTTTTCAAATTCACAAAAACAGCGTTTGTATTTTTATGTACAGGTAAAGGTAAAGCTTCTCAATCTTTTTTTAAACACAATTCTACAACCAACCCTACAAGATCGACGCCCATCAGTGTTAGGGGGAGGTTTGTGGGAGTGGTTTGTCCGCAGCGCCCTAACTTCATTTTGAGTTTAGGCAGCAAAGAGAGAGGATGTATTGTCGCGGGACACTGTGTAAGATGTTCGACTCTTTTTCTTTTCTTTTACTTTAACTTTTGTATCCGTGCACCTTTTTTTAAAAACATTTAATTTTGAAATATTTTGACAAGTATGCTGTTGCTTAACGATCACGTCTTATACTTTTTTTTTTGTTTTAGATCAACGTAAGATGCTCGACTCTTTTTTTTTTCTTTTCTAACTTGTAGCAAACTCTACCTTTTTAAAAAACATTTTGCAATATTTTGACAACTATCGTATGCTTTTGTTTTACACAGACGTGTGTGACTGCTTTTGTGTTAGTGCTTAACGATCGTTTAGTACATTTTTTTATTTAAATATATCACCAAAATTGTTTAACAATACATAAATGCACGTCTTGACTCCTTTTACTGTTTTCTGGAAAACACCGTCGTCACAGTGTTTCTATTGTATGTGAAAAAACTTCAATAAAAACTATCCTCTTGACCCCGTTTTACCCAACCATTTCACACTTTAAAGTTTAAAGCACATAGTTTTGAACATTTTACAATGGCCCCCCACTTCAAAAAACACTTTCCCAAACAATAAGATAACGGTCATAAATTCTTTTGAATCACTGAGGTGAATAAACAGATGTACAAACAGGTGGCCAGTTCGGGGGGTGGGGGTGTACAAAAACAGGTGTCCAAACAGGTGTCCAGTGGGGTGGGAGGGGGAGGAATTTTTATGACGGGCAATAAATCATATTTTTGACAACACGTGCCCGGGATTCTCTCTCTCATAACTCAATTTGAGCGTTCCAAACAAAGTCAAAGAGCGGTAACTCGTGTTATACAGTGTTCTGCCTTGGTTTCTCCAGGGGTTTTCAAAGTTACGGTTAAGACAATCCATTATTTTCTCAGAAAAACAACTAAATTGACTCAAGATACTTACACATATGATAAAGTCTTGAAAGTCCCAAAAATATCAATAACTCATTTCTGACCAAAATCGAAGTTATGGTCTTTTGCCTTTGCACGGCAGAATAGTCCTCACTTTGCAAGAAAAACTCTCAGCTTTCAAGATTAGACTTTGTTGGTCCATTCAACAAAGCCGAGATGCCAGATGTACCAGTTAAGTAAAGTTGACGCTTCAAAAACCACACACACACTGTGACTGTAATCCATACAACCCCACTGGATAAAGCAATGTCTTTTGAAGTGAAAATACTCATAATTTACACTTTTGAAAAATGATTAACCATTGCTTCCGACCAACTGTCATACAGGCATTAATTTTTCTTTAATATCTCTGTTTAATCTGAGGAAACAAAGTTCAAAAGATAGACATATTCTGTATATTATGTACTTTTATCCACCGTTTTTTTCATTGCAGAAGTAAACTGTGTTAGACAGTGTTCAGCTAAATAAAATTACCCTAGTGAAATGTAATAGATTTTGATATGCTGAGTATAGTTCAGGTTTATTCATATATTTACTAACAGATCGCTCGAGACTTACTGATATAAAACTTATTTTTTTATTATTAAGCCTAAAATATGGTTTAATGTCACTGTTGTTGATGATCTTTAAATATTTTGCATTTTAAGACTGATATTATTTAAAGTGTACCTAAAGTATACTTGCAGTAGTTCCACTTTAACATAATAAAAATCTTTGGCTGGACAATTAAAGTGCACTAAGTAAAAAAATTAATTGCTCAAATTTTGCAGACTTTAAATATACTTGTTTAGTATACTAAAAGTACAACTACAGGGTATTTTTATTTTGTACATAAGATGTAAATATGGTATATTTGTAGTATACTTATCATGAAACAAATGTATTTTAAATATACTTTAATATATTTATTTTTCACTAGGGTATCTCCAATATTTAAACAGTTGTTAATAAGAACATCTTTTGTGTAGAATATGTACAGTAATGTAACAACCTTGAAGGTCTATACCATCTGACAACAAGCCACATGATTGCAATTAAGTGCATATAGAGGGAATCAGACAATTTAAGATTAGATCAGTGTTGAAACAAAGAGCTCAATTCCACAAGGAGGCCCAACAACATGGAGGATTGTAAATCAGATATCCTGGCGCCACAAGTCTGAAGTGAGTCTAACTAACTAGCAGCTTTACACAACTTGCAGCATTAAAACAAATGAACACTTATTGACACTAATTGATAATTCCAACTCAGGAAGGGGATTGTCAGATTTGGGGCAAGTAACCAACATTAATGGTCAAAGAGACAACACATCATGACAATCACAAATAACCTAAGTGGATAACTACTAGTTAAATACTACCTCGGATTGACTTCCCCCACCTAAGTCAGAGACCTTTTGTTCCTCACAGAACACGTCCTCACATTCACAGAATGACAGAAACTGTATTTTACATATGTAGATGCACCAAAATGATGCTAAAAGGACTTATAAATGATTATCTGTTTATTGCATTACTCCATCATGTATGTAACCCACACATTTGACTAGACTTTTAAAGTGCTCCTATTATGCCTTTTCAAATATGATCTTCATGCAGTGTGTCATGTAGCTGTAAGTGAACATAAACTATCTGCAAAGTTGTGAAGCCGACAGTGCACGATAAATAAAGTTTCTGTCTATCAAAAAAAAGAGTTGGCTCACAAACGCCTGAACGAGTCATCAGGAATTCAAATCTTATTCTGTTATGGCTGTACGTCACAAAGTAACACATTTGCATAATGTCCACCCACGTTCTACGTCGCGAACAACTTGGCCGCCCACAAACACAGTAAAATTTCCATGTGGTTTACGTCATGTCCAGAAGGCGCTGTATCCTACAATGTGAGAGTAAATACGTTCAAAATACGTAGTTGTGTATGTTATATTGTGTAACAACCCTGCACAAGCCTTGCTAACCGGCTAACTCATGCTTCTGTAGTTCTGGACCCACTGTAGTCTAAAAATGTGTGATTGATGCAGCTTGAGTGTCTGTCTGTCTCCTTAGTTTGAATAATGATAAAGGATGGCGCACAAAGTAGCTTTCACACCGAATGTGGAAAGCGTTGCGCTATGAAACCACGAGAACGGCTTTTTTCTGCGCCACGCTCAAAGTTCAAATGAGTTGAACTATTGCCGCTGTACTCTGAAGGGCTGCACTGAACCCAGCGGCCAGAGCAGTGATTTCCGTCTTCGGTGTGAAAGCCACTTAATGCATTATACAATGTTGAAGTTTACAACATAGAGGTTGTAAACTTTTTATGTAAGCTAAACTGCCCGGTTCGCTTACATAAGCAAATTGTGAGCACTTTCCATGGTAGTCTGTGCTAACTTGTCGATCAGCCACTTCAACCGTTTCATCATCAGACTCCACCTTGAATTGGTAAGGTAAAATCGATGCCATCTTTTCTATGTATTGACAAGTCTCCAGGGCTGTCATTCAGTTATGGCAATGGGCATTTCGTTTTCGACACACGCTGTACGTGATAAACCCAATCATAAATGACTGCGCCATTTGACCAATCACAGCAGTGAGGGCTCACGGAAAGGAGAGGTTTAGAGAGACTGATTCTTTGAACTGCTTTGCACGAGTCGTTTACGAATCATTTAGAGGTAAAATTAAATCTATTTTTGGAGAAAACTAAAGTGTTTTTCGACCTTGCATACATGTAAACCTGTTTTAGGAGACTTATAAAACAATTCTAGCAACCTTTGAAATGGCATAATAGGAGCACTTTAATCACTCATCATGTCATTTTCAATGATTACTGGATAGTTTATGGGTTTATTTTTGTGTTTAGTGTGTGTTTGAAAATCTCTCCTTAAAACATTTCTATCAGTCAATTCTTTGTAAAACGTATTATAATCTTGTTATAGAAATCATGATTAAATTATACTCTGCAAGAGCGGGAAAATTCAGACCATGTGACTAATAAGATAAAAGTATGTATTGGGAGGGGAAACATAGCAACACCACGAGCAAAGACAATGTCTAATTGGTCAAGACACCATTTGGGATGTGTCCAACAGCCCAGTTTAAAACTCAGGACACCAACAAATTTTTGCCCTGCTTTTTGCTTGTTGGGCTTCCTGGCCTGCTGCTCCTCTAACATCATGAGCAGAAAACCCGTCTGATCTCATCACACTTTTCTTCTTTCTTTCTTTCTTTAGGTTCTTTTTCTTTCCGTTGAGAGTTTTGTGTTCTGATTTAAGTTTTGCCGCAAAGCCACGTCTCTGAGTCCAACCTTGACTGTGCCCACCTCAAAACTTCAACCAGCCCACAACTCCACACACATAAGTTAAAGGAGTCATCAGATGCCCATTTTCCACAAGTTGATATGATTCTTTAGGGTCTTAATGAAAAGTCTATAATATACTTTGGTTAAAAATTCTCAGTGGTTGTGTAAAACAAAACCCTTTTTACCTTTTCAAAATCAGCTCTGCAAAAATCATCTCATTCTCTTCGAGGCTGCTTTAAATGCAAATGAGCTCTGCTCGCCCCGCCCCTCTCTTCTCTCTGTGGAGTGACGAGTCTGTTTACTTTAGCCGCGTTTAGCCACTAAACTTGCTAACTAGCACATTATTAGGAAAGACGAACACAAAGATTCATAAAAAAAAACTTATACTCACTTCTGCTGTAAGTGAAGCTGGATCACGAATGATTTGCGTGAACATAGACGGATATATGTAGATTGGGAGGTGCATTCCCCTCACAAACAAACCTAATCTACTGCATCTACAGCGGCTCAGATGTCCGGAGTAAATGACGACCACTATGTTCATTATTACATCCAGCAACACAACACCTCAATCGCTCAATCTGAGATATTCTTGTCTAACTTACATCCCTGCTCCGGCATCGAAACAAAGAGGGCGGACTGTTACAGCTGATCTGAGGTAAGACGCTCATGTCAATCAACTATCTTGGGAGCGGCCTCTGTTGGTGTGACGCCACAACGACAGGCATCTGAGAATGGCTCGATTTGAAAAAGTGGATATTATTTTTACAGATTAATTAAAACCCACTGCATGGATTTTTATCATTATACACAGGCAACACAAGTAAACCTTTCAGATTCTAGCTGAACTGGTGCATTTAATATAAAGTTTAATAGCCTCATTAAGAAACTCAATGTGAGGGTGAATTAAATGACTGACGGTTATTCAGGTCTAAACAAATGCATATATTGCTATAAACTTGGGATTTCACATTTCCTCTCTCTTAAACTCATTCTTTTCTCACTTTCTGTCTTTCTGCAACTTGTGTGAATGTGTGACGCATGTTTCTATGTTAGAATAGTTCTTAGATTTGTCCTAAATCTTATTTATACTGAAAATAGAAGTATTGTGTGTTTTGTGCTTACAAGTTCATGTCTTAAACTGCCAATCTTGTTACCATGATAATAAATAGTGTTTTACTATACTTTGGATATTAATATCAATGGCAGAGCTGATGTTGTACAACCTGTTCAATGAATTGCTGGTAGATTCAGTGATCAGCTATAAAACAGTGATTCAGTCAAAATTTATAATTAATTCCTGTTGAACTAACCGCAGTGAATGTAGTCTGGACTGAGACACTGAAAAGTGCACCAGACTGACCTTTACAAACATTTAACTTGTACAAACAACGTAAATATGTACAAAAACCTCTTACTTGGAGTTTGGATTTTATGCATTTAATACTGTGGGAATTTTCCCCCATGGTATTGAAAATGGTACTGAATATGTATATTTTTTAAGTTATAGTACTGAATTCAGAAGGTCCAGTATGGTGACAACACTGGACTCAGGATAACCATAAGCTCTGCTTTGTGCTCTTGTGTTTGAGATAATTTCTAGCAGTCAAATGATCCATGAATATTTTATTACTGCTTTTGACATTTCTATTTATTTGTAGGGGAAGAGAAATGATCTGCTGTAATAATTAACTGGTGACTCTGAAACCACTGCAGAAATAAGTTTGTCTTCAGAAACAGTTAAACCAGGACCTTTTCAGAAAAACAACTGAGACCAGTTTGACTCTGTGCTGAAACTCTGTTTACAGCTGCTTTATGTTTCTGATGTTCGCTTTATGTCTTTATGTCTGTCTTTCAGCACATTCAGTTTTTAGCATTTTCCAATCTCACAGATCAACATTCAAAAGTGAACAAACTATATTTGCAAACACTTTATTTTTTACAAAGTAAGTTATTTGTACAAAAGTTATTTGTATTTCTGTAACTCCATTATGTTTAACAATTACAGTAATATCAAGTAAAACCATGTTAATGAAGTAGAAATGCTGCTCTTGATTTTTACTGAATGAGTCTGATTTCATCATAAAGACACAGTATTAGATCAAAACTGTCTGCAGATGACACAAAGCTGTTGAGTGATAGTTTCTCTCTCAAAGAGTAAAGAGTGCATGATAAGAAAGACTGAGAATCACAGACACACTAATAAACACAGTAAAAAACAATATCAGAATATGCAGCTTTCTGTGATTTACAGACAAAGACACACTTGATCATCTGTTTGATCACGATATAAAGAGATTTGAATGAAATCATCAAAATTACTTCAGCACAGCATTAGTCTCAGAAGCACAAAGTGACCAATGACACATCATAAGACAACACACATACCTAAAAAACAACTGAAGAAAGATGAAGCTCTCACCTCAGCATTTGTACATCTGTTTTTTTTCTTCCTCTGAACTGTCGTGTTGAACAGCAGCTCTGAAAAGAGGAAGAGAAAGAGGAAGAGAAGAGATGTGAGAACAAGAAGAAAGAAAATCTAAACTCTCATCCGCTTTGTTATTCAGTCAGTTAAAATGATAGTTTCATTCTCAGGAAAGGCTGCTGAACTGACTTAGAAGTTGCTTTACAAGTTTGTGAATACACTTTCAATGTTGAAAGTCAAGTGTCAGTCTCAGATGTTTCGAGAGGAAATGACACTGCTAGACTCTGGTTCTAACTATATATCAGTAAACACTGCTGAGGTATCGGTCAGGACACCAAGAATGAGGAGACTGGAGCTTTTTTCCCAAAATGTATTGAATGTTAGCCTAAAATAACAAAACATAACATTAGTATAAAATAAATAGGCACATATTAACGAATGAGTCAGTCACTTGTTAGTCAAGAATACTAACATTCAGTATCATCTCTAAATAACAGTTAAAGCTGTAAATATGCAGAGGATGGGCAATTGAAGATTAGGTAACTAATGGTCTATTCACACAAAATGACTAGTAACAGATATTATTAACTTAAGTAATTTACCAAAAAACATAATCAAAGGGCAATAATACTGGTTAATCTGTATGCAGCATCAAAGTTGACAGATTACTGATCGGTTACAACGTAAACCGTAATGTGTAACTTGGTATTTGCATAATCAAGCATAATTTAGCGCATCATAATTTAACATCCTCTGTTGATCACACATGTAAATTATCATTACATGTCTGTGCTCGCCCATACAAACATACAAAGTAAAATAATACACTTAAAACATGGTTGAAAATATAAAGAAATAGAAGGAAACTTACTTTCGGGTCATGTACTAACACTCTGAACACCAAAACACCAACGAACATCCAAATTACAGGAAGGAAGAAACTTCTAGGTACGCAGGTCATCTAGTTGCATATCTCTGCCATTTTATATTTCCGTTCTAGGGAGTGTGTGTGTAGATGCTTGCGGTTTTGTTAAACGCCCGTGTAGAGAGCTGGAGAAATCTAAATATTACCCTTTATATATGTTTACAGGATTTATAATATCACTTAAAATGCAAATAAGATCTAGACTGCTATTAGTACTATACTATATGTGATAACTGAGCCAGTGGAATTAGAAACTGACGTATATTTGGGTGAATGAATGAACAAGTTACTCACTGCTGTTTACAAAATGAAAGTTAAACTAATGATGTGTACACACAGCGACACAATGTCATCTTTCCCTTACCAGTTATGTAAATGTACAAACTACTTATTGATCGAAAATGTTTGTATTACATTGAAGTCTTTCTTTTTTTTTAACTGAAATTAATTTACCTTGTGAGACACAGGCGGCTCATCATTAATATCCGTTTCTCATACATCAGTTTGTTCCGTCAACATTTTCACAGCATATTTTAATAATTTACGCATAGTTAACTTTGCAACAAACTTTTATAAATGAAATCACGGACTGTAAAAGGATAAAACTAATGAATAGTTATGATCAATTTAATAGATGCAAAAAATTCGCAAAAATATATGCCAACTGTATGCGCTGCTTAGAGACAGATAATGATTTATACCATGTAACATACAAAACAGAACAGTTTTGTACAAAACAGCCTAAATATTAATAAAAACACACAGGGAAATGCAAACCAATCTTTTAATAAATGCAATCCTACCATGATTAAATTATATTGAATTGTGCAGATAGTTAAATAATGTTTTAAAAATTAATAAAACATACATTATCCATAATGCAGAAATCTCTGATCGTCTCGTTTGACAGTTGCAAACCTTATGATCTTATAAATAGCAGTCAGAACACATCAACTCTCCGTATATGTACATTATTGCACATTTGAGTAGTTCGTGTATGAATGATCTGAGGATGCAAAAAAAGTCAAAATAGAGAAAATCGCCTTTAAAGTTATCCAAATGAAGTTCTTAGCTATGCATATTATTAATCAAAAATAAAGTTGTGATATATTTACAGTAGAAATTTTACAAAATGTATACATGAAACATGTATGAAAAATAAATAATTGTGAGCCACACAGTGTGTTTTTGGCTATTGCTACAAATATACCTGTACTATTTAAGACTAGTTTTGTGGTCCAGGGTCCCATATTGTTAACGTGAAAGATTGTGTATTATTATGCATCTTTCACAAAATTTGTCTTTCTGAGGCTTGAATAAAGTCTGTATGGTTTGTGGTTTTCTCCAGGTGACTTTCAGCCACGTATTTACAGTTGTTGATTATGCAAATGGCAAAAACAAAAGAATTTGCATTTGATGACAATGATAAAATTGTTACTGCAAAACTGTGGCCAAATCAGGATAACAACAGACTCTGTGGGTTGGAACAAAAACAACATTATCCATCCAGTGTAATGATCTGGGTCAACCTTTGGTGTTGATGTGATGTCTGGAAAGTGTTATTGCATTACATAAAGCAGGATTTGCAATTGAAATTGATGCTCTGGGTCTCCACTCCATTTAGATTCCTTCAGTTACATATACTGTATATCTGTTATTGGACACATTGAAATATCATAGAACATCAAATACACTGATCATGTACTAAAGTTAATGCATGTATCAGGAATTATAAATAAAAGTCAAGTATCATATTTAGATAAATCAGGAATATTTTACATCCTCTCTAGTATCAATCAGATTATTATAATATGTTTCATATTCAGGTAAATGAAGCAAAAACTCCACTAACGAAAAGGACAATTAATAGTATAAAATCTATGAGACAGTCAGTAAACTGTGATTGTAGTATTGGTGTGTTAAAGTAGTTTTTATTATCATTTATGTTCCTTTTCCAGTTAGCAAGCAAGCTGAAGTTGGCTGATCTTACCTGAGACTTACCTGCTCACCTGTTGTTTTTCTGCCTCTCTGCTTCCAGTTAACCTGTTAAATAAAGAAACCTTCACTTACCTGATAGCTACCTCGTTGTCTCCTTCTGTTCCGTGACACAATTATTTGGGACTAATATAATGTGATTTTTATGGAGTGGCGCTCTGTGGAACAGCAGGATTTGGAACAGTGTCCTGAGTTTCTGCAACTTAATGTTGTTAAACTGAATGTACAAAGAAAACTGTTAGCTGAAATACTGACAAAAAAACCAAACGAAACACTGAAATAAGAGCTTGCATTTTATGACGCCTGTCAGATGTTTGTACACAGCAGATGCTTTCAGATCAAGTGATCTTTAACAGACATCTTGCAGACGTACGTGTGCTATCTGGGACATGAACCTACAGATTCTGAGTGAACAGTTTTTTTGTTTGTTTTTTTTGTGATCGGAAAGACATTAAAGACTGGTATGTGTATGATCCTCGGTCGTTAAGTGTATAATGCCTGGTGTTTTACACTCTGTTTAGATTTTGTAGTGTATTCCAGCATTTACAGACACTGACAACTCAGGAAATCCAATAGCAAAAAGCATCAAAGATACAACATGTAGTACACCACACCAGCTCTGTACAGAAACAATACCTGACCCTGGACTTAAAATACACATAGTCTTGTTCTCGAAGATGACTATTTAATGAGACTAATTAATGATTATAGTGATTAATGCCTGGCAGGAAAAACAGAATGTAGTCGGTTACAAAGGAAACACAAACTAAAAGTGAATGAAGACAAAAGCAAACACAGGTAGAATGTCACAATTACATGTTTAATAAAAATATCTCAATCTTCAGCAGAGAAGTGAATAAAACTGATGCTCTCCATGTTCTGTGTGACTTCAGGTGCGCTCCAGAGTTAATCACACAATCAGAATCAAACACTGAGATAACAGAACATTTATAGGCCTATTGACTGTTGTGAGCCCTCTGAATCTGATCTAAACCAAGTTGGATTTGCTTGGTTTTGTCAACTCAAAACTTACTCTGAATTTGTTCATCTAGCTTCATGCAACAGGCGGGCGAAACAGGGTTGAAGATGCTCTATGTTTTATGGCAATGAGTGGAGCAAAGCGGTTCATCCTCATCCTGGAGTATTAACAGCCCTCCAAAGACTCGTTCAGATTCATCTTTAGACAAAACGTTGAGTGAATCACAGGCACGAGGCCTGATGTACCAAGCCGTGCAAGAAGAACCACAAATTTTAGATGTTCAGCAGTAATTTGATGTAAACCACCAGTTTTCCTATCTTTGAGCTGAATTATTGCTTGATATACCTTGTTTGTTGTAACGCTCTCTGTATCCATAAAAACAGCATTCACATTTTGGCAAAGCAGATTTTCCACCAGTGAAGCAGCTGTTTTATGATACAGTGCCCTCCACTAATATTGGCACCCTTGGTAAATATGAGCAAAGGTGGCTGTAAGAATAAATCTGCATTGTTTATCCTTTTAATCTTTCATTCGAAAAATTCACAATATTCTAATCTATCATTTAAGTAAAACCATGGAAAGCAGGGAGAAAATCTCTTTATGTTATAAATGTTTTTCTGTAGTTCATGTTGACCACAATTATTGGCACCCAATTATTGCAATGTCCTTTATTCAGGATAACAGCTCTGCGTTTTCTTCTTTAATGCCTGAAGAGTTTGGAGAACACCTGACAAGAGATCCTTCATACAGAAACTCTTCAGATCCTTCAGTTTCCCAGCTCCATGCTGGTGCTTCTTCTCTTCAGTTCACCTCACGCATTTTCTATAGGGTTCAGGCCAGGCAACTGGGACGGCCATGGCAGAAGCTTCATTTTATGCTCAGTGACACATTTTTGTGTTGATTTTGATGTTTGATTTGGATTATTGTCCTGATGGAAGATCCAACCACAGCTCATTATAGAACTTCTAACAGATGCAGTCAGGTTTACACTTTTTATCTGTTGGTATTTGCTAAAATCCATGATGCCATGTATCTGAACAAGATGTCCAGGACCTCTGGCAGGAAAATAAGCCCACAACATTAAAGATCCAGCAGTATATTTGACCGTGGGCATGGGGTACTTTTTGTACCAAACCTATCTTAAATGTTTGCTGCCAGAAAACTCTTTTTTTTATTTACATCTGACCACAGAAGCCAGTCCCATTTGAAATTCAAGTTGTGTCTGACAACTGAATATGCTGGAGTTTGTTTTTGGATGAGCAAGGCGGTTTTTTCTTAAAAACCTTCTGAACAACATGTGATGATGTAGGGGCTGTTTGAATTTTTTTTTTAGTCTTTTGGCCCCAAGACTAATCTCTGCAATTCTCCTGCTGTGATCCTTGGAGAATCTTTGGACACTTAAACTCTCCTCCTCACCATGCATTAGGACAATATAGACACACATCCTTTTCCAGGCAGATTTGTAACATCTTTAGTTAATTGGAATTCTTAATTATTGTCCTAATGATGGAAATTGGGATTTTCAATCCTTTAGCTCTTTTCTTACAGCCATTTTCTATTTTGTGAAGCTCAACAATTTTGTTCTGCACATCAGAACTATATTATTTGGTTTTATTCCTTGTGATGGATGAATAAGGAAATTTGGCCTTTGTGCTCCTCATATTTATATTCCTGTGAAACAGGAAGTTATTGCTGGACAATATCATACTCCTAGTCATTATAGCGTGCTAAATAAATGCAAATATGAATGGGAATATACTTAAGAGATATTTTACTCACTATAATTTCTAAGGGTGCCAATAATTGTGCCCAACATGCATATGAGAAAAACATTTATTTCATAACGTAAGTTTCCCCCCACTTTTAATTGTTTTACTTCAATGAAAGGTTAGCATATTGTGAATTTTTTGAATGTAAGATCATAAAGATAAACAAAGCAGATTTATTTTCATAGCTGTCTTTGCTCATATTTACCAAGGGTGCCAATATTAGTGGAGGGCACTGTATCCACAGGACATCTTCTCTGTGAAAGCAGCCACCTCCAACAGAGCAACAGTAATTTTCAGAGAGGGGAAGAATGTTCTGCTACATAAAGACGGTACCAAATTTCCCATACACGTGCACAACAAACTGTACTATTTACACAAAATAGACAATGAATGTATTGACCAATGTAAGAAATGTTATGACTTCCAGACCTGGCATGAGATATTAGGTCATTGCAATTATGAAGATGTAATTAAACTGCAGGATGTTGTTGATGGTATGGAAATTAAGAGTGGAGGAGATAAATCTATCCCACGTTGTAAAGTCTACATGCAGGGAAAGTTTATTCAAACTAGGAATAGAGCACCAGATCATAGGTGTTACGAATCTGGTCGGGACAGAGCCCCGTCACGTCACAGCTGCCATACCAGAGCCATATAAGGTTACAGCTGCATTTCCTGAGTCAAATCAAGTTTCCGAGTCAAGTCAAGTTGCAACTGTGTTTCCCGAGTCAAGTCAAGTTTCCAAGTCAAGTCAGATTGCAGCTGTGTTTCCTGTGTCAAGTCAAGCTGGAGCTATGTTTCCGGCGTCAGTCAAGCCAGCGTCCGCTAACGCCACGTCAGTCAAGCCAGCGCCCGCTAACGTCACGTCAGTCAAGCCAGCGCCCGCTAACGCCACGTCAGTCAAGCCAGCGCCCGCTAACGCCACGTCTGTCAAACCAGCGCTCGCTAACGCCACGCCAGCCAAGCCAAAGCCTGCTCACGCCATGCCTGCCGCTCCAGGGCCTGCTCACGCCACGCCTGCCTGTCCAGAGTCTGCACCTGTCATGGCCACCCGTCCAGAGCCTGCACCTGTCATGGCCGCCTTCCCACAACCAGCCCACAAGATGGCTCCCATCCCAGAGCCAGTCCACAAGATGGCCGCCATCCCAAGGCCAGTCCACAAGATGGCCGCCTTCCCAGAGCCAGTCCACAAGATGGCCGCCGTCCCTGAGCCAGTCCACAAGATGGCCGCCATCCCAGAGCCACTCCACAAGATGGTCGCTGTCTCCAAGCCACGCCTCATGATGGCCCACGTGCTGGACTCACCCCTAATGGCGGTATGGGCAGCTAAAGTGGCTCTCCCTCACGTCACGGCAGCTACCCCTGATTCGAGTCAAGTTGCAGCTGTTGTTCCAGGGCCAAGTCAAGCTGCGGATGCATCTTCAGATTCAGGTCAAGTTGCAGCTGCGTCTCCTGTGTCAAGTCAAGCTACAGCTGCCGCTCCAGAGTCAAACCATGTTACAGCTGTAGCTTCCAAGTCCAGTCAAGCTTCAGAGTCAAGTCAAGCTCCAGGGTCAGGTCAAGCTTCTAAGTCCGGTCAAGCCAAAGCTGCTGTGCTCCATGAGTCCGGCCAAGACAGCTGTTCCCCATAAACCAAGTCAAGATACAGCTGTTGTTCTTCATGAGCCAAGCCAAGACACAGCTATCGTTCTCCATGAGTCACGCCAGGACATAGCTGTGCCCCACGAGCCAAGCCAAGTCACAGCTGTTCCCCACGAGTCAAGTCACGTTACAGCTGTTGTTCCTGAATCAAGCCAAGTTACAGCAGATCTTCATGAGCCAGGTCAAGTTGCTACTGTTATTCCCGAGCCAAGTCAATCCACAGCTGACCTCCATAAGCCAAGTCAAGTCACAGCCATATCTCCAGAGCCAAGCCACGTCTCGTCTCACCACCCAGAGCCAAGTCACGTCCCATCTGACCGCCCAGAGCCAAGTCACGTCTCGTCTGACCGCCCAGAGCCAAGTCACATCTCGTCTAACCGCCCAGAGCCTAGGCATGCCTCGTCTGACCGCCCAGAGCCTCGCCATGCCTCGTCCGATGGCTCAAGGTGGAGTCACGTGCCATCCAACGGCCCAGAGTCAAGTCACAGCTCATCCAACACCCCAAGGGCACGGCCAGTCATGATGGCCAGTGTGGTGGACCCACCACTAGTGTCAGGGCGATCTTCAAACATCCCAGTACCATCAACATCGTCAGAACCCTCCTTTAATGATGTCCTGTCACCTGCCGCTGCTCTTCCTATTATGGCGGTGGCCTTTTGGTGTGTGTGGGCTGCACACTATGCTCCTGAGGTCACGTCTGTTCATAAGTCCGCCCCTGAGATCACGTCTGTTCTCAAGCCTGCTCCAGAGCTCCCGTCTGGTCCCAAGTCTGCTCCAGAGCTCCCGTCTGGTCCCAAGTCTGCTCCAGAGGTCCCGTCTGGTCCCAAGTCTCTGCCCTGGAGGGCTCCTGCCCCTCCTGCTCTTCTGTTTGTCTCCTCTATCCCTGCTCTCCCCAGGTCCCAGCCCATGACGCAGGCCCCCGCTCTGCCCTGGAGGGTCCCTGCGCCTCTTGTTCCGCCCTGGAGGGCTTCGGTGCCTCCTGCTCCGCCTCTGTCCTGGAGGCTCCTGCTCTGCCTCCAGCCCCGCCCTGGAGGGCTCCTGCTCTGCCTCCAGCCCCGCCCTGGAGGGCCCCTGCGCCTCCGGCTCCGCCCTGGAGGGCCCCTGCGCCTCCGGCTCCGCCCTGGAGGGCTCCCGTGCCTCCGGCTCCGCCCAGGAGGGCTCCCGTGCCTCTGGCTCCGCCCTGGAGGGTTCCTGCGCCCTCTGCTCTGCCTCCAGCTCCGCCCTGGAGAGCTCCTATGCCTCCTGTTCCACCTCCGACTCCACCCTGGAGGGCTCCTGCGCCTCCTGCTCCACCCTGGAGGGCTCCGGCGCCTCCTGCTCTGCCTCCGGCTCCGCCCTGGAGGGCTCCGGCGCCTCCTGCTCTGCCTCCGGCTCCGCCCTGGAGGGCTCCTACGCCTCCGGCTCTGCCCTGGGGGGCTCCTGCGCCTCCTGCTCCGCCTCCGGCTCCGCCCTGGAGGGCTCCGGTGCTCCCTGCTCCGCCTCCGGCTCCGCTCTGGAGGGCTCCTGCGCCTCCTGCTCTGCCTCCGGCTCCGCCCTGGAGGGCTTCTGCCCTGCTCGTTCTGCTTCGGTCACCTGGCCCTCCCACCGCTCCCCTGGATTGTTGTTCTGTTGGAGCGTCTGGAAGCCGCTCGTTGGGGGGGGGGCTATTACGAATCTGGTCGGTGCTCTGCGGACTGCTCACCACCAGATGTCGCTCTCACCTTTTCCACACACTCTGACTGTTGCACCACACCCCGGACTACATCTCCCAGTATCCATCGCGCTGATTGTATCTGTCCCCGTGACCAATCAGCAGCTCTATAAAAGCCCCGGACTTTCCCCATGCAAACCACGGAGTATTGTGAGATGTTGTTGTGTTCTACTGTTAGCTTTCCCTAGTTTCCTTGTTCCCGAGTTCCTAGTTCCCAGTGTTTAGTCCCCTCGCCTGGCCCTTCTCATCTCGACTGCTCGCCGCCTGCCTTCCTGACTCTCGCTCGTGTTTTTGGATTATTCTCTACGTCTCTCCTGTGATATTCCTGTTTGCTCCTGTTTGACCCTGCCTGTCTGACCATGTCTTTGCCTCGACCATTAAATAAAAGCTCGCATGTGGATCCGCTCGCCTCTCGCCTCTCACTCCCCGTTACAATAGGTATGCATTATCTTTCACAGATGATTTTTCTAGTGCAGTGTTTTTATATTTTTTTGAAAAATAAGAGTGACACAGTGACCGCCACAGAAAAATTCCTTGCTGACATGGCTCCATATGGAAAGGTTAAATGCATGAGGTCCGACAATGGTACAGAGTTCACAGGTAGAGAGTACCAAGCATTACTAAGTAGAAGCAGTATCAGACATGAAACCTCTGCACCATACTCTCCACACCAGAATGGCACCGCTGAACGAAACTGGAGAACTTTATTTGACATGGCTAGATGTATGTTAATAGAATCAGAATCAGAATCAGAATTAGCTTTATTCGCCAAGTGTGCGCAAACACACAAGGAATCTGTTGTGGTTTTTTAAGGTGCTCCTGGTACATACATACATACAACATTTAAGTAAAATAAAAACTTAAAAAATAAATAATAATGTATGAATCTGGAACAGATGATTTATGTACAGATTTGTGCATTATTTTCTCTATATACAGCTATATAAATAAGAGATGTGCATGAGTATTTACATAATAATACTACAGACGTTTACATAATAGTACTACAGACAGAGACAATAATTAGAAATGGAGAAAGAAATACAGAAATGAATTGTAGAACCCAGGTAATGATACATGTTGGATCATCTTGGATGATGTTTCCTGCCTGTTTCTTCACTCTGGAGATGTACAAGTCCTGAAGGTTGGGCAGGTGCACACCAATGATTCTTTCTGCTGTCCTAACAGTCCGTTGCAGTCTTCTTATATCTGATTTACTGGCTGCCCCAAACCAGACAGTTATAGAAGAGCACAGAACTGACTCAATGACAGCGGAGTAAAACTGTGTCATCAGTGCCTGTGGTAGATTGAACTTTTTCAGTTGACGAAGAAAGTACAACCTCTGCTGGGCTTTTTTCACAATTGAGTCAATGTGAATGACCCACTTCAGGTCCTGGGAGATGTTAGTCCACTGCAGCCACAGTGCTGTTCATGATGGTGAGAGGGGGGAGTGCGGGGGGCTTTCTCCGGAAGTCCACCGTCATCTCTACAGTTTTGAGCGTGTTGAGCTCCAGGTTGTTGTTACTGCACCAGAGAGACAGCTGCTCAACCTCCTGTCTGTAAGCAGATTCGTCACCATCTCAGATGAGACCGATGACTGTGGTGTCATCTGCAAACTTCAGAAGTTTGACAGAGGGGTCTTTAGAGGTGCAGTCATTTGTGTAGAGGGAGAAGAGCAGTGGGGAGAGAATGCAGCCCTGGGGAGCTCCAGTGCTGATGGTGCGGGTGCCGGATGTGAGTTTTCCCAGCCTCACTAGCTGCTGCCTGTCTGTCAGGAAGCTGGTGATCCACTGACAGATGGAGGTGGGTACAGAGAGCTGTGACAGTTTAATCTGAAGGATATCTGGAATGATGGTGTTGAAAGCAGAGCTGAAGTCCACAAACAAGATCCTTGCATAGGTCCCTGGTTTGTCCAGATGTTGAAGGATGTAGTGCAATCCCATATTGACTGTATCATCCACAGACCTGTTTGCTAGAAAGTGGGTTACCAAAAACACTGTGGAGCTATGCAGTCCAGACAGCTGCAGTAGTGAGAAATAGATGTTTCAACAATTGTACAAAACAAACAGCCTACTTCATGTTAACAGACAGACAACCTAACATCTCCAGAATGCAGAAATTTGGGTCAGCGTGTTACACCTACAAACACAGCAACAAAGGAAAGCTAGACTCAAGATGCGATAAAGCTATTTTCATTGGATATGACAAAAAGTATGCATACATGTCAAGTCCAGCATACATGATCTATTTTCCCGATAACAAGGAGTTACAGAAACACAGGCTAGTGAAGTTTGCAGATACAATACCGATTGTTGATGATGATGATGATGATGATGACTTTGGGGTCAGGAATAATCCTAGAGAATCTGGCAAAAGCCCTGGTGTTGATCTACAGAGCACACAGGAACAGGCCACAGTATGCAATCAAGAAGGATAGTGATGGAACAGACAACCACAAGGCACGATATGTTGCGAAAGGGTACAGTCAAGAGAGGGGTGTGAACTATGATGAGACTTTTTCTCCAACTGCCAGTATGACTAGTATCAGAGTGGTGATTCAAAAAGCTGTGCAGGAAAATTTGATTGTTCATCAAATGAATGTGAAAACAGCATATTTACATGCACCAATAGAATGTGAAATTTATATTGAACAGCCAGAGGGTTACAAGGTAAAATCTCAAAACGATGAAAAACTGGTGTATAAACTGGAAAAATCACTGTATTGACTGAAACAGTCAGGCAGGAACTGGAATAGAATGCTGCATGAGTATTTATGTGAAATTAAGTTTGTTCAAAACCCAGCTGATCATTGTGTTTACACAAAGGTTACAGAAACCGAGAAAGTTTTCATAATCATATGGGTTGATGACTTGATTATTGCAGCCAATGATATGAATGTGCTTAACGTTGTGAAAGAGATGCTCATGTCAGAATTTAGAATGGGGAAGTCATTTTCTTGGTATTGACTTTGAGCAAGGTATTTAGTTATTAAAATATCACAACACAGGTATGTCGAGAAAATACTTGAAAGATATGACATGAAAAATTGTAAGCCTAGAGCTACCCCCTGTGAACAAAAACTAAACTACACTGATGATGATGAGGTAATGAGTGATGTCAGAAAATACAGGGAGGCAGTAGGTAGCTTAATTTACCTTGCAACATGTACAAGACCAGACCTAAGTTTTGTAGTAAGTAAACTGTCACAATATTTTACTAAGCCAACTGTAGAACAATGGAATACTGTTAAGCATGTTTTAAGATATTCGAAAGGCACGCAACACAAAGAACTATGCTATAGGAAAGGTGCCAGTGAGAACCTGATACATGCATACAGTGATGCAAATTGGGCAGATGATGTAACTGATAGACGGAGTACTACAGGTTACTGCATTAGCCTAAACAAAAATGGTCCATTGGTCTCATGGAAGACCAAAAGACAGCCTACTGTTGCACTGTCTACTTGTGAGGCTGAATATATGGCGTTAGCTGCGACTGTACAGCAGTGCTTATACCTAGAGCAATTGTTACGAAACATTGATGGTCTGAAGTATAAATCTAAGGTCTATGAGGACCATCAGGGTGCTATTGCTTTAGCTAAAAATCCTGTGAATAGACAGAGATGTAAACATGTGGACATTAAATACCATTTTGTGAGGTCTGTAATAAATGAAGGTAGGATTAGTCTGGAGTACTGTCCAACTGATAATATGGTTGCAGAAGTACTAACAAAACCAGCAACAAAGCTTAAGTTAATGAAATTTGATGTGGTAATGTTCGGTGTATAAAGTTTGTATAATTATGTTGAAATGGTAACAATGTGAGAGCAAGTGGGGGTGTTAATATTATGCTCTCATTTGTATTTGTATTTATATTTGTTTTTTTGTTTTTGTTACTCTGTGGGACAGGTAGTCATACTGCAAAGTGACCTAATCAGTGTGGACTGAGTGAATGCACATGCCGGTTTTTGTTTAATTAAAAAGTATGCCAGTCAGAGCGGATGGATAACGGGAAAGTACCACGTATTTCGTGTGTTATTTGTGTACTCTGCTAACAATATACAAATAATAAAAATAATAAAAAAAAAAAAAAAAAAAGATTTTTGTAAATATACTGTGATTAAAACACATGGACTTTTCCTGACAAAATGCCAATAAAAAAGATTGGAAATATAATAATATTTATAATAAACTTCATATTTATAGTTTCTATTCCCCAAAAAAACACATTAACTTAAAAACTTAAAATATATTCTGACAGCTTCTTTTTATTTAAAGAGATCCCATAATTGAATACAGCTTTACTGTAGTTACAATAATATATTTTATGAAATGCTGTGATTAAAGTCATATTTTATAATGTCAGAAGTTCATTTCAGTCTTGTGAGGAATCGATTATATTCATGATACAAACATCAATTAAAATCTGATCTCACCTTGATTTGTCATTGTGTTTTATTATTTCTGCACAAAAACAAGAGAAATGAATGACATGATTGTGTGACCCATGTGTATGTCTGTCGTCTTTGGGTTGAATTGCTCCTCCTCCCAACTGATTGTCTTTGGATGGGTTTTGTCGAGGACTCCTGTTGCCGGTTCCTGTCTGGCCTTTTAAAAGGCAGCATCACAACTGGCCACACGGGATTTGATTTGGTTTGGTTTCCGTTTCTCTTTGTTTTATTTGACGCATCCAACACTCCTACAGCCCATTACATGTTCATGCATTCACTGAACTCTACACTACTGATTCTTGACTGTCTCACGCCACATTGTTTTGTTTCTCTATAGTTCTATTATGACTATTCTATTCTACTAAAAGACATTCAGCTGCATTGTTATCCCCTTATATGTATAGTATATATGTATAAATAGACAGAAAAAATCTCACTCCAAGCTGAACTTAAAAGTTGTCAACGCTGCTAAATGAGACATTGGTGTTGATTTGAACCATTCAACTTGTCGGTCCAGTATGTAACGTGAGCTCAGCAGCAGCTCAGAGAGATGCGCTCAAATTCGGTGAATTCTCTGTTAGAAAAGTCTGAAAAGAATCCAGTTCTCCCCAAAGAAAGACGTGATAGGAGAAACGAAGCTTTTCAAAGTTTCGAATCAATTAAACGAATCGCTTCGCAAAATGATTCACTGCTTCCAATCGTTCGTGACACAACGGCGACGCCTGCTGGTCAAAACAGGGCAAGAGTCAGTTGTTTGAAAGCGAGCACTAATTGTAATAACACTGAAAGTGTTTTTATGGTTTATTTCTATTGAATATTGTTGTGCATGTATTAAAATAGCCTCTAATAACAGCTTTTTATCTTTTTTTAAGTTTGATAAGTTTTCTCTTATGTTTAGACATTGGGTTCTTCAGTGAAGGAAAATCTACAACAGTGAATCTCATACATTAAACATCCACATGCCAATTCATTGAAACATTTCAAGGTAAGTAAACTATTTCTATTAGTGATTCATATACACTACCAGTCAAAAGATTTTGGGATTTTTAATGTTTTTAAAGAATTCTCTTCTCACTAAACCTGCGTTTATTTGATCCAAAATACAGCATTTAAAATAATTGCTTTCTATTTGAATATATTTTAAAATGTCATTTATTTCTTTGATCAAAGCTGAATTTTCACTCCAGTCTTCAGTGTCACATGATCTTTCAGAAATCATTCCAATATGCTGATTTGTTGCTCAATATTTTTTTATATATATTATTATTAATATCAATATTTAAAACAGTTTTTTTTTTCAGGATTCTTTGATAAATAAAAAGATTCAAATATCAATTTCAGATAATGATGTTCTTCTGAACATTCGATTTATCAGAGAAACCTGACAAAAATTCTCCTCAGGTGTTTTCAGTAATAATAATAAATGTTTTTTAAGCAGCAAATCAGAATATTAGAATTATTTCAGAAGGATCATGAGACGATGAAAACTGGAGTAATGATGCTGAAAATTCAGCTTTGAAAACACTGGACAATTACATTTTAAAATGTATTCAAATAGAAAGCAGTTATTTAAAATAGTACAAATATTTCACAATATTACTGCTTTTACTGTATTTTGGATCAAATAAATGCAGGCTTAGTGAGTAGAAAAGAATTCTTTAAAAAACATTAAAAATCTGATTAGTAGTGTAGGTTTTCCAACAATTATGAAAAATAGTTGATCTGTAAAATGTTTCTTCTTCTGCTTCATCTCATCACAGAGGAAGGAGTGAATGAAGGAGGTTTTATGGTACCGGATGACACCAGCATTGCTGCACTGATTCCAAAAAACTCCTCCCAAGTTTTGAGCGTTTTCAGCGGTGAAGCAGTGAACAGAAGACCTTACTACAAGCAGTGGATCTGTGTTTCAAACATTTCTACATGTACATCAACTACCCAAAGCTCCTCTGCACCCGTTTGCAGCACACAGTCTTTAATATTGCAGGAGCTCCTTCAACACATCACCTCTTCCTTAGAAACGTTGTGTTTAGTGATCAGTAAAAACGGTTTATGTCACTGATCATCAGTAAGGCCAGCAGATTTGTTTTGTTTTATTATTATTATTACTTGTGTTTATGATTTTTTTTTTTGTTTTATTGATAAAGGCTTGTATGTTATGTTTGTTTTATTTGTGTATGTGTTGATGTAAATAAATATGAATTGATACACATTTGTGACCCTGGACCACAAAACCAGTCATAAGTATCACAGGTGTATTTGTAGCAATAGCCAAAATTACATTGTACGGGTCAAAATTATCAATGTTTGTTTTATGCCAAAAATCATTAGAATATTAAAGATTATGATCCATGAAGATATTTTGTAAATTTCCTACCATATATATATCAAAACTTAATTTCTGATTGGTAATATGTATTGCTAATAACTTCATTTGGACAACTTTAAAAGTGATTTTCTCAATATTTAGATTTTTTTGCCTCAGATTCCAGATTTTCAAATAGTTGTTTTATTCCAACAAACCACATAGAACTGGAAAGATTATTTTTTGAGCTTTCAGATGATGTTTACATTTCAATGAAAAAAAAAAAATGGACCCTTCACATTTGTTGGTTTTGAATTCAGTGAATCTTGAAAATATGTCAGTTGTATGAGCATATTTGTGTGTTTTGAATGTAATTTATTTACACATTCTTGTACACTCGTTTTGTAAACATTTGCAGTATGAATTTTTTGTACTTAATAAAACTACATTTCAAAATGTTAAAAATGTCTTAAAAATGTTAAAAATGTATTATTTGCATATTTAAATAAAATATGTATTTGAAAAAAAAGTAGTGTTATAATGTAGTTTTATTAAGTAATTATATATATATATATATATATATATATATATATATACATACTGATGTAACTTAATCTAAATAATTAACTCAACTGTTGGTAACTTTTAACCCAACTGGATTTTAACCCACAGATGGGAAGGTGCAATACCAACCCACAGTTGGGTTACTAGTTGGGTTATATTTAACCCAACATTTTTTAGTGAGTAGAAATCTGGCCCCGAAAGTGTCCTGCAGGTAGTCCACTGCAGTTGTAAGCAAGACAAATGTGACACTGAAAGATGTTCCTGTGTGTCTGCAAGACTGTCTTGTACTGATTTATGTCGGTGCCAAAATGTGCAAATGTTTCCCAGGAAACGGAGGAAAGAGAAACATGTGATGATGCTCTGATGATAGTGATAGTGATGATACTGATGAGTAAAGATGTGCTGTGTCTTATTTTAGGCTGTTTTTAAGCTGTAATGAATCTATTGTAGAATTGACCTTTTTTGACGTTATTCAAAATGAAGGGGAGCGGGGCAGCGTTTTGAGTCATTTCACCCAATTTGGGCCAAAGTGGGCTGTTTTTTGTTTTTTACAGTGCCTACTGAAAATTTATGTAAAAAAACAAAAAAAAAAAAAACACTATTTCAAATGCCAGTCTGTGAAGTTAAAGTGTATTTTCTACAAATTTGCCATATTTCATGGTCAACATTCACAGTTCAGTGAACTAATGGACCAGTATCTGTCTCAAATCTGTAGGTACATGTAGAAATGTCAGTTTGACACAGTTTGTGTTTCTAAGATGCATATAAATAAAGTTACGAGCAAAACTGTATAAAAAAAAAAAAAATATTGTAAATTCACAATTGTGTACATTTATGGATACTGACAATAAACTGCAGAATATTTTGTGGAGAACTTTTAACACAGAGTCCATAAGGGTGTTGTCTATCCAAAAATTCATTTAAAAAGTGTCCAGGAGTGGGAATGAAAATCACTTTCTAGCCACTTTTTTCTAGTTCACCTTATGGCCTATAGGACATGTTGAAAAACTCCAATCATATTTTCTCCCTCAACTTCAAAAATCATCCTACATCACTGCAGAAGTACAGACACAGTCTTTACAAAGTGAACATGCAAAGATCAAACACCCTTAACAAAAAAGGTAAAACTAAACTGTCTAAATCGAAAATAATATTGATTTATGTTCTGCTCGATTCATGAATGGATACATTAAGACCACCAGGATATCAAAACATTCAGTAAAAACACGTTGTTCATTTTCAAATAGATGACACATATTAAGATCAATCACTTACACTGAGAATTTCTTGTGGCGTCTCGAGGAAGTTTCTGTGTTTCACTGTCAACACTGTTCCCTAGCGGTCGGAGAAAATGTCTCCTGCGCCCGACTACAAATAATCTTAACAAATCAAACAGACGAAAACATGCTGCGTTTTCAAATTCAACACATTTATTTCATGAATTATGAACATGAGTTTGAGTCGCTCATAATGTGCATTTAAAACACAAAACACATCAAACATTCCCACATTTATAATGAGAAGTGTTTATAAATCTGCTGTAAACAAAAGAGAAGTGTTATTGTTAACAAAATATTCATTTTACTTTGTTTTAATTTTATCAGTTAAACAAATCATTGTACTGTAAATAGAAGGTCAGTGTATAATAATAATAATAATAAAATACTGACTGTTTTTTTTATAGTGCAACAGGATTATCATAATAATAACTGTTATAATTCAATAAAACATATAATGAATATTTTGTTGTTATTAAATACTCACTTTCTATTTTACAGTATGATTGGATTACTGCAATCATAACATTTCTTTATGTTATAATAAAACAATTAAAGGTTATTGGTTTATTATTATTATTATTATTATTATTATTATACTCTGTCATTTTATTTTATAATGCAATATGATTACTGTAATAGTATTTAATAAAATAAAATTCATATTTTTAGCTATTATTATCATTTAAATAACAAATATGATAAGAAATATAGAAATGTCATGACTGCAATAGACATTAACAAAAATATCAATATAATATAATATAATATATTATAAATTTATTACTTAAATTAACTGTTATTATTGCAATATTAATTCATTTAAAAAAATAGTATTTATTTATTCTTTATATTATTATTTTATTTTGACCACAATGCCCCAAATATGATTTTGCATTATTATTAATAATAATAATAATAATAATAATAATAATAATAATAGAGTTAAAATACTGACTTTTTATTTTACAGCAGTTGTACCATTTTAATGGATTTATTGACATTTAAATAATAATAATAATAATATTTTTTATGTAAAATACTGAAATAGTTTTTATTGATTTGTTTATTTGTATATTTAAAATAAATTAAAAATAATATGTTGTTAATAATAATAATAATAGTAATATTAACACCAATAACAAAATATAATTTTACTTTATTTTTTAAATTATAACATTTAAACTCAAAAAAATTACTATTGCAATAATCATTGTACTGTAAATAAAATGTCAGTACATCATAATATTAATAATAAAATACTGACTTTTTTTTTTTTACAGTGCAACAGGATTATTATAATAATAACTGTTATAATTCAATAAAACATATAATGAATATTTTGTTTTTATTAAATACTCACTTTCTATTTTACAGCATGATTTCTTTATTGTTATAATAAAACAATTAAAGGTTATTGGTTTTTTATTATTATTATTATTATTATTATTATTATTATTATTATTATTATTATTATTATTATACTCTGTTTATTTTATAATGCAATATGATTACTGCAGTGGTATTTAAAAATAAAGTAAAATTCATAATTTTAGCTGTTATTATCATTTAAATAACAAATATGATAAGAAATATAGAAATGTTATGACTGCAATAGACATTAACAAAAATATCAATATATTATAAATGTATTACTTAAATTAACTGTTATTATTGCAATATTAATTCATTCAAAAAAATATTTATTTATTCTTTATATTATTTTATTTTATTTTGACAACAACGCCCCAAATATGATTTTGAATTATTAATAATAATAATAATAATAATAATAATAATAATAAAAAAAGAGTTAAAATACTGACTTTTTATTTTACAGCAGTTGTACCATATTAATGGATTTATTGACATTCAAATAATAATAATAATAATAATAATCATTTTTATGTAAAATACTGAAATAGTTTTTATTGATTTGTTCATTTGTATATTTAAAATAAATTAAAAATAATATGTATATAATATATAATAATATATATAACACCAATAACAAAATATAATTTTACTTTATTTTTTAAATTATAACATTTAAACTCAATAAAAAAAAATACTATTGCAATAATCATATTGTACTATAAATAAAAGGTCAGTACATCATCATATTAATAATAATAAAATACTGACTTTTTATTTTACAGTGCAACAGGATTATTGTAATAATAACTTATAATTTAGTAAAATGTATATAATTAATATTTTGTTTTTATTAAATACTTTTTATTTTACAGTGCAATATGATTAATGCAATAGTATTTAATAATAAAATAAAATTAATGTTTTTACCTGTTATTATCATTTAAATTATAACAAATATGATAAGAAATGTTATAACTGCAATAGACATTAACAAAAATATAATTAACATAATATATTATAAATGTATTATTTAAATTAACTGTTATTATTGCAATATTAATTCATTTAAAAATAGTATTTATTTATTCTTTATATTATTTTATTTTATTAACAACAATACCCCAAATATGATTTTGCATTAATAATAATAATAATAATAATAATAATAATAATAATAAAAGAGTTAAAATACTGACTTTATTTTACAGCAGTTGTATCATTTTAATGGATTTATTGACATTTGAATAATAATAATAACAACAACAACAACAACAACAACAACAACAACAACAACAATAATAATAATAATAATAATAAAATGTTGTTACTGTTGTAAAATACTGAAATCATTTTTATTGATTTGTTTATTGGTACATTTAAAATAGAAATAATGTTGTTGTTAATAATAATAATAATAATAATAATAATAATAACTGACTTTTTATTTTACAGTGCAACAGGATTATTGTAATAGTAACTGTTATAATTTAGTAAAATATATATAATTTTTTTAAATACTTTTTATTTTACAGTATGATTGGATTACTGCAATCATAACATTTCTTTATTGTTATAATAAAACAGTAAAATAAATTACTTTGGTTATTATTATTATTACTATTATTATTATTATTTAGTGTCATTTTATTTTACAGTGCAATTTGATTAATGCAATAGTTTTTAATAATTAAATAAAATTGATATTTTTAGGTACTAGTATCATTTAAATTATAACAAATATAAGAAGCATAGAAATATGTTATGATTGCAATAGACATTAACAAACATATCAATTATATAATATATTATAAATGTATTATTTAAATTAACTATTATTATTGCAATAATATTTTTGCAAATTTATTCAATAAAAATAAAAAATCATCCAAAATATAATTTTTATTTTATTATTATAAGATTATTTATTATAAATTGAATTAAAATACAGACTTTTTATTTTACAGCAGTTGTACCATTTAAATGGATTTACTGACATTTAAATAGTAATAAATCGTTGTTGTTGTTGTTGTTAAATGTCAAATAGTTTTTATTGATTTGTTTATTGGTATATTTAAAATAAAGAAAAAAAAAATTTGTTACTAATAATAATAATAACAATAATAATAACACCAATTAAATATATAATTTTACTTTATTTGTAAATTATAACATTTAAACTCAATTAAAAAATTACTATTGCAATAATCATATTGTACCGTAAATAAAATGTCAGTACATAATTTATTTTACAGTGCAACAGGATTATTGTAATAGTAACCATTTTAATTTAAATAAAAATAATTCATATTATTTTGGTTATTAAATTCTCAATTTTTATTTTATAATGTGATAGGATTACTGCAATCATAATATTTCTTTATGCTTATTATAAAACAATAGGAGAAACAATTATTATTATTATTATTATTATTATTATACACTAACATTTTATTTTACAGAGCAATATGATAACTGCAATAGCATTTAATAATAAAATAAAATTAATATTTTGGCTATTATTACAACTTAAATTATAACAAATATAAGACATGTTATCAACAATATTCAATAATAATAATAACAAAATGTTAATAATATAATATATTAACTATATTTTATTGTTTAAATTACAACAATTAAACAAATAAGTTAAATAATAAATGTTAAAAAATAAATATCATTACAATAATATTACAATGTTTAATATATCTTATAATATAAATATTTATTATAAATAATTATAGTAAAACAAAATATTAATTTTATTTTATAATTAAAAGTTAAAATATGTTGTAATTGCAATATTTACATCAATATCAATTATCATTATTATTATCATAATTGTACATATTATTAGTGTTCTATTATTATTGTTATTATTATTTTTTGGTAATTGTTATAACATTAAGGAAATAAAATGCTATAATATGAAAATACTAAATATTAAATATGTTGGTTATTTTTAATGTATTATTACTACTACTATTTATTGCCATTTATATTAATAAACAACATATTATTTTTACTTTACTGTAAATATACAGATACATAAATGAATAAAAAACTTACTATTACTGTAATCATATTGCACTGTAAAATAAAATATCAATAATAAAAGATATAATATTTAATATTTTTATCTTAATTATAACAAATAAGCAAAAACATAAAAATTGCAATAATCCAACAGTAATTAAAATATAAAGGGAGTGTTTAATAATAATAATAATAATAATAATAATAGTAATAATAATAATAAAGAGCTTTGCATTATTATTAATAAAATGTTAACAAAAATCCATTTAAAAAACCTGATTGTTGTAAAGTAAAATATTTAGTATTTTAATCCTATAATAATAATAATAATTACTATTATTATTATTATTATTATTATTATCATCATCAATAATGATTGAGTTTTTACTGAGTTTTACTGAATTTTACAAGATTATTACACTATATTTATATTACACTATTACTGCAATTACATTTTATTATCTTATAATTGTATTAATTCATATTTTGGCTTTTACTGAATAAATAAAAAAAAAATCATTTTATTGCCTTTTTATTAAATAAATATTGCAGTAATGTTTTATATTTTGAATAAAATAATATAATGGATATATTATATTATTGATATTTGTGCTGTTACGATTATTGCAGTCGTAATATATATTTTTTGTATTTCTTACAATATTTGTGTAACGGCACGCCAGCAGACGGAGCCCTTACTCATGAAATGACTGTTGCCGATCTGTATAATAAAAGCTCGCACTTGGATCTTACACGCTTCCTACGAGTCCGCGTTACAATTTGTTAGTATTTACATTGTAATACCCAAAATAATGTTTTTTTTTATTATTTATTATTATTAATAACATTAATAATATTAAATACATTATTTTATGTTATGCATACATACTGTTTATTTAAGAGTACAATAGTATTATAATCATAATCATCTTCTTTCTATTGATTTGTTATAATTTTAATACATTTAAATTTATATTTTGGTTGCTATTATTATTTATTTATAATTAAAATAATTTAAATTACTAAAAAGTGCTGATACAAATATTATAATAAATATTTAAATCAATTCAATGTACAAATAATAATAATAATAAAAAAAAAAGATTTTTGTAAATATACTGTGATTAAAACACGAACTTTTCCTGACAAAATGCCGATAAAAAAGATTGGAAATATAATAATATTTATAATAAACTTCATATTTATAGTTTCTATTCCCAAAAACAAAAACAAAAAAAAACAAAGAAAGAAACAAACAAACATTAACTTTAAAACTCTGAAAATATTTTAAAATATATTCTGACAGCTTCTTTATTTAAAGAGATCCCATAATTGAATACAGCTTTACTGTAGTTACAATAATATATTTTATGAAATGCTGTGATTAAAGTCATTTTATAATGTCAGAAGTTCATTTCAGTCTTGTGAGGAATCGATTATATTCATGATACAAACATCAATTAAAATCTGATCTCAACTTGATTTGTCATTGTGTTTTATTATTTCTGTACAAAAACAAGAGAAATGAATGACATGATCTTCATCAAGATTGTGACATTTTGACATTTTTAACACTAATAAAACGAATGAGTGATGAGACACGACAATAAAAACACAAATCTAGACTCACACACACTGATCTTACTGTCTATATGAGGATTTCTGACACACATTTATTCTGACTGTTATTTGAGTGACAGAAGTTGAGCTGCAGTATTAATGTCATGAAGAGACTCCAGAACATCTCACTCTTACTGATTCATCAGCAGCTCAAAGCATTATGGGTACAATCTCTCATCAGTCTATTCTCATTCATCAACACAGTGAAACTGATGATCCATAATCAGAACTAACCAAAGAACTAACACAAAACCCAGGATAGAGCGTCTGAGTGAATGTGATCTGTTCTGTGTGGATGAGACTCATTGTGTTTCTGGAGATGCTGTAGAAGGACAGAGTTCCTGCACTCACATCCACATACACTCCTATTCTATAGATATTACAACCAGACACTCTTACTCTAGTGCTATAAGACACTCCTCCTCTACAGATTTTAGGCACTCCTACTCTATAGATATTAGAATCAGACACTCCTACTGTACTGATATCATAATCATCATCATCATCATCGTCATCATCATCATCATCATCATCATCATCACACACTCCTACTGTACTGATATCATAATCATCATCATCATCATCATCGTCATCATCATCATCATCATCATCATCATCATCATCATCATCGTCATCACACACTCCTACTCCAAAGATTTTATTTAACACTCCTGCTCTACGACTGATGATGATGGGCTTCACATGGAGATCAGTCTCTATGTTATTGTGTATGAATGAGTAACTGTACGGAAAGCAGTACAAACTCCAGGACTGATCATTATATCCAAACCGACACTCATCACCGTCTCCCTTCCTGCTGATGCTCTTATATGACACTGATATAAACACACCAGTATCTCCACTCCACTCAATCTCCCAGTAACAGCGTCCACACACACTCTCTCTACACAACACCTGATCACAATAATCAAATCTGTCTGGATGATCAGGATACGACTGATTCTCTTTCACACGTGTCACCTTTCTGTTCTCCTCAGACAGACTGAGATATTCATTTGCTGTGTTTGGATCCAGTGTGAGAAAACAGGCATCTGAACACAAGAACAGACACATTTATAACACAACAACAATCACTACAGCTGTGTGTGTGTGTGTGTGTTTGTGTGTGTATTGTGTGTACTTGTTTTTGCTACATTGTGGGGACCAAATGTCCCCACAAGGATAGTAAAACCTTACATTTTTGACATTGTGGGGACTTGCTTGAGGTCCCCATGGGTACAAAAGCTTATAAATCATACAGAATGAGTTTTTTTGAGAAAGTAAAAATGCAGAAAGTTTTCTGTAAGGGTTAGGTTTAGGGGTAGGGTTAGGGTAAGGGGATAGAAAATACAGTGTGGACAGTATACAAACCATTGCGCCTATGGAGAGTCCCCACAAGGATAATAAACCAGACATGTGTGTGTGTGTGTGTTTGTGTTTGTAGACGTACATTTCTTCAGTCCGGCTGTAATCCTGGATTCTCCTCCATGATCCACACTAGAAAAAACACACACATTCAGACAGTCAACTAACTGTTGCTATGCAGGAGGGTGGTTGCTATACAGTTGCTAAGGTACTGGAGGTGGTTGTTATGCAGTTGCTAAGGTACTTGGGTGGTTGCTATGCAGTTGCTAAGGTACTGAGGGTGGTTGCTATGCAGTTGCTAAGGTACTTGAGGTGGTTACTCGACTGTTGCTACTTGGGTACTTGGATGTCCCGGACTGGATTTGTCCCCAAAAATGTCCCCATTTTACAGCACATTCAAAACAACCTGCAAATGCACTGTAAAAGCTCAACCAATATCAGCAGCTGGTAATCGTGTGATTGTGATTATTTTCAGCAGCAGAGGCGCTGTGAGCTGTTACTGATTATTTGGTCGCGTCGCTACTTTGTACTTTAACCATGAAGAATCTGGACGAGAGCAAAACGCAATTATCGTCAAAAGAGACGGCGTTATTGGTTTCAAGGCAGTAACATAGTAACTTTACAGGTAAAACAAACTAATAGGCGACTGTTTGTGTTCACTGTACAACAACACACATGATAATGTTGCAGGATTGTTTTACACACAATATTAAACATTCCTGAAACTTCCGTCGTCACAACTACAATATGAGGAAAATATACAGTCGTGGTCAGAATTGTTGGTGTCCTCAGTAAATATGATCAAAAAGGCTGTGAAAATAAATCTGCATTGTTGATTCATTTGATCTTTGGTACAAACTCTCCTCCTCATCATGCATTAGGACGATACAGACACACGTCCTCTTCCAGACAGATTTGTAACATCTTTAGTTGATTAGAACTTCATTATTGTTGATTTTCAGTGCTTGAGCTCTTTTCTTATAGACACTTAATCATTTGTGAGGCTTAACAATCTTTTGCTGCACATCAGAACTATATATTCTTTGGTTTTTCTCATTGTGATCAATGATTAAGGAAATTTGGTCTTTGTATTACCTCACATTTACACTCCTGGATAATTTCATGTTCTTTGTCATGCTGCTGTGCTAAAAAAATGGAAATATGAATGGAAATATACTTTTGAAATATTTTACTCAAGAATTTCTAAGGGTAATTGTGGCCACTGTGTATTAGAGACAATTATTTATTTCACAATGTGATTTTTATTAGATATTAGATATTTTAATATATTATTTAATTAAAGATCAAATGGATAAAAAAAAATGCAGATTTATTTTCACAGCCTTTTTTGATCATATTTAACAAGGGTACCAACAATTCTGACCACGACTGTATATATAAAATAAAATAATGAATCAATTACACTTCCGCAATTAGATTTGTGAAAAGCACATACTTTGTCAAAATGAGCCTAACATGCAAAATAATAAACCTGAAAAGGGATAGAAAAGATCAAAAGTAAACATAAAAACTGTAAAGTTGTAATTACTGTACTCACAGTTTGTGAAAATATTAAATACAGTTAGAAAATATTAAACATTTGTTAAATACAGTTTTCTCATGTTCTCATATTTATTGTTTTATTTTTATGTGTTTTTTTTTTTGGAAATCCATAACTGTGTTATAATATTGTTTTGATATGTTTGCTATTTGCAATAATTACTAATATTTTTCATAGTGTGATTTTTGGTGAATTATATTTAAAAACTAGGGTAAGTCTGATTCTCAAACATCACTGTAATTATTAACTAATATATGGAGGCCACAACAATTAACAAACAAAATCATACAAAAATATATTGTGTCCATTTTTGAAATGATAGATAATCACAAATGAGATTTCAGTGATATTTTTCCCACTGAACTAGGAAATGTTCCTGGTTTTCATTTAAAAAATCTGGTCACCTTAACATTCAGTCACACACACACACACACACACACACTCAGTAACAAAGAAGCTTCAATGCTGCCCCCCAATTTTATCAATAAAATAGCTTCGCCGCTGAAGAGCTACATTATCTTTCTCATCAAGGAGTTTGTAATATCATTTTTCAGAAGTAATTTAATGCCACAGCTGCACTGTTAAAAGAGAAACGCAGCAAAAACTGTGGTAATTCATACATACACAGTCTCTCTCTCTCTCTCTCTCATAAATGAACACTTGATGAATGACACTTTTCTGAGAATAGAATATGAAGTGGAGATCACTAAACTGCAAGTTTACCAGTGTTTTCTGAAGACCAGCACTTTGCCACAAGGTTGCCAGGTTGACAAAAATAAGTAACACACTTATCAGATATTTCAGTATTGCGCACGACTGAAGCTCTGTTTCAGCGATTACGTCTCTTTATATCAGACAACCTCAGTTGTGTTCCTCTGTGGTCAGATTAAACCTTGTTGTAGCCTTTATATTATACTTCATTCATTATTTTCTAGTAACCTTGCACTTTTCCACTAAACGCTGTTCTTTTAAACTGCTGCACATTGATTTGATACAGAATTGATACAGAAACAGCTGTATTTTATTCTAAGGACCAATTCTCACTATTAACTGGTTGCTCATTATTATGCATATAACACACATATAAGCTGTTTATTAGTATTTCTAAAGCACATATTAATGTCTTATTCTGTATGACTATATATTTTGGATCACTTAATCCACTTCATACTCCCCAGAATGCCTAAACCTGCGCACACACACACACACACATTACTATTTCAAGTAATATCTTTTGTTTTTTCTTTTTTTTTTTCAGATTGTAACACTTTATAATAACTACACCCTATAAATCATTAGTTAAGCATTGGTAAATAGTTAATCATTTATAAAGCATTGTTCCTGCATTAATAGACATTAGTAAGCAGTTTATAAATACAGCTATAAATGCTTTATTCTTGCTTTATAAGCATCTGTATAATATGCTTAATAATTGTATTTTCATACTTTATTAAGGATCAGTTAATAATTTCTAAATTAAGCATTACATTATTTACAAACCGGTTAGTTAGTAGTTGTAAGTGGTTCATGAGATCATTTAGAACGTGTTAGTAAATGATTCATAAACCATTTGAATGCACATTTATACTTCTTATTATTCAGACATATATTAACATTTAGTCAGTGTGTTAATAAATGCTTTATTAACACATTCCTACTGTAACTCATAATTAATTTAGGTAGTTATAAAACATTTCCTAGCTGTCAGTTAATGGTTTTTGTGAGCTCATCTAAAGTGAGGACTATTTATGCCTTGTAAAGTGTTTACAAATGAGATTTAAAGGCTCATTTATCTTCTAAACAGAAAAAGGAAAACACAACACAAAGGGGAAACAGAACATAGAAATATTTATTTCAAGATGCAAAAGAAATGAAACCGTACAACTGTATCAACAACCAGTACCAACACTGGATTATAAAATACAACAAATAATATTTTTATAAAACAATAATGATAATAAAAAATATTTCAAAACTTGAAAAAACTACTTCAGTATCAACTTTTAAACATCAGTGAACAGCAGTGCAGACTGTAGATAATTTTGGTGAGTTCACTTCCGTTTGAGGGGCAACAGCTTACCAGAAGCCTTAAGGGCTTTAATTCTATCCTCAATTGCTGAATCCTCATTAATTGCGGCAGCACACTGTGTGGCAAATGCACTAAGTTTAACCTGACTGTTGTGGTTTTTAAGAAGCTCCTTAAATTTGTCAGGTGCAGCAATGTATAGCTCTGCGATTGGAGCATTGACTGCTACTGTGTTCCGGTCCACGCCAACACGTTTGAAAGCAGCTGACATGGTCACTCCTTTACTGAAGTGCCAAAGAATTTTTTTGTAACGGGACTCCACCTGCTGTGGTGTTTGAGCTGTAATTCAGAGAAGACAAAATTAGTCATAGTATTTGGTTTTGATATTCTCACACACCATTTGACACACACACACTCACACACACTCACGCACACACTCACTCACACACACTCACACATACTCAGACACACTCAGACACACTCACACACACTCACACACAAACACACCTGACTCATAAATTGTTTCAATCTCCATTATGACACAGAGTTATTTATTATACCGGCGTGTGGTAATAGTATTATTTTTTATTTGGTATAAAATTTTGATATGTGGATCTGATTTATTTATTTTTACACAGTGCTTTAGCTAACCAAAGAATACTTCTCTTAAAGGATTTTTTTTTATGTAGTTTACTGTATGTTCTTCCAGAGTGAAGTAACTGGTTCCTTATGAAATTATAATTTAATGCAGTAAATGCAGCTTATTAAGTCACCCTCTAATTTGTTTTAAGTCTTTTTTTAAAACATAAAAAAAAAGTGTTAAGGCTTAAGTAGATGGTCTTCCAGGTTATTCCTCTAAATCCCCAATGCAATTTTTATTTTTATTGGAACCAGCCAAGAGAAACAATTGTACAGCAAAAATACACTGCCATTCAAAAATTTGGGATCAGTAAGATTGTATTTTTAATTTTTTTCTAAATAAGTCTCTTATGCTCATTAAGGCTGCATTAACTTGATCAAAAATGCAGAAAAAATATTATTACAATTTAACAATAACAGTTTTCAATTTTAATACTCTTTAAAATATCCTTTGTTCCATTAATGCAAAGCTGAATTTTCAGCATCATTACTCCAGTCTTCAGTGCCACATGATTCTTCAGAAATCGTTATAATATGCTGATTTATTTCAGTGTTGGAAACTGTTGTGCTTAATATATGTATTTTTTGGGGAATCTGTGATACTTTTTTATTTTTTTAAGAAAATGTATTGACCTTAATCCTTTCTATTTTTAATAAATGCTTTTCTTACTGTTTATTCATCAAAGAATTTTGGGGAAAAAGTATCACAGTTTCCAAAAACAAACAAAAAAGCAACAAAAACTAATAAAAAAATCTATTTATTAGATTTATAATTTATAAGACTAGAGTAATGACTGATAAAAAAAATAGCTTTAATGACAGGAATAAATTATATTTTAAAGTATATTAAACTAGAGCACCACTATTTTAAATTGTAAAAAAATTCCACAATATTACAGTTTTTTTCCCCTTTATTTTTCCCTACTTTAAATGTTAAAAATCTAACTGATACCAAACTTTTGAACCCAGCGTAAACAGTGGCAAACCATAAACCAGTGAGTGGTAAGGGTTTAAATAGCATTCTAACCTCTTTGACGTGTCTTCATTTCCATTTTCTTTGACTTCTTGCCATGCTTTTTTCCTTTCCCCTTGCTTTTCGTCCTCTTCTTCTTCCTGTCCACCTCTAATGAGGATGTAGAGGACGAGTCAGACATAGTTTCAGAGGAAGATTCATCTGAGCCATCACTGGAGGAATCTGATGATAAGGGAACTGCCTGACTGGAACGTGTGTCCTCTCTTTTAAGAGCTGTTAAAATGGAAACATACATAAAGCTCACAGTTTGCATCACATGGTACGCAGGAACACATAAGAAGACTCAACTGTACTGTAATTTGAATACATATGTGCTGTGAGACTTACCAGATGCCAGTTGCTCTTTTAAATAGTCCCTCTCCTTGGTCAGCTCATCAGTTTTGTCTTTTTGCCACTCTGCTCTTAATTTATACATCTCCAACTCATGGGATTTGTTTTTGTCTGCCAGATGCGCAGTGGGGGCCATGGAGACACCTAATTGAAAGTAAATGTACAAAATTGAAAGTAATGTACTAAATTAACTGAGAACTTTCCATTTACTTTCTTGTTATCTAACAAACTCTCATACATTACATGTACATTACATAAAGAGAGTCAAAATTATAATTACAAAAGTGACATGTTGACAACCAGCCTGCCTGAGAGAGCGTGCAGTGCAGTACAGTACAGTGCGGTGCGGAGCATCGTATAGCATCGTTCCCGTTCCCGCCCCCGCCCCCCTGCACGTCCCGGCATCTAGCCATTAGCTTGCTAGCCATCATCAATAATGTGTGCCAGTAAACAGAGTAACATACTCACCACTAGTGCCATTGACGCAAGTCTTTTCCAATGCATCCATCTCCACGTTGTCATTCTTTTTGCCCCGGGTCCGCACGCCTTTTCGACTTTTGTCGGAGTTCTCCATGTTAGTTAACACACTGCTGCTGCACAATCCCTTTGTCCCCCGTTGATGACGTGTCAACGCGCGACCTTTCCTTTGTCCCATATCGATTACGCATGAAAGCGGGAGCGCGATTTCTCCCGCTCCGTCAGATCACAAACTAGCTATCGCTCTACAATCACCACTTTCTAAAGTAATCGTTTAATTTAAAAAAAAATAAAATAAAAATAAAATAAAAATAAAAAATGAGCAGATTTACGCGGCTGAAGAAGCTTATTAACGAACCCAGCTCTATAAAGAAAACTCTGAAGCTTATTAAGTGGCTTCAGAGAAGGAAACTGCTAAAAACAAAAATTAAATGCAGAATATGCCATCAGAACATGAAAATGAAGAAAAGGGCAAACAGTGGAGATCAACATGCTTGGTAAGAAATATACATACACATTAAAACTTATATTTGCAAAAACAGATAACTAAAAATGTTAAAAAATCATGTTTTTTTTATTTATTTCATTTTATTTATTTATTTTATATTGAATTTCAATTAATATAAATCAAACTGCAGTTGGGTTGTTTTGATTAAATAACAACCAAAAACTGATGTGTGTGTGTGTGTGTGTGTATATATATATATATATATATATATATATATAGTTTATTAATTATTAATTACGTAAATATTTATTTATTTTTTTTACAATAGGATTTGTCAACAAGCAGTACATGAGGGAAGGGCAAAACAAATTTCTGTCAGGCACAAATCAATCTTCAGTGGATCAAAGGTCTCCTTCAGCAAGTGGATGCAGTTCATGTACAGGTAGTAATATAAATATGTACAGTGATGGCCAAAATTATTAGAACCATAGTGTTTTTACCAGCTAAAAAATGGTGTCAGTGGGAAATATCAGTTTACATTTCCAAACATTAATTTTGCCATTGATTGTAATAATCCAGTGATCCATCCATTTTTGTTTTGTCTGACAGCAGCCAGTGCTCCACTCAGAGATCTCATCCCATCATCATCATCATCATCCAGTCTGTCAGGAATGACATGAAGAAACAGAACAAACTGAGACAGACTAAATCTAGAAGAACTGTGACAATGTCGCCAAGAAGCTTCAAGAAACCTACCTGCATACTGCAGTACTGTTAACAGTTTTATGCATTTTTTTTCATTAATTCATTTGAAACAACTTTTGCCTTTGCAGGTAGGGCTCTTAAAGCATCTTGGAGACATTGCCACAGTTCTTCTGGATTTAGTCTGTCTTAGTTTGTTCTGTTTTGTCTTGTCATTCCAGACAGACTGGATGATGGTGAGATCAGATCTCTGTGTGGAGCACTGGCTGTTGTCAGACTCCTTGTGCAAACAAAAATCTCACTAGATTATTACAATTAATGGCAGAATTAATGTTTGGAAATGTTAACTGATATACACTACAGCAAACAATACAAATAACTGACCTTAAACCATTTTAGCTGGTGAAAATGCTAGTGTTCAAATAATTTTGGCCACCACTGTATATCATAAACTCGCTTTGTTGCTGTTCTCTTTGTAATAATAATAAAAAGAAGAATAAGAATTTGTATAATGCGTACAATGTCAATTATTTTACATAAAGGCATTGATTTACATTATATGTTCTGTTTCCCATAAAGGTTTTGTCAGGGTCTACGGTTACGCCAGATAGACATGATGGATGACAGAATTGCAAGTAGTTCAGCTACTCTTAGTAAAATGGCAAAGAAAATAAGGGAGGTCTGTGTCACAGCAGTTGAAAGGATGAGAAGGCGTACAGGCCAGCAAATTGGTGGAAGAAGGGAGTTTGTTGTGATCGACGAAAGCCATTTTCGTCACAAAAGAAAGGTATGTTATAGCAGTAGTTAATGTAAATAAATGTGAAATATGGTTACCACTATCATTATTATTATAATCTATCTTTTAATGTCTGTATTTGTTGTGTTTTTTCTCCATTAGTATGGTAAAGGAAGAATGGCTGGTGGGTGGAAAAGAAAGAAGTGGGTCTTTGGGATGTTAGGTGTGAAGTATCATCAGCAGCAAAAATCTAGAAAACCTATTCTACGTCTTCTGGAGAGAAGATCTCGAAGAGATCTAGTGCCCTTGGTTGCGCATCATGTGAGGCCTGGGTCATCAATTATCAGTGACGAGCTTATCGCTTACTCCCTGAACTAGGGTACAACCATCACACTGTCAACCACAGCAGGTGGTATGTAGATCCCCACACTGGTGCCCATACCCAACATATTGAGAGGGCCTGGAGATCCTACAAGAAGCAGATTTGGAGGCTTAGAGAAAAGTTTGCTTTCTGACCACCTTGCAGTGATTGAGTGGAATGAATGGCTGGCAAAGAAACACTCTGATGGTGCATTTGGCAGATTGATTCATGACATTTCAAGGAAGTACAAGTAGTGAAATGTAATAGTTTGAAATGTAGATTTTTTTTTTTTTTTTTTGTGTGCATATATCAAAATTTTGTGTGGATTTTTTGCCACTTCTTTGTGACTCACTGTTTGCACAATCACCCAGCCATGAAACAAACTTGTTGTTGTTGTTGTTTTTAATTTTGTTACTTTTGTTGCTTATTTAGTTAATTTTTCTATTTTATATCTATGACATTGCAGAAGTATATTTTAAATTTTATTTCATTCAAACATTCATCAAGTGTATATTTGTAGTTTCATTTTTGCAGAGGTTTATTTTTCATATTATATCAATTCTTTTTATTTTCATTTTTATGTTCAGTTGTACCGTTTCATTTTTGCAGAGGTTTATTTTTCATATTATATTAAATTGTTTTATATTAATTTATATGTACAGTTGTACGGTTTCATTTCTTTTGCATCTTGAAATAAATATTTCTATGTTCTGTTTCCCTCTGTGTTGTTTTCCTTTTTCTGTTTAGAAGATAAATGAGCCTTTAAATCTCATTTGTAAACACTTTACAAGGCATAAATAGTCCTCACTTTAGATGAGCTCACAAAAACCATTAACTGAGAGCAAGTAAATGTTTTATAACTACCTAAATTAATTATGAGTTACAGTAGGAATATGTGATAATAAAGCATTTATTAACACACTGACTAACTGTTAATATATGTCTGAATAATAAGATGTATAAATGTGCATTCAAATGGTTTATGAATCATTTACTAACACGTTCTAAATGATCTCATGAACCACTTACAACTACTAACTAACCGGTTTGTAAATAATGTAATGCTTAATTTAGAAATGATTAATAAAGTATGAAAATAAAATTATTAAGCATATTATACAGATGCTTATAAAACAAGAATAAAGCATTTATAGCTGTACTTATAAACTGCTTACAAATGTCTATTAGTGTAGGAATAATGCTTTATAAATGATTAATTAACTATTTACCAATGCTTAACTAATGATTCATAGGGTGTGGTTATTATAAAGTGTTACTGATTGTTGTGTGTAAGTAAGTGATCAATCTAGCAGTCATTCTGTGTCTTTGAATTGAACTGTTCAACACACTGATTAGTCAATAACCTTTGATTAAAAATCTGTACATTTCAATTTGTACAGATATATGTATTATCTGACTCATAATCAGTGATGCTTTTTCTTTTTCTCTTCTTTGTTTTTGTGTCAGTAGCTGCTGCATCATGAAGACTCCACAGCACTGAGCGTCTTTGGCTTTGTGAGTATATTTTTTCAGCTGATTGTCAAACATTCTCAATATTTGCATTTAGGTTCATTAAATATATGCCATGTAGCAGTTTTTATTTATGTATTTATTAGTGGTTAGTGAAATTTAATTACACAATATATTATGTGAATAGTATAATAATGTGCCTTCCTGCTGTACTGCTTTTAATCTTTCTGTGACTGATTTTTCATATTTTATGTCAGATTTGTCAAGATCATCTGAAGAGAGTGCATCTGTGACATGTAAGCAATTGAATGTTATATTCTGCTATAGAGTAGATGTGTAAATATATGGTTTCTTTTAGGAAATTGAAATCAGATGGGTCATAATATGTTAAGATTAATGTTGTTGTACTGATTGAGTCAGGGTGTTGTGAGTGGTCAAGTAGGGCCAAAATTAATATGATTCATTTTACTGACATTTTACATATTACATTTTGAATACCCTATTACTCAAAAAGCTGTAAACTGTACCATTTCACAGGCAGTGATATTCAACAAAGAGAGCATTGTCAAGTAGTGACCATGCAGGGTGCCCAAACTTTTAAAGGACTTTAAATCTACAACATAATAAAGTCTGTAAAAAGTACTTTCTGAAATACCTGTTTAATCACAAAGTGATATTCTTCTTCTTCGTATACCTATGTTCATCTTTTTTCCATACGTGGTCTAAGCTTCATGTTTAAATAGGCAACATTGTGCCACAAATACCAGCCTGACATTTTTTCCACCTTGCCATCTGTTTATAAACTTCTTGGTTTCTGCATCCAGCACACTGCAGTATTTGCAGAGAAAAAAAAAAAATATATATCACTGCAGTGATTTGGATACAGAAACTGACAAGTTTATGAACAGATGACACGGTGGAAGAAGAGAGCAGGAACTACAACAAAGAAATTCTTCCTAAAGTTTGCTCCAAATGTTAACATTTACCATTGGCATCACTGAGATCTGACTAACCATGCGTCAATATGTATCTCTCTCTTTCATTTATTCTGTCCCTCTTTTAGGATAAACTTGAGGTCCTGAGAGTTATTAAGAGTTTCTGTAGTGTTTATATGTACTTGTTGATGTCACTTTTTACAATGGTAAATTCAAATAAATTCTCATTTCTTATATTTATATGGTGTCATTCTTACTGTGTGTGTGTGATATTTGTTGTTTATGTTAATTAAATAAATATAGGCCTGTATTTCATATATATTTCCATCTGGAATCCAGACTGAGGCCAGTTCCAGCTAATTGTATAATCTATGCTGGTGTGACTGTGGCCCGATGCCAGCAGTGTCGGCTCAGTTTCGGCACGTCATTCATTCATTCCCGTGATTAACAAGAGTCCGGCAACTGCAACTGGCCCAAGTTATTTCTTCTGGCCTGCTGGATTTGGGCCGTTATTGGGCCAGATCATTTTGGCTACCTGGGTAGTTAGTGCTGTCAACTACACACACACATGATGTCACCGTCACCAAAGATTCCCATATTGGGTGTTTACACAGAAACAACAACAGTGGCATTTTCAAAAACTTGCACTTTGAAACCTATCTTCAAAATGATGCATTTTCATTCCCCAATGTAAAAGAACAAGTGAAATGAGAAATTGTTAATGAGATTTTTCCCTGTTTTAATTGTCATTTTTATGACAACTATAAATCTGATCAGTTAGAAAATATAATATCATACTAAATCACAACAGTTTGAGGATCTGAGCTGCATTTGGTGGATAAACTGTATCTTGAAAACTCCAGAAGATGATTTTAAAAGTCTCAAAAGAAGAAGTCAACCTAGTTACCAAGTCAACCTAATTACGATTTCGACTTTCAATGATTTTGAAAAGATTATCGAGAAACAACATCATGTTAAACATGCTTTAAAACACACCAGCAATGCTAACACCTGTTAAAAGTGAGCCATTATGCCCCATTTTACAAAATGTAATATAAGGCCACATTCACACAGCAGCAGAATACAGTTGTCAGTCCTGTATTTGAGCCCTTTATACTGTTATATTCACACACAGTACAGTTATTAATGGGTGTGACAATTCACATATTCTATAACCAAACTCACACCCGTACATTTTCAGGACTCACAAATCACATTGTCAGAACACACGCGCTGTGTGAGCAGAACAGGACTGGACAACTCAGAAACTGAATGACTGAGAAATGAGCTGTGTGTCATCTGAAAGTTTATATCCAGTCTCCACCGGAGTCGCTCTTGTCAGTTTTGTGTTCTGCTCCTCTCTTCACCCAAGTTTAAAACCTGCTGTCGGATAACGTAGGTTTGATGGATGAACGCATGGCTCGTGTCTCTTGTCGTGTCAGAAAGTGATCGGACTTTCAGTTTTATGGACATCGCCATCTTGGATATTACTTTGGTTACTGATAAGGAATACAGGCTTGATTCCCGTTGCACGCTCATACAGACAGTATTTCAGACGCTACTGTTAGCTGCTGTGTGAACGGGACATTTCAAGACTCACACCTGCAAGTTAATGCGGTTGTCAATCCCAAAATTGACAGTATGAACGTAGCCTGAGTCTCAGGTGTCCCCAGAATGCATCTGTGAAGTGTCAACTCAAAATACCCCACAGATCATTTATTATATCATAGTGGAAGCAGAAACAGTTTTCATGCATGTTTCTTTAAATGCAAATGAGCTGCTGCTCCCCGCCCCGTTCCCCGAACAGAGCTGTGCCTTTACAACTCATATCTCAGTTCTCTTCCAAATCAAAATGCTTGGTTTTGATTATCATGTACATCACACTGAAATCATGTGTTTTATAGCCATTTCAGTTTAAACTTCTGATATATGGTTTTCTGAGCGCACACATCCACAGCACACAGACAGAAAGCGTCTGTCACACGGCATGTGAGTACTAAACTAAGCTCTCTTTAATGTCTTATTGCTCAAACTGTCAAAGACACGAGTTTACGTTAAAAATACATGATTTAAAAACAGGGCTTGACATGAATATTTTTTGCTCACCAGCTACTGTGGCTAGTGGTTTTCCATAATTAGCTTTTTTTCATTGGCCACACAATTTTGTTGTTAGGAAATTATGTTTTATATGACTGAAGTTACTGCATACTAAAATGTATTTAAATTGATTTCCAGGTCTCTTATTTTCAAAGTCTTCTCAATGTCTCAATGCATTTACACATTTAATGAAGCTGAAATGTAGCATGAAAGCATTTACATTGCAAAACTGCCACAGTATAAATAATGTTATGATCTTGGTCTTTAAAATCATTTTTTTTATATATAAAAATATGAAATGTTGGGAAAAAAAATACAAAGATAAGCTACTTTTAAATATGAAAGTAAACCACCAATAGGTGGCAGCAAGTGACTGTTTTAATGAATGAGTCACTGAGTCATGCCTTCAAACACAGGCTGATTCATTCAAGAATGAAGCAAGTGCCCGTTTTCATGAATGGACCAGTGAATCATTGACTCAAATTATCAGAGGTTGACGAAGTACACAAGTCAAGTACTTGAGTAAAAGTACAGATATGTATAATAAAATATTACTTCAGTAGAAGTAAAAGTGCTCCTCTTTCAATTTTACTCAAGTGAAAGTACAAAAGTACCCAATTTTTTATGTACTTCAGTAAAAAAGTACTGATAGATTTATTTTGCAATTTTATATAGGCTACTTAATTGAATTTTATAATAGCACATATTTTTTTATAATCCTACTGCTCAAAATACCTGGGATTTTCCCAAAATAACCACTATATAGAGTAAAAATACATTTTTGTTGTTGATATGGACTATGTTGATGAGAGTGATATAGTAATATTCAATGTGAAGCTTATACTTCAGTGTCCCTGAGAGAAAACAGATTTGACCATCACATTTTCACCAATAAGAAAAAAAAGTGTTTTAAAGCTTGTTGTTTTGCATAACGTCAAAGTTATATATGACATGAGAATAAGGCCTGAAGTTAGCAAGAACATTTTAAGGAAAATATAATTATATTTTCATAATGATTTTTTTCCTTTCAAACATTGTCTGTGTAAAAACACCCCTGGCCAAATGCCCCCAGAGGGCATCACTTCCCACTTTAATAATTACTGTAGTTACCATGATCTGAACATCACATCCTTTCTTTTTCCCTCGGATGTAATCTATCTAGGTTGTTGAATAAAAATATTTGGACTTTATATATAAAAACTACCTCAACTTAGCACCAGCTAGCTTGTTAGCTAGACAGTTAGCATCAGCTAACAACATTTACTTATTTTCAGTATGGTTATGAATAAACATTCATATCAGTCTATTCTAGTTGATCCAAATGTTACGTAGGGTTACATGCGTAGCATTTTAATAAAACTGCTAACGTTACAGCAGCAGGGAATATGAACATACATGAGTTATTTTATTTAATCTGTTATTTACATTTTTCGTTTTTGACCTAAAGCAGAGACACTGATGTTGATGTGTCTGAATTCAAGCATTTCAGAAACAGATCACCCTTTACAGCAGATGTAATTCACAAACAACGGACAGCTTTGACCTAAATATGATTTTCAGTTACAATAATTAATCCTAAAATTCAACATTAGTAATTTACTTTTCGCAGCATCAGTCGCACGCACACAAGATCTCTCGATTCTTACTTGTGAATTCAGTTGACTGGGGACTCGCTCTAAACGGATCATTTGAATCAATGGTTCGTCAACTCGAGAACAGCTGCAATCAGATCATTCTAATTCGTGAATGATTCGTTTGGTGCGATTGGTGAATCAATTTAAAAAGGTTCATTGAAAAGAATCCATTTGTTCATGAATCAGACACAGCTTCTGCGTCTCAGAGCACGTAGCAAAGGAGTAATGATATGTTTTATAAAATGTAGTGAAGTAAAAAGTACGATCTTACGCTTTGGGATGTAGTGACGTAAAAGTGAAAGTTACTCAAAAGTACTCCAGCAAAGTACAGATACTTGAAAAATGTACTTAAGTACAGTAACGAAGTATAACTACTTCATTACTGCCCACCACTGCAAATGATTCATTCAGAAACAGCGAATCATTCAGTAACGAAACACTGCCTTATGTTGCTCAGCGTTACGTGACTGTTCTGCTGTGATCTTTGTTTTTAACCATTTTCATTATCCAAAATCAATGTCACATTTACAAGTGTGGTTTTCAAGGAAAACTGTACTATCTTAGTCGTGACACGTTGTATAACTTAAAGTAAAACTAGATTTTTACAGCAGTACGTTTCTTGTGCAGTTGTGTTTACTTGTATTGACTGTATAGACAGGCTGTGAGATCCTCAACTGACATGACCTTATTACTGTCAATACATTATTCATTAGCAATTGCCGTTTACAGCAAAGGTATTAAAATCAGAATCATTCTCGCCAAAATGTCAGTGCTTCCCTAATTAGATGTTTTAATCAGATTAGTTGTCCGGTCAGGCAAATAAAATTCTTTCACGAGCCCTTCAAAAAATCCACTTGTCCCAGACAAGCATTAATGTCAAGCTCTGTTATAAAATTCAACCTGCCAAAGTGTCTAGTGGGAGTGACCGTGTTACCCACCACTGCTGAAAACCACCTGCATTTGGTGGGTTGGTGGGTGTTAATATCAAGCCCTGGTTACAAAAACAGTTGGTTATGTCTGTGAAGACAAACAGCTAGAAAAGAAATTGCATGTTTATATTAGGTCTGTGTGTCAGCAGCGTAATATACAGTAAATAAATCAACAAATCCACTGCTCTCTTGTCTCCTCTGAGGCTGGGAAAAACATGCAGATTATGGGACAGTAATATTATAATAAGATCCCCTTTCTACGTCACAGGGGGAGTGAAATCTGACACACTCATTTTTTTCGCAAGCTTGCAGAGTAAGTCTAACCTAAACAAAGTTACTGGGTTGGTAGATTCACCGGAGACCCGATTATAGCTCTTAAACACTTAAAAAGTTGTATTTTCATGTCACCTTTAATACATGCTAGAATCATATCATCAAAAATAATAAATACATTTGAATTAATTATTATTATTATTATTATTATTATTATTATTATTATTATTATTTTAATTCTTAGGAGGTCTCCCATCCAGGTACTGATCAGACTCAACCCTGTTTAGCTTCATTGGGTGACCAGGAAAGAGTGATTGTTGCTGGCAGTGCAAACACTTTCTAGAAATTATCAATTGTGAATGAAATATATGAATATATAGTGATCCTGCAATTGAACGTATTACTTAAACATCACATAATAAAGTATGAAAATAACTTTAATAAAAAGCTTTTATCAGTAAGTTCGATAGTGAAACACTACTTATACAGACAGTTAGCTTATTAGCCATTAATGTAAACCTAATTGTATGGTTAACTCGTAGGCTTATATCATAGATAGTTATTTAAAATCATATTATTATTCAGTGTTTTTTTTATCTATATGGTCTAATCAGAGGTGTAGTGAGGGTCACTGACATTAATTTCCTGTTGGACAGGATAGAAACAGCATGTGTAAGAGAAGACATCTGTGATCTGGACCTGTTTGAAGTTACTATTATATGAAAGATAAGTTATGCTGCTGTTTAATCGTTTCTCTAAGAGCTTGTGGGTCAGTATGATGTGTTTGTGTGTGTCTTGTAAGCTCTGTGCAGCTGTTTTTACAGTTAGAAAGCAGCCAACATGTGATTCTAACACTAGCAGACTTGGTGATTATGAAGATTATCAGACAAGAAAATTTAACTTTTAAGTAGGGCTGCACGATTTGGGAAAATTATCATATTGTGGTTATTGAGGTCAATATTGCGATACGCGATTGCGATTATAATAAATGGTATTGTGGGTCAACTTGATGGGTTTTTAAAGAAAATGCACACACAGATTAGTGATAATGCGGAAATGTGTATCTGTAACACTAGAAATGGTTTCAAAATAAATTATTTTTACCAAATGAAATAGCATTTGCATTAATGTAAACTTATTTTCTCAAAAGTATAGCCAAATTAAATAAAATAAAAACATACACATTTTCACAAAATTAAGATATTTTAAAGATTTTGCCCAAACAAATGAACATTTATGAAGAATTTAACATATACTCTGTGTAAACTGTTTTGAAAAGGAAACTGGATATGTCTTTGGTCGATCAGATCACAAGTGGACAATGGAGACACGGTCGTTTACACCTGGCGTTTTAATCCGTCTCTTCTGTCCACTTTCGACCACTTCTGATCACATTCCTGCATTTACATACATTACAAACTCAACTGACTGGCGTCTCTCCTGTATGATTTCATGTGATTCTCTCCAGACATTAGAACTGTACATGAATTATGAGCTTCTAGAACGTTTGACCTCCTAACTGAAGATCTTTTCTTACAAATATAAATAAAAACAGTATAAATAAAAATAATCTAAACAAAAAATAGCTGTATTAAGTGCAAACAATAGTGTAGCCATAATCAAAGTAGGCTAGCCCAGCCAACATTGATATGTGGGCCCCATATGGGTTATACCTGGGCAGCATGGGTTCCATGTGGGCATGGGCTGAAAATGGGCAATTTATGTGGGTCCCATGTGTGTTTCACAATGTGGGTCCCATATAGGTTTACACATATGGGACCTTCATGGGATCTATGTGGGCAAAATTCTTTCACAAAAATACATCATAGCTTTTTTTGGTTAATGGTCACTTTTTAACAAAGAATATAGATTTCATTGATCTGATCAATATAACTTTTTAATTGAAAAATGCATTATTTTCTATTGTGATGTTTCATTTTTTTTCTTTTTAATTTTCAATATTACAATGTTAGCCTGCTTATCAAAATGTATTTGTTTTCTTTTACTGTAGCCTTCACATTTTAGCAAGGACGATTACAAATTCCAGAATGGGTCTCACATGGGAGCTACGGTTGTCTTGACAAAAAGAAACGAGATACATCTCTAGTTTTAACATTAATTGTTCTTCAGACATTCCTCTTTAAAAGAAATGAAATATTATATTTTTTCAAACTGACATCTGGTTTTTGACCACTGAAATGTGTAAATTTTAACTATTTACTCCTGGAGCCATATTGAAATTCCAATATCTCTGGAACTAAATCTCATAGGGCATTAAAAAGATGCCACAATGATAGTTTGTTAAGACCCAATATCTAGAAGTGCATTAAAATATCTTTAATACTTCTTGAGTTACAGGCATGCAAACTTTGAAAAAAAAAAAACTTAAAAAAAAGTGCTGTTTCCCTTTTCTGAATGGTTACCATTGGCACATAATGCAACGATTGCTAAAGTCAACAGATTTTACTAATAGAACTACCAATCTCTGCGTAAAAATAAGATAATGATGCTGCAATCTTTCTGAAGTCATTTATACCCCCTGTAACTTGACTGCCTCTACAAAATAGTGGATTACTCAGTAAATATTCATCAATGACATTTAATATTTTGACTTTCAACATTATACATGTCCATCTTTTGACAGAAAAAATAAAGTAAAATGAAAAATTTGAGTTGGGGAAGTTTTTGAAATTTGGTTGATTTGACACACAATTACTTTTTACATGAAATTGTGTGAATTATCAATATTACACAATATTATTAATATTATCCCTGCCTATGGATTTATCAAAATGCATTTTTCTTTTACCTAAATATTTTAGCAGGGACAATCACAAACTCTAGACTTTTTTTATTCAAACTCTAGATTCGTTCTTACATGGGACCTAATGTTACAAATGATCTGACAATGCACCTTCCGCTTGACAAAGTAGTCCTGTTCCATTCGATTTTTAGTTTGGATTTTTTTTTTTTCACATAATATCATATCATATCATATCATATCATATATCATAATATCACATGTCATTGTTCTTGGCTGAAAACAAGCGTTTGTTTAAATGTGTATCTAAAGATTTTATAAATTCGAATAAAAGTCTCTTCTAAGCACAACCGGTTACTACTTTTAACAGTTCACACAGACGAGTCGGAGCGGAGACAAGCAGGTAAAATGTATATTTTCTAGAAATTAGATATTATTATTCATGGATTCAAGTATTGAGAACATTGTTTTGACTGTTAAAACTGTTTTTAAAATAATATAGCCTTAAAAATAATGATGTTGTATTTTTTTTTGCTGGTTGCGTAATCGCTAAAAATGTCTGTAAAGCTTAAAGCATGTCATTTTTGTTGTTGGTAAGGTGTAGTTTTGTTTTTTCCTGATATTAATGAAGTAGAATTCTCAGTTATTGTTTATTTTATGCTTTACTGATGCGTTTTGTGGCTGTCTAACGTTAGCCGCCATTTTTTTCACCTGAGGGAAAACTGAATTTCCACACAATTTATAATAATAACCGTGTTTGAATGGCAAAATACTGAGTTTTTAAATTATCTAACATAACTTGTTCTTAAAAGAGGACAAATGCTGCTTTCGAACGCCAGGTAGGGTGGATTTTAAACTGTTTTAAGACTGCCATTCTCATTAGGTCTGTCTGTGCGCGCGCTTCGAGCATGCATGATCACCTGAGCTGACAGCTCTTTTTCACAGCAGTCTATGTGGCACCAGTGGTTAAACTATAATTTTACGGCACTACGATACTTTTTGTGCGCAAAGAAAACAAAAATAACGACTTTATTCCACATTTTCGTCTCTACTGCGTCACTTGTGGATGCGCGTTCACGACAGTACCACAACGCATGCGTGGCGGCGCCGGCGCTGACCCACATCCGGCGTTTTTGACGTTGAGCACGTGCGCCGTGCCTTATTTACAAACGGAGAAAGACGCACGCTGTATGAAAGCTATTGAAATCTATTAATCTGGGTCAGCGCCAAAACACGAATGCGTCGGGGTACCCTCGTGAATGCGCGTCCGCAAGTGACGCAGTAGAGATGAAAATGTGGAATATTTTATTTGACTACCATGTCGCTTCTTGAAGTTTGGGAATTACTGTTGTCTCTGCACTTACCGGCCAGCCTTTTGTTGTTCCAGTGGCACAACTTTCAAAAAAACCTACTTCTCCCTATGACTGATGGGTATGTGGCTCCTGGAGCAGACTGGGCAAAGTACAGCATACCTGTCCTGGGAAATGCAGGTAATTTGAACCATCTGTGTTAAAATTTTCCAGATGGTAGTCTTGTGTTCTTAAATGTATTTGTTTTGTTTTTTGTTGTTGTTTTTTTACAGACACATGCTGCAGCAAAAGCTAAACTTAGCAGGGCCGAGGATACCTCAGATTTACAAACTGACACTGAAGTGCCAATGAAGCGCAAAAGATTGTAAGTTAAAACTTGTTTTCTCTAAGTGATGCTGTTTGGGGTTAGGAGCTATACTATACCAAAAACACATTATTTTGTTTAAAACTAAATGTATATGGCTGTGGGTGACATTTTAGATAACAGTAAAATTTCACAATTCTATTTTTTTTATACAAATAATAATAACTATAATAATAATAATAATAATACTAGACAAATAAAAATTCATACTCTTCAGAGAGTCGTTTCACGCTCTATGTGAAAGCACATTCGTCAGCGATTCACGTCGCTTTTTTGCATCGCGCCCAGTGCGAAATGGTCTTAAATCTTATTAATGGCCTTAAATATATTGTAGTTCTATTCATTATCTTGCTCAAGCTTGTAATGTTAGCGAGACGTAAAGCATCAGTTTTAGCATGTTATTCTCTTTTGTACAGCAGTAAGTATTAACAAATATGGGTAACACTATTTTACAGTGTTCATGTTACATTTTACACGTACTTATTATAGAAATACATTGTGTATTAATTTATGCAACTAATCTAAACCAATCTCTAATCCAGACCCTAAAGGTATAGTTCACCCCATGAAAACGGTCATCATATACTTATCCTCATGTCAGCACAAACCCATAAGAAATTCATTCCAGTGGAGGGACATAAATCTCTTACATTTCATTAAAAATATCTTCCATTGTGTTTAGAAGACGAACAAGTTTTATGGGTTTGGAAAAAAACGAGGGTGAGAGTTCTCATTTTGAGGTGAACTAACCTTTTAACCCTATAGTAACTAAATGTTGTTAAATAATAATACTAAGTACATAAATGTACCTACACTGTGACATGGACACTATAAAATAAATTGAAACTGAAGTATGTGGCTGGACGTTTGAGATGATTATATGTAAACATTTGTTTTATAGGTGGACTGAAGAAGAATGCAATGACCAAGACCATGAACCAGAAAGACATCAAAATGGTTCACGGGAGTTAGAGACGGGGCAGAAGAGAGCAATCAGGTCACAGCAGTCTTCAGGACTGTGATCAACTTCGTGTGTGTCCATCTGTACAAAATGTGTTGAAACCAAGTATTTTATTACTGTATTGTAAGTTAAACCAGGGTTTTTTTGTGTTTTATGTTGTCATTCAGGATTTAAAAGACATATTTCACCTAAAATTTAAAAAAATGTATTCTATCTGTTCTACTGATTTAAACCAAAGGTATCAAATTCTGATCCTGGAGGGCCACAGCCCTGCAGAATTTAGCTCCAACCGTTATTAAAAGTACCTTATCCAGCTAATCAAGTCATTCAGGCTTATTTGAAAACTAGGTAGTATGTGTGTTAGAACAGGGTTGGAACTAAAATCTGCAGGGCTGTGGCCCTCCAGAAGTTAGACATCCCTGCTTTAAACCCATAAGACTTTCATTTGTCTCTGAAACACAAATTATGTTTTCAAGGAATTTGACATTTTTGTCTCTCCACTGAAATTCTATTTATGACTTAGATGACTTGAATTTAAAAAACTCTCTATATATGGATTTTTTTTTTTTTTTTGATAACTTTTTTTTTTATAACCATTTTGAAGTGTGAGAGGTTTGGGTGAACAGACTTTCAATGAAGAGACAGAAAATTCCCAGGTTTCAATAAAAATGTCTTTGTGTTCCACAAATGAATTACTTTCTTATGGGTTTTGAGTAACATGGTGTGTAATGACAGTGTTTTCATTTCTTGACTGTTGATTTATTTATTTATTTTTAATTAAATGTTAAAAACCAGCTGTTGGGATAGTATCACCCTGTTTTAAATTAATCTGGCAACGTTGGTGTTTAACACTTTACAAAAACTTAAAGTTTTATTGAAAATGTCTGAATTATAATAAAGTATTTAAAATACTGAACTTTTACATTTTAATTTCTGATTCATTTTTTTTTTAAATGACACCTTTCATGTTATGTCAATTTTGTAGATGAATGAACAAAACATGGCTTCAATGGCTTCAAACTGGGACCCATATGGGTCGTAAGTATATTGCCCAGTTGGGGCCCATCCAGGTTCTATATGAGATTTATATGGGCTAATTCATATAGGGCCCAAGTGGAACCCGTGGACAAACCTATGTTGGCCCCATATTGGCCCCACCTTGGATTGTTGGCTGGGTTATAAGTGGGACCAATATGGGTCTTGTATGTGTTGCCCAGTTGGGCCCCACATTAGCCCCATTCAGGCCCCATATGAGATTCATATGGGCTAATTCAGATGGGGCCCACATGGAACCCATGGACAAACCCATGTAGGGCCCACGGGCCCCATGATAGAATGTTGGCTGGGAGGCTACTCTCTCAATGTTCAAAGTGCAAATAGAGACCAATTTTTTAAAGCCTGATAAAGAGCTATAGACAACTACACAACCTATTATAGGATACATACAAATAATGGCATATATATGTTATATAGCCTAATTTGCGCGCACTGTGGAACCGCTCTCTAAAAGCGCCTATTAAAATTGCTTTTGAAGGCGCGTGCGCGTTTTACTTTCGGTTTCGTTTTAAGGATCGTGCGAATTCTCAGCGGTGCTAAGCGTGCTTTCTACAATACGAGACATTAATTTAACAAACCAATTTGAAAGTGAGGGGGACACAAACGGGATTTTGAAAAGTGGATGTGGTCAAAAGTGGACAAGCTGAAAACGTTTTACACCCCTATTATACCTGTACTTAGCATTGTCCACTTGTATCAGATCGACGCATGAGAAAACGCATGTTAATACCAGGTGAAACAGGACCTCTAATTCTTGCACAGTACCTCTCTCTGGTCAATGTCAGTAATCTCAAATCCAAAATATCGCCATTTTTTATTTTTTTTTTTTTTTTGCCTACCAGATCAGTGTCGATCTCCTACGTCGACACGTGCACTGCCTACACTGAGAGACTGTCAGATTTTTTGTTTTAATCTTTTTTGTTTGTTTGTTTGTTTGTTTGTGTTGTTAGCGGTACAGAAAATCAGCAAACTGTCTCAGAAAGTAGGTGTTCTCAAGTCCACACTTATTTAATATAATCGCAACATTTTGCCGTCATATAATCGCACAGGCTGACATCGCAATTGCGATACGATTAATCGTGCAGCACTACTTTTAAGAAGTTTAACGTTTTTTTTTTGTTTGTTTTTTTTTTAGTATTTTAACTCTCTGTTCCTGTTTTGTGGCCAGTTAGGGAGTTAAAATATTGTTTTTTGTTAATTTGTTTTGTCTGAACAGTTTATTTTAGATTTTACTCCTCAGACTAGTGATCTTTAATTTTTTTAGATTGTTGCATCCTCTAGAAACTCCTAGACTCATATAGATATACAAAGACAATGAAAAGTTAAACAATAAACCCAAAAACTCCTCCTGCTTGACATACTTGAGTTTGTCCAGTTTGCAGTTTGGATCCTTATGTTTTTTAGAAAGCAGCTTGACTCCTGAATCTCCTGGGTGATTGTAGCTCAGATCCAGCTCTCTCAGGTGTGAGGGGTTTGAACTCAGAGCTGAAGACACATGATGACAGCCTTTCTGTGTCACCATACAGCCAGACAACCTACAAAAACATACAACAAGTCCACATCACATTAGTGTGTTTGTTGTTCCTTTTATATTGAACTGATTATTTAGTAAAAACAGCTGGTCAAAAAAAGATCATGTTGTGCTCATTTAGCATTATCAGGAAGAAACAAATATTCCCCCAAAACACTGAACATTATGTAGCCAGATTCAAGGTTTGTCACAGAACACCTTCAGGGGTCTAGTGGAGTCCATGCCTCAATGGGTCAGGGCTATTTTGGCAGCAAAAGGTGGACCAACATAATATTAGGAAGGTGGTCATGTTATGCCTGATCAGTGTATACATACACATACGTGTGTGTGTGTGTGTGTGTGTGTGTATATGTGTGTGTTTGTTTGTTTGCTGTCATACATGAATTACACTAAATTGATCCTGGCTTTCATTTACATCTGGAAGAGAATTTCATCTGCATTGCATTTTATCTACACTACACACATGCTGTGCTGTACATCATAGAGGAAACAAAAATGTGAGAAGGCTGAATCAATGCTTGACAAGCTCCTCTCATCATCTCCACAGGTCTCTTCCTTTGTGACTGGTGATGTTGTTCTGGACCATCATATCAATAATGCTCTTGTTCCATTCAAAATAATCTTGATTGTCCACCTGAATGTTCTCAAACTTCAATTATGAATAATGTTTGGAAATTTACATGTAAAGAAGTTGTCAGAGGAAGACTACAAATCTGCACAATATCAAAAATCTAAGCACAATATTTCTAAATAATTGTATTGACAAACTCTACTAAAGACTTTAGATCTGTTCCATAGCTTCTAGCTTTTCTTACGTAGTCTATTAGGGTAACTCTGATTTCATTTGAAATTTGTCTTTATCTTCTACCTCTCTTTCCACTTCGCTCTACAATTCTTCTCTGTCCATGTATTCTTGCAGTTTCAATGTCCTCCAATCCGCTCATCTCTTCTCCCTCTCCTTCTCTCCTCTTTTTCATATCCATCTCTCTGCTCATCTCTGTTTACCTTAGTGGTTCTCAACGAGGGCGGTACCGCCCCCATGGGGGGTTTGGACAGCATCGGGAGCTGGAAGCAATATTTTTGAAAGGGGGGCATTGTGCTGTTCCTGGGGGGCGTTTGGTCAAGACAAGTTTACACCAAAGATGTATGAGCTGAAACTTTCAAAAGAAAATGGTCTGCCACATCCTAACGCTGTCTTTACTGGATACGCAAAAATGCACTTTCTATATCTATTGTTCAACTTGTCTGTAGCACCGGCGTGTGGAATCCCGCAGGCAGAAATAGAACACGGCATCCATTTATTGTAGCGCTCAGTTGTTACTGAACAACAGATTATAACGGGATCTATGTGCCTGTGTAGTAGTGGTGTTCACTGCTAGTTTACACCAATACTCCCGCTCCTAGACTTGACGGTGTATCATTTCTTTAGCAACGACTTCAGTACTTTAGCATTTGCTTGACTTTCTGTAGCGCAACTGCTGCGTCAAAACAATAGCAAGCATTTATACACGACAAAGCAAGAGATGTTTTTTCGTGTTTAGAAAAATTAATATTAATACTTTTTGTTTGCTGATTGGCTGCGGTTGGTTTGAATACCACAATTCACAATTATAGCCTAATTTATATCCACTTTGCTTTTTTGCTCCTTTTTTGCTTCTAATGATAATGATACTTCATATGATAAATCAAAAATGTGATGAATGCCATGTGCCATTCAGTGACATAAAAAAAAAAAAAAAAATTATGTATGAGCTGTTTTGGGGGTTAAGATACATGCTTTCAAAGCAGGCCTATATATTATAAATAAAATATAGACTATAATATACACTACCTTCAAATAAAGGTCAGTATGACTTGTTAATGGGTTCATAAAAAAAAGTTGCATTTGTTTGGTCAAAAAAAAAAAAAAAACAGCCTACAGTAAAAACAGTAAATCTACCATTTGAAAAAAAAAAAGCTTTCTATTTGAATGTATTTTAAAATGTATTTTCTTCTTATGCTAATCTACAGTTAATTATAACACCTTTAGTGTCACATGATCTTTCAGAAATTATGCTGATTGTTGCTTAAGAAACATTTCTTATTATTAATATTATAGCTGGCACAACACTCTTTCAGTCTAGACTTAACAGCATCCACAGATGAGGAGGATTTATATGCATTGAAAGAGGGTTTCATAAACGTGGAGCAGCCACTGAGAAAGACCCATCACCTTTTGATTTTAATCTAGATTTAGGGACATGAAGAATCATCTGATTTGAAGACCTCATATTCTTTGTATTTTGATTAGGAATCAAAAGGTCAGCAATATATTTTGGGGCAATGCCATCAACAAAACCTTAAATTCAATTCTAAATTTTAGAGGCAACCAGTGTAAAGAAATCAAAACTGGGGTAATTCTCTCTCTCTTCTTTGTGTGAGTCAAATGTCTGGCAGCAGCATTTTGCACTAATTGAAGATGAGATAAGTGACCCTCTGAAATACCCAAAAATACAGAATTACAAAAATCGATGTGTGATGATACAAAAGCATGAATAACAGTCTCCAGGACCTTAAAGAGAGGACTGATTTCATTTCAGAAATAATTCTGAGTTGATAAAACACAGGCTTCACAACAATAGTAACCTATTTATCTAAAAATAAAGCTGAACACATTATAACACCCAAATTCTTGATGTAGTGTACAACGTGCTTAGCGTGTCACATTAGCTTAATGATCCATATGGGCCAACAATCAGAAGAAAGGAAGAGAGGATATGATGTTACTGGTGAGTGAATGGTCAACACAGTGAATCTGATTTGTATAGGGATTTATATTAGTCAAATATTTTCTTTCTCTTTGTAGTTTGCTTTAAGCAGAAGAATCACAGCAATCAACAATTAATTAGGAGTAGATTTAAACAATTGTCACAAACTATCCTTATGTCTTTTATAAGACCAGAAAATCAGCAGTTCAACAGGTACAATTCAATTTGACGAGGTTTCACTCTTCACACCATGTGATGAAAATAAAGTAAATTCTCAAAAAACAAATACTGTGTGTTTCTTTCAAATCAATTCACAATAATAAACTCTTCAATAAACTTTACATTTAGTGACCCAATAAAAAGAATTGTAATTGGATGTTCACTCTAACTCAGAATGTAGAAATTAATGTAGATAACACCTTTCCTTTCAAAACTTAACAGTATATTCAACTATGAAAGTTGAAAACGCAAAAACAAGCAAATGATTCAACTGAACAGTTAGTGAATCAAACGACTCAACTGATCAAAGTTTGTGAAACAAATGATTCAGTTCCGAGATTCAGTTCTGAGATTCAGTTCTCTCTGTTTCAAAAGCAAAATTCAAACCAGTTCGAAGAATGAGAAAGATTGTTATTCTCCTACCAGTTGATGGATTCACAAGCACAGCTCAAAGGTCATGGGCAGCTCGCCATTTGTGCACATGTAATCGCGTACGAACACAGATGATTCTTCACCAAAGGATTACGTTCGGGACAAAACAGATAGAAGATTGCAGAATATTGTGCTCGTTAAAAGAAACACAGGGGGAAAAAACCCAGCCTTGCAAAACACAAGGCAAAGACAATAATTAACTTCTGATTCAAACATTTCCATCACAAATTCATACACACACGTCTCAAATGACACATTAATGCAACTTTTTGACTCTTAATAAACATGTCGACACTCATAAATCACTCGTGTCGTCTCATGACCCATTTATCACTTTTACGTGTGGTAGCTTTAGCTCACGTGCTAACTAGGTCAACGCACACTGGCATAAAGTTGGCTTGACTTTGGAAGTTGGATATTCGCAAATTTAGGGACCGTCTGCAAAGTTACTTACGACATTAGTATACACTTTTCTAACTTCAATAGCTTTTATGGCGAATGACTTACAGTTACACAACCAACTGTAAAGCGTTTATGTAGGTGTCAACTATAATGCACACCTTTTAGATTTTTGATATTTATTAAAATAAACTATAAATCACGTTAAAAATACTATTTTTCATAACCGAATGAGCTCAAAAGCAACATTTTCCATCATTTAAAGCTCAATAGCATTTGAGCAAAATGACTTACAGTCACAAAAACAACTATAAAATGTTCATGTTGGTGTCAGCTATAATGCACACCTTTCAGATTTTTGATATTAAAATAAACTGTAAATCATATGTTAAAAATGCGTTTTTTCAGTACCGAATACGTTCAAAAGCAACATTTTCCATAATTTAAAGCTCAATAGGATTTGAGTAAAATGACTTACAGTCACAAAAACAACTATAAAATGTTCATGTTGGTGTCAGCTATAATGCACACCTTTCAGATTTTTGATATTAAAATAAACTGTAAATCATATGTTAAAAATGCGTTTTTTCAGTACCGAATACGTTCAAAAGCAACATTTTCCATAATTTAAAGCTCAATAGGATTTGAGTAAAATGACTTACAGTCACAAAAACAACTATAAAATGTTCACATAGGTGTCAAATATGATGCACACTATTACACTTCTCGTTGCCACCGAATACTCTCAGTCTCCCAATGTGATACGGCTGGGAAGCAAGACACAGTTCTGTATTTCCTTACTTCAACTTTATTGGTCTAATACAAGAGTATATATATGTAACAGAGTGAGTAAGACGAGAAGCGAGCGGATCCATATGCGAGCTTTCATTTAAGGGACGAGACAGATACATGGTCGGACAGGCAGGGTCAAACAACAATGGCAGGCAGGTATAATGAAGACGATGCACAATAGTAAGTCCGTGAAACAGGCGAGGGTCAAACCGTGGCGAACGTAATCCGTAAGGGGCTGGGCGAGGAGGATAAACCAATAAACACGAGCGAGAGTCCAGTAGGCAGGCGGCGAGCAGTCGAAACGAGATGGGCCAGGCGAGGGAACAAAACACTGGGAACAAGGAAACTAGGAAACGCTAACAATGGAAAATAACAACAACAACAATCCGTGACTTGCATGGGGAAAGACCGGGGCTTTTATGGTGCTGCTGATTGGTCACATGTGCTGACGCAATCAGCGTGATGCATGACGGGAGATGTAGTCCGGGGTGTGGTACAACAGTCAGAGTGTGATGATGGGGTGAGAGTGACATCTGGTGGTGAGCGGACAGCGGGACACCGACCAGATTCGTGACAATATAGGCATATTAAAGGATGTTGTGCATCTTAACCAAAATATCTATGTGCATCATATAGAACAAAAACATTATTGGGTGTATAATGAAATATCAGAAATAGATCTGGGTGTACAATAAGCTCTTCCTAAATTCATCCTGTTATTCCAACCAGCTATATGTAAAACGGATAAAAACAAGGGGTATAATGATAAAACCATAAGGTATAGATATGTGAGATACAGTACACAGCAGAGAGAGAGGAAGAGAGACAGGAGGGAGGGGGCAGAGAAGTCACGTACAAGCAGGTTCTCACAGACAAGGAGCAGAGAGCATGAAATATTCTAACACACACCTTTTACATTTTTGATATTTATTAAAATAAACTGTAAATCATATGTTATAAATGCATTTTTTCAGTACCGAATACGTTCAAAAGCAACATTTCCCATCATTTAAAGCTCAATAGCATTTGCATACAATTACAGTTACCTCCATTTAATAGTACAATTAAGCATATTGTGTTCCAGAAAGGACAATATTCAAACAGTTTGCTTTTCATTTGGGAAATTTTCAGGTGTTTTCAGAGTTTTTAAAACAAAAATTGGTCTAAATTGGGTAAGGTAGGGCTGGGAGATATGGCCAAAAAATTATCACAATATTTTTTTTCATACAAGTCGATATTGATAATTATCACTATGAATGTTACATTTTTATTTATTTGAAATTTAAAAACAGATTTTTGGTACAGTGTGTTGTAAAAACCAGGGCCTGTTTTCACAAAACATTTTATCTTACCACTGAGTTCTCCTAAATAGCTGTAAAAGGTTTTAGCTAAGAGTTTTCTCTTAAAACCTATTCACATCTGCTGAGACAAACTTTTACTAAGGAATAGAGAGAAGTCTTAAGATGAGAGTAAGGGAGGGGTTGACCTTGTTGCTATGGACGATGTCAGCATGCTTACTAACAATGCACACAGTGATTGGCTGATAGGGGAAGAGTCTCTGTCCCCTCTTCACGTGGTTCTATTTATTCATAGAAATATCGTAGAAAATAAAAATGTTGCCACATTCAAATAAAAAAAAAATTAAAATGCAGGCTAATTATCACTAATTAAACAAGTATATGTTCAGCTAATTGTCAGCCTCTTACATGTATGCTTCTCATAAACAGTCAGCTTATATGCATATAAACACCCTTTTAATTAACAAAATAGAATAATCATGGCTGATAGTAAGACATGCAAACGTAAAAGAAAACCAAACTGGACACATGAACAGCTGTTTTTTTTTTTCTTGCCTTGTTAATGAACATTAACTTGTTAATGAAAACAATGATACAATCAGAGGAACATTTAGAATTGGGATAACCTCCAAACCAAGTTGCATGGGAAAACGTGTGCAAATAAAATTCCGAGGCAAATTGCTGGCAACGGCCATTTTAGGATAGTTTGGGATTTAGTCTTAATGACTTAGGAGTCCTCTAGTAGTAGTTCACTACTCCTAAAGTTTCACAGATTTAGGAGCTAGTTTTAGCCCTAAAACGCATTCAGTCTCTTATTTACACTCTCCCTATGTAACACTCTACACTCTACACACACTCTACACTTTATGAAAGGATTCGTAAAATGTATGTGATACATTACTGAACGTTGCAAAAACACGTAGAAACCTTTAAATCTCCCCTGAGTGCAAACACAAATATGCTGATCGGGTCAGTCACACATGATGCTCCTAAATATTATTTCACAGTCGCACGCAGTAATTTTTAGTCGCAAATGCGAGTGAAATGGTCGCACTGTAGAGCCCTGAGTATGACTACAGCATTTCACCTCAGAGTTACAAATCTGGCATATAGCTGTGTTCTTGTCCACTGTATCTTTATCTTGCTTGCGAAATGTGAAATGCTTCCATACCTCTGACTTTTTATGTGAAGGTGTGGTTGATATCGGGAACGCACCTGAATCCGCCATTTTAAGCAATGAATGACTACCGGACTCTCCGTTGTAACATAGCGCAAGGTAAATAAGGGGATGACACCTAGTAGATTAGACTAGTAATTAACATAAATCTTATGTGTAATGCTTGTGTGAATAAATATCGAAAAAATCAATACGTGGCCTTTGAGGATCGATTTTGAATCGACTACATTTTGAAAAACGATATATCGAAAAATCAATTTTTTTGCCCAGCTCTACCATTTAGTATGTTTTTTTAAGCCGTTTGGTTTATGAGGACACAGATGTCCTCATAAACCATGTTTACGTTGTAATACCCATGTCACTGTACACATTTGTATCCTCATAAACCATATACAAGGACACACACACACACACACACACACAGGCCCTGACAGGAGGAGGACAGAGTAAAGGTACACTGGACCTAAAATTCCCACACTTTTAAAAACGTTTTTTTCCCCTTTTTGAAAACGGGTCCTACAGAACACAATACAAGGGTTAAACAAACGCTCATTTATATTTCATAAGGAAGACAGTAGACAGACAGTCGGAGTTAACCTCCCGTAATGTTAGGTCGTAGCTAAAGCAAGAAGCAAGCTAACGGTAGATGGTCAGTGCTGAGCTAAACATGTTTAACGTTACTGACCTATCAGGATGCCTGATAAAATTAGATGTGTTTGAGCCTGAATCTTTTATCCTCATATCACATATTTTGCATTGAGCACTTCTTCTGTTTGGGCCGTCTTGTTTGAAGTTTTTAAATCCAAAGCTAAAGATGAATGGCACAGCAGTCGACATGTTTGTTCGTTGTCCTCTCATGTGTGGCGGCCGCGCCTAAAATAAAAAAAAAATAAAAAATGTGTGGCCGCGCCCGCGCGCAGCAGATACACGTCACGTGTTACATGGGCAGGTTATAGGTAACGGAGGGAGGGGAATAACAGCGAGCTCATCAGTTGTTTCCTAAAAATAAACATTGTTCACGAGTCCCGCAGCTCGAGTCCTAGTCGAGTCTGAAGTCTTTCGAGGACGAGTCTCAAGTCACTGTGTGTGCGACTTAAGTCGCACTCGAGTCCGAGTCTCAAACTCGAGTCCCCATCACTGGGTGTAAGTCATTCGCTATAAATGCTATTGAAGTTAGAAAAGTGTATACTAATGTGGTATGTAACTTTAGAGACGGTCCCTAAATTTGCGAATATCCAACGTCCAACGTTAAGCCAACTTTATGTCAGTTCAACGCACGTGGTATGCGCACAGCCTACTCAAAATTGCCTTGTAACGAGTCATTTCAAAGTGATATTAGATTAATACATGAAAATTCACTGACCAGAGCAAAATAGAATTATATATTCTCACAAGTAAGATTAAACCACAAGGCTTTAACACTGGGATCTGCTCCGTTTTCTCTTCACTCTTCTCTCTTTCTCTCCGACGACAACACTTCAGGCCAACGCAGCGATTCTGTCAGTTCTGCTTTTCAAGTATACTCAATCACATTTCTCGTTACATTAATGTTAAATGCAGGGAATTTCCGGAGAAACAATCCGTGCTGCAATCTCCTATAATCTCGTCTTTCTCTCGCCACTAGGGATGGGCGGATCGATCCTGAAATATCGATACTTTCGATACTGACATTGTATTGAAAGGATCGATCCTCACATAAAAATATCAATTCTAGTGCATTTTTAGCCATTAATTTTATTTATTTTACAAGAAGTTTGGTGCATAAAATAAACCTCCAAGATGAACAATAGACTATTAACGAAATATCGTGTAGGATAGAACTATTTCTCCTGCTCATCAGAACACACGCAAATGCTGTAAGACAGAACCAATCAATCACAGATAGCGTTCGCTGTCAACATTGATAATTATCAGAAATGATGTTTCTTCCTCTTGTTCTCATGGCATTGAAATAATAAAGCATTATTTAAAAAAAAATGTTTCTTGAGTAGCAAAGTATATTAGAATGATTTCTGAAGGATCATGTGACACTCAAGACTGGAGTAATGATGTTAAAAAAAATCAGCTTTGATCACAGATGCTTTTTAAATTACATTTTTCAAAATATATTAAAATAGAAAATAGTTATTTTAATTGTTCATTTTCCCAATCTTGCTGTTTTTACTGTTTTTTTTTTTTGTTGTTGTTGTTGTTCAAATAAGTGCAGCCTTTGTTAACATGGTTAAAGACACATTACAAAGTCGTACTGACCTCAAACTTTTGAACAGTATAGTGTACGTGAAATATTTATTTTAATTAGGCTAGTTTGTGTAAGTAAAATTTATTTAAACTGGTTGTTGAAGTTCAAATTGGTTGTTATATCCTGTAATTGCTGTCTGTAAGAAACAATTTGTGCATCATGGTAATAATAATTAATAATACTACTACTAATTATTATTATTATCATACATTTTAGTACTTAAGTAACACCATGGTTGTTTTTCATCAAGTACCCTCCAAGGTACACCGTATCTACCCTTAATGCGTGTGTACTTGTATGGTACTAGTATGCTCCCTGGCTTTTAGGGGTAAAGAAAGGTGCACCTTTGAGGTTACTGCCCAGTAAAGAGCTAAAATACAAAATTTTAGTTTTCTGACAGTGTTATCAAACAAACAAACAAACAAACAAACAAACAAAAAAAACACCTATGAAATGTTTAAAACACATGACTTTCAAATATAATGTTAAGTATGTATAATTACTGATTTTATTCTTTAAATAATTAAAAAGCTCAATTTAGTTTAGAGGTATCAGTATCGGTATTGGTATCGACGATACTTGGCTTGAAAATATCGGTATCGGATCGAAAATAAAATACGAGGTATCGCCCATCCCTACTCTCCGCTTGCGCTCAAATTATGAATGCGCTGCTACTATTGGCTCTAAGGGACGTCTGTCACTGAAGTGAGAGGAGTGATTTGATGAATCGTTTGATGAATCTTTTGTCCTTCTGGAACTTTCTCCTTTTTCTTCTCTTCTTAGCTTTCTTCAACTTTTCTTACATTTCGAATCATTCTTAATCTTTTTACTAGTAGCCTGGGTTACCCGGGTTACATTGACATGATCTGAAACACTTATCTTCATAGAGGCCAACATACTTAGAATTTCCTTGAAAGCAGATGAGGGTCCAAAGACAACACACTCTGTCTTATTAGTATTAAGGTGAAGAAAATTGCTTGCCAACCAGGCTCTAATCTCACCTAAACACTGAACAAGGCCATCAAATGATTGAGAGCCATTTGGATCTACTGGAATGTATGGGTATCATCTGCAGAGTCCTACAAGGCTCAATTCTTGCACCACTCTTGTTCAGCCTGTATGTGCTCCCACTGAGTCAAATAATGATAAAGAACCAAATTGCCTGTCACAGCTTTGCCGATGACACCCAGATTTACCTAGCCTTATCGCCAAATGACTACACCCCCATTGACTCCCTCTGCCAATGCATTGATGAAATGAACAGCTGAATGTGCCCAAACATTATTTTATTAAACAAGGAGAAAACCGAAGTCACTGCATTTGAAAAGAAGGATGAAGTTCTCAAGGTGAATGCATACCTTGACTCTAGAGGTCAAACAACTACAAATCAAGTCAGGAATCTTGGTGTGATTCTGGAGTCAGACCTTCATTTCAGTCATGTCATGTCAAAACAGTAACTAAATCAACATACTATCATCTCAAAGACACTGGAGAAATTAGATGTTTTGTTTTTTTTCCAGTCAAGACTTGGAGAAACTTGTTCATGCCTTTATCACTAGCAGGGTGGTGTAATGGTCTCCTCACCGGCCTTCCCAAAAAAGGAAAGGAGAAGGAAAGGAGATGATGTGTGGCCAAATATGGAGAACCACACTTGGAATTTGTGCTCTGCATTCTGCAGCAGTTGGGGATTCAGTGCCTTGATCAAGGGTCTCACCTCAGTCATGTTCCTGAGGGTGGAGAGAGCACTGGTAATTTACTCCCCTCAACTACATTTCCTTCTGGACCTGAGACTCAAACCCACAATCTTTGGATTACAAATCTGACTCTCTAACCATTAGGCCATTAGGATTTAGTCAGTTAGAAATACCAAGGGTTCACTCCAAACAAGGGGAATCTGCTTGTAGCTATTATGCCGCCCACAGTTGGAACCAGCTTCCAGAAGAGATCAGATGTGCTTAATCAGTAGCCATATTTAAATCTAGACTCAAAACACATCTGTTTAGCTGTGCATTTACTGAATGAGCAATGTGGCACATCCAAACTGATTTATGCATTTTAACTGTTTTAATTAATTTTAAATCAATTTTTAAAATATTTTATCATTTTTAAATTCCTTGTTTTTACTTGTGATTATTTTTTTTATGATAATTTAAATTTTATATGTAAAGAACTTTGAATTACCATTGTGTATGAAATGTGCTATATAAATAAACTTTGCTTTGCCTTGCCTCAATATAATCCACATTAATTTCATAATCATGAAAAAAAAAAAAAAATGCCTGCAAACCCAGACAGCAAAATTCACACGTGATATTTTCATCTGGCTCACAAACTGTGTGGAATGATGCCACTTCTGTGGTCCACAGTAATACACAGATAATCGTACTTATCTGACCGCCATCATTTCGTGGCAGTGAATGAAGTGGTATCATATCGATCACAAGTGCAGTATGGAGTACCTCAAGGTTTAGTACTAGGGCCATTACTTTTTACGCTTTACGCTTTACATGTTACCCTTGGGAGATATCATCAGGAAACATGGTGCTAGCTTTCATTGTTATGCTGATGATACTCACACTGCAAAAAAAAATGCTTTTCTTGCTTAGATTTCTTGTTTCCAGCCAAAATATCTAAAAATTCTCAAATCAAGAAGGAGTTTTTAAGGATTTAAGTAAAAATTATTATCTTGTTTTCAGAAAAAAAAAAGTCAAAATTAAGTGAGTTTTTGCTTAGAACAAGCAAAATAATCTGCCAATGGGGTAAGAAATTTAACTTATTTCAAGCAGAAAACTAGATTATTTTGCTTACCAGTGGATCAGCACCTAGAGACAACCTCTACAGCCCTGAATGTCAGCGGAGACCACGTCAACTAGATGAGCCCCAGAGACAGATCCCCCGTGAAGACCTCGTCACCTAGACGGCAGTCGGCACAAGACCACGGGAACCAGATGAGTCCTCTGCGTCTGGCCAGAGAAGAACTGCCCCCCCCGACTGAACCTGGTTTCTCCCAAGGTTTTCTTCTCCATTCTGTCACTGATGGAGTTTTGGTTCCTTGCCGCTGTTGCCTCTGGTTTGCTTAGTTGGGGACACTTAATTTTCAAATGATTTTGTAAACTATTTGAACCGAACTGAGCTGAATGATGACATCATTGAATTCAATGATGAACTGCTTTTAACTAAAAATTGAGTGTTTACTATTGCCCTTTTGTATTATTTATGCATTTTTCCTAATGTAGAATGTAGAATGATGGCATGTGGGTGGACCACTTCTGTTGGCCAGATTTGGGCCACAGGAAGGACACGTCAGCCATGAAAATAAGTGAGAAAAAAAAAAAAAAAAAAAAGAAGTGGACCAATCTGGCCAACACTGATTTTAATTCTGGCCTCGATCCAAACTTTGTTCTCGCCCACATACCACGTGAAATAATGGCATTTGGGCAGTCCAGTCCTGATTTCCAGATTTGGGTGTCAAGTAAGCCTTAGCATTGTTGCATATAAGCCAACCAAATAAACCAAAACTGGCTCTAATGTGGGCCACAGTTGATTTTTATTCTAACCCTGCTCTTCCCCTTATGTGGCCCACATGCTGCATGGAATGGTGGCATTTTTGCAGTGGTCCACAAGCAGGCCACTGCACAGCCACATTTTATTTGGGCAACATTTGGCCACTTTAGGCTCATGTTAGGCTCACATTAGCCAGTGCTTACACTGCCAGATCTTTGCCAAAACTGGCCCAGATACATTTTAATATACCTGGGCCACATTTGCTGAAACATATGTCGACCACATTTGGTTTATACCCTGACTAGCCTCTGTCGATTGTGTCACATTTTTGCCAAAGTTGGCCCACATTTGGTTGGCACTATTTGGGCCATATTTACTATTTACCACATGCACCACTTTAGGGCCACATTCAGATTACACATTGCCGTGAACTCATGTGGACCACTTCAAGGTTACATCCATTTTGTCCGGGCCATAAGAAGGCCAGCAGTGTCATATTGTTGCCTTAAGTGCCCCATATACAGATGCTATCTGGGAATGCTGGGCCGGCCCATGATATAGGTGGAATAGGCAAATGCTAGGGGCACCGCTGATCCCTTGGGTTGCCAAAATGAGTAAAGTTGTTGTTGTTTTTTAACAATACTACTTCAATACTATGAATTTAAAATATTACAAAAAAGCAACTGTCTGACAAAAACATAACTATTTTATTGCTCTCGACGTATGATCAATCTTCCCCCGCACAGCCGCACTTCCACATACATCAGTCACCTGATTGTGACAGATGTTCACTTCACTAATATATTATCAGGATGTCAAAAAGACAGAAGCCTTCTTGTGCCCAGGGAAAAAAAAAAAAAAAGAAGAAAAACCAAGAGAAAGACGGAGCTAATATGATGTAATGAATGATGATCATATAAACTACATGACGTAAAAGTTTGTGAACAAACTTCATGTTGGCCAAGTCTAAAAGTTTAAAATAGGGTAATAACAACGGAGTACCAGAAATGTGAAACTTTGTATCATTTTTCGTGTCACATGATAACACGTTTTAATAATATTTTTACACTACTAGTAATGTGAAGTATTTGGGGATTTATGGTATTTGGCTAATGGAATTGGCTAATTTAGTAATAATTGTATATAACTGGGCTTATTAAAACAGCAACATTTTATGTAAAATTCACTTTAAAGATGTACGTTTCTCAGTTTAATTGGAGGTGATAACGTTAGAAAGTGCTATAGTTTAGTAAAACACTTCTGCCATCTACTGGAAGTCGAACACTTTTCAAATTTATTTGAAAGATTAAAATGTAACGTTACTGTATGCTAGAGACATGTGATAGTTTCACTGGAAACAATTTAAAATAAGGTTAATTTTCAATAACTAACATTAACAAAAATAAAAAATACTGTTGCAAATGTATTGTTTATTGTTAGTTCAAGTTAGTTAATATGTTCACTAATGTTAACAAATTATACCTTATTGTAAGTGTTAATGTTTCATTTTTTTTTTCTCATAAGAAAATGTATTATTGGTGGAATGGACTGGGAATCAAGGGGCACCAGGTAAAATCTTGCCTAGGGAAGCAAACTGGCAAGAGCTGGCCCTGTGAGAATGTTTTTATCTCTTGTTCTGGCATTGCATTGAGAGCAGATTAAATATTTGTTGACAAAATTCAATGGCCATTTATTGTGGTAGCATTTTGTTAATTATTTTATGGAAAACCAGTTACCTCAGTATCTCCAGCTGACAGTTTGGACTCTTCAGTCCTTTAGAAAGAAGCATCACTCCAGAATCCTGCAGGTCATTGTTACTCAGATCCAGTTCTTTCAGGACAGAGTTTGAGGATTTCAAAACTGATGACAAACTCCCACAAGACTGAGCAGTGAGATTACATATGGACAATCTGAACAAGAACAACACAGTAATTTAACACAGAATTAATCTTAACAATGTGATTTAAAAAAAATAAAAAAATAAAAATAATAATAATAATAATAATAATAATAATAATCAATCAATCAAATCAAATTAAATCAATCAAGCATTTCAAAATTCAAACCTCAATATCTCCAGCTTAGTGTTTGGACTCTTCAGTCCATCAGAAAGAAGCTTCACTCCATGATCCTGCAGGTCATTGTTACTCAGATCCAGCTCTCTCAGGACAGAGTTTGATGACTGTAAAGCTGAAGATAAACTTTCACAGGACTGATCAGTCAGATGACACCCACACAGCCTGTGAAGAGAACAAAACAAACAGCCATATGTGAATTTATTAGATAGGTTATATAGTTTATAATCTGGAGTGCATGTTTAAATACATTAACAAAGCACTTTAAAAGTATTTCAAAACTATTATAGTGTAGTTTATAAACTATAGTTAATACATTAATAGACTATATACAAATAGTCTATTCATTGTCATTGATTGGCACTGTAATTAACGTGTTTAATTACCTCATATGAAATATAATGGTTTGTTGACAACTTATTAACCGCAGATTATTCTCACTTTATATAAGGTTACAGAAAATCTGAAAATGTCATACATTAAATGCTTTAAATCAGCCTATATTGCACATTAATTGTAATAATATTCAGTGTTTCTTAAAATGTTTACAAATACATTAAGCACAAATACATACATTGTGTTTCTGTTTTATAAGGACCTTTTATAGAATACTGTATCAATTATACTGTATAAACTGTATGTCCTGTCCCCAGTTTTAAGAAACTCTGAATACTAATGCAATTAATGACCAATAAAGGTTAGTTAATTAATGACATTTTTTATATACTATGACCTAATCTAAACTAAATAATGACAATGAATGATGAACTCACTGTTTGTATATAGTCTGTTAATGTATTGTGACGAGTCGGCTGCCTCCCCCCTAACTATCAGCTTCACCCCGTCGGTAATCGCCGCCCTTCACCAGGCTCCCGACGGGAGTGGGCGTGTGGGAGGAGGAGGGGCGCCGAAACATCCAGGTCTGGCGGCGTGTGATGAGGCACACCTGATGTGAATGAAGCCTCATCACCGCCGCTGTTAAAATGCCGAGCGCGCCTCTCCTCAAGAGACCGGTCTCTTCCCCGTGCATGCACGCTGGTGTCCTCGTGGGTCCAGGAAGGGGTGAAGAGGGAACCAGCGCCGCCGTAGGACGAGCTGCCGGACCCCGCGGGTCCGGATGAGGATCGCACCCGTGACGGCTGACGGGCCAGGTTGCCGGGCCGTTTCATCCCCCAGAAGTACCGCAGAGGTGGAGGAGGACGATGCCGCTAGAGAAGCCGCCGCCCCTCGCACCCCGGGCCTGAGCGGGGAGCGCGTGCGGCCGCCGGACTCCGCCCCTTACCTGGACCCTTCCCTTTTGGAACACTACCCCTCCTTCACGGAACCCCGTCACTTCGAGGACACCAGATCCCCCTTTTGTTTTGGACACTTTTTCCCCCTTTTTGGACACTTTGTTTTATTGTTTAATAAAAGCCTCTCCGAGGCCTGACGTCACGCCCCCTGTGTCTGTCGCTTTGCTCCGCCCCCGTGACAATTGGTGGAGAATGCAGGCATGGGCGGAGCTTAGACAGCACAGTGGGAAATACCTGATGACGTCATCCCCTCTCGCTCGCAAAAGTCAAGGAAGATTCGGACCCGGAGGGACGGTGAAACGACGGTGACGGCCTCCCAGCCGCTTAAGGGGTAAGTGATTTGGTTTAATTTAGTATCACTTACCCTGCGGTTGGTTGAGGCTGTCAACTAAATTCCGGTTTCTCTGTCCCCGGTCCGGTGGCGTTGCGAGAGGGAGTCGCCCGGAGAGGAATCCCCGCCCACTCCGACCGTTGGAGCCTGGTTGAGGAAGGTAGCACTCCTGCGTGGGCGGCGACCGGAGGACGGGGATGTCGCTTGGGGGGGGGGAATGTGACGAGTCGGCTGCCTCCCCCCTAACTATCAGCTTCACCCCGTCGGTAATCGCCGCCCTTCACCAGGCTCCCGACGGGAGTGGGCGTGTGGGAGGAGGAGGGGCGCCGAAACATCCAGGTCTGGCGGCGTGTGATGAGGCACACCTGATGTGAATGAAGCCTCATCACCGCCGCTGTTAAAATGCCGAGCGCGCCTCTCCTCAAGAGACCGGTCTCTTCCCCGTGCATGCACGCTGGTGTCCTCGTGGGTCCAGGAAGGGGTGAAGAGGGAACCAGCGCCGCCGTAGGACGAGCTGCCGGACCCCGCGGGTCCGGATGAGGATCGCACCCGTGACGGCTGACGGGCCAGGTTGCCGGGCCGTTTCATCCCCCAGAAGTACCGCAGAGGTGGAGGAGGACGATGCCGCTAGAGAAGCCGCCGCCCCTCGCACCCCGGGCCTGAGCGGGGAGCGCGTGCGGCCGCCGGACTCCGCCCCTTACCTGGACCCTTCCCTTTTGGAACACTACCCCTCCTTCACGGAACCCCGTCACTTCGAGGACACCAGATCCCCCTTTTGTTTTGGACACTTTTTCCCCCTTTTTGGACACTTTGTTTTATTGTTTAATAAAAGCCTCTCCGAGGCCTGACGTCACGCCCCCTGTGTCTGTCGCTTTGCTCCGCCCCCGTGACAGTATTAACAACAGTTTATAAACTATTGATTAATTACAGTTTGTAAATAATTTGTAAATACTTTATTACTGTATACCTATTATAAAATGTTACCACTTTACGCATTTATGTCAAACTGGATCAAACTGATCCAGTTCAACTCACTGATTCAATGATCCAGTCACAGTGGTTGTCAAGTTATCAACACACCGAATCTGTCCTACATATACGAGGCAAGAACCAAGAATAATTTGATCCTCAGCTGAAGATTTTACTGATGAAGCAAAAATAAAGCTATTGTAATAAATCCATACGGAAAGGGAACATATTTAAATTAATATAAAACAGTTCTTTGAAACAAACTGTTTAAAGAAGTCATCAAGAAGGTTTAGGTATTATTAAAGAAATTCCAGGTTCTCCAGGATGGTTGTGAACACTAATTGTTTCCTCATCAGGTTTTTTGAGTAGGCATTGTCTGTCTTGTGTTATTGGAAAAAATGCCACTGATACAATCATATTACAATATAGACAGGGGAAATATCTGCTAGCTATAGTTATGAGACACCTATTTATCCACATATTTGAACATACTGATTCAGTGAAAGTGAATGTCAAACCTCAGTATATTCAGTCGACAGTGTGAACTCTTCAGTCCATCATAAATCAGCTTCACTCCTGAATCCTGTAGGCGATTGCTAGTCAGGTCCAGCTCTGTCAGATGGGAGTTTGATTGTTGTAGAGCAGAAGACACAGTTTCACAGCATGTTTCATCAAAACCACACCTGTCAAATCTGCCAAACAGAATGTTTAGTCGGATAATTTTCTGTTTCTTTTCTGTAATAACTTATTGTATTCTTAATATTTGGGGAAAATATTTCTCATTGTATTTTGAGATTTAATTGTTTAGTGATGTAGAACAAAACATTGAATTGAACATCAGTTTGTAAAATTACTCACAGTGCTTTTCTGCAGCATCTCACAGCTGGGATGAGTCTCTTGTAGTTTGAAGGTGACGTGAACCTCTTTGGGTTGAACTCATCCAGCACCTTCTCTGACATGAGCAGTACATATGTCAGCACTGTGCACATTGAAGGTGAGAGGTTTCTTCCTGGATGTTCATCTGAGCCGAGGTAACTCTGGATTTCCTCATATAATGAATGATCTTTGAGCTCAAGTAAGCAGTAAAATAGGTTGACTAAAGGTTCATCTGAGATACCATACTTATTTTGTATTTGTTTAATGTATTCAGTGGTTTTTGTGATGCTCTCTGTGGTGTCTTCAGTGTGTGTGATCAGGCCTTTGAGCAGGTTTTGACTGGATTTCAGTGAAATGCCCATCAGAAACCGCAGGAACAGGTCCAGATGTCCTCTCTGACTCTCCATGGCTTTATCAACAGCCTTCTGCAGTAGCTTCTGCAATGTGATATTTTCTTCTGGCTTGTCAAAGAAAAACTGAAGCTCTTGCATGTTTTTGTTCAGGTAGCAGACGAACACATGCACTGCAGCGAGAAACTCTTGAACACTCAGATGCACAAAGCAGTAGACTTTTGTCTCATGAAGTCCATCTTCCATCTTAAAGATCTCAGCGATCATTCCTGTGAACTCAGTGTCTTTACTCACATCAATATCACATTCTTCCAGATCATTCTCATAGAACACAATGTTTTCCTGCTTCAGCTGTTCAAATGCTAGTTTGGCTAGCTTCAAAATGATTTCTTTATTTAAACGTAAAAGCTGTTTGCGTTGTCTTTCTGCTTTTTCATCATATTTCTGGCTCTTCATGTTCATCTGTATCAGCAGGAAGTGAATGTACATTTCGGTCAGTGTTGTGCTGATGTTCTCTGCATTGTTCTTGATGAGAATATTTTGAAGTACTGTGGCCGTGATCCAGCAGAACACAGGAATGTGGCACATGATGTAGAGACTACGAGACGTCTTAATGTGTGAGATGATTCTGGAGGCCCGAGTCTTATCTTTGATTCTCTTTCTGAAGTACTGCTCCTTCTGTTGGTCAGTGAATCCTCGCACCTCTGTAAATAAACCCACGTACTCAGGAGGGATCTGATTGGCTGCTGCTGGTCGTGATGTCACCCAGACATGAGCTGATGGAAGCAGCTTACCTTTCACCAGACTTGTAAACAGCACATCTACAGACGATCTTCTCTCAACCATCTTCAATGCTTCGCTTTCAAAATTCAAAGGCAGTCGACTTTCATCAAGTCCATCAAATATAAATGCAAGTTTATATTCTGTATATAACTTTGATTTTTCCAGGTCCTTCAATTCATTATAAAATTCCAGTAGGAACTCATGAAGATCGACCTCTCTATCCTTAATCCTGTTGATCTCTCTGAATGGGAGCAGGAACACACAGTGTATATCCTGATTGGCTTTTCCTTCTGCCCAGTCCAGGATGAATTTGTGCACAGAGACAGTTTTTCCAATGCCAGCGATGCCTTTAGTCAGCACAATCTTTTCCTCATTATTTTCCCTTAATAATGTAAACAATTTATTGCAATTGATTGGTTTGTCCTGTGTTTGTTTCTTCCTGAAAGCATCATCAATCTTCAGAATCTCACGTTCCTGATTGACATCTTTCATATCTCCCTCTGTGATGAACAGTTCTGTGTAAACAGCCTTGAGATCAACTTCATTTACTTTCTTGCACTCAAAAATACGTTCTGCTTTTTTCTTCATGTTCATTTTGTGAGTTTCCAAAAACTTTTGCAGCATCTGATCCTCTGTTAAATAGACTGAAAAAAAAAGAATAAAAACATGGTCAAAAAGAAAAAAAAAAACCTAATTTAACTTTCAACAGGTTATAATTAAGTTACTGTTGAATATAATACGAAAATGAGGCATTTCATTTTGGATTTTTTTTCCCCATGAACTTGAATTTATATATACAGTCATGGCCTTGGTAAATATAAACAAAACAAATCTTGTGAAAATTAATCTGCATTGCTAACCTATTTTATCTTTTATTTATAAAAATAAATAAATAAATAAATAAAAAACCTTTTAAAACAACAACCTCTAAAACAATTGAAAATGGGGGTAAATCTCATTTCAGAAAATAAATGTTTATGTCAAATCCACATGGCCACAATTATTGACACCCATTTATTCAATAGTTTTGGAAAACCTCCATTTGCCAAGATTACAGCTCTGAGTCTCTCCTAGAATGCATGATGAGGTTGGAGAACACCTGACAGGAGATCAGTAATTCTGGCCATGACTGTATATACAGTCAAACCAAAAAAATTATTCAGACACCAGATATAATTTTTGAACTTTTTTACTAGTGGGTGCAGGACACTATAGTTTACTATAATTTACGTAAGTGAACAAAGTAAACTGTGACATATTATACCCAAAAATTCTTCATACAGTGGACTAACAGTAAAATAGATACAAATCTGGCACAAAAATTATTCAGACACTTTGACCCAACCATGTCTTTTCTTAAATTGCTAATGCCGCCTTTTTACACCACAGACTGAACAAAATTCAGCATTGCTTTGTGATTGGTTGACCTAAATTGGTACTATCTAATTGTGTACTTAAATTTAACATCTGACAGCTATTTAACCTAATTATTACAAATAAATTTAGGTTTGACTGTATATGTGTGTGTATGTGTGTGTGTGTATATATATATATATATATATATACACACACACACACACACACACATACATTTAACCTTTGCAGGATATGAACAACAAAAAATCTTCAATAATCTAATAATCTAATCTAGAATTAAATCAACATATACTTCAGTCTGAGCACAGCTGATTATCTTGACTGGAAGAGAGATGAAAAGATTTAGCACTTTTTTTTTTTTTTTTACATTACAGGTTTGACATTACAATATGTTTTTTCTTTTTTACCTTACCTTTTTTACTGTTCTCTAACTGTTCAGCAAGATGGTTCTGGTTCATCTTTTTCAGGATATCCAGTGTGATCTTCACAGCTTTTTCTTGTCCAAAACGATCCAGCATCTGATCTACTGTGTCAGTTGCATCTGCTTTCTCCAGTACAGAAACTTTAATATTTCCATCTTCTCTTAAGTAGCTCTTAAATCTCTTCAATTTTTCTTCTTCCAGATCATCCAGTGTGTCATAAAGCTTCCGTTTAACAGACGCCATCGTTCTTCACTGACTGCTGTTGAACATGAGGAAAATGTTTTACAATAGGTCCACTCTTACTGGACACTCACTGAATAGGGCCTGAAACTGTATTTTTTAATGCTGACGTTTCAAAAAATGATAACCACCAACCTCAGGAGATCATTTTTAATTGAAGTATTTATAACACTATTTGCTCTAGACCAGATGAAATTTCACCATTTGGATGATCATTAATTTCCTTCTGTTAAATCCATATGACAGAGATTTTATTAATTTGACTAAAAACCTCTATGCTTAAGAAGAAGAAGATTCATTTATATAATATAGCACATTTCTTATGTCTATAGCTTAAGATCACTTTACATAGTACATTATAACTTAGCGGGGAAAAACATGAATACAATAAGTGACCCTGGCTGTGAAAACCCTGCTGAAGTCATTTTTTTTTTTGTGATTTACTGTTTTCTACATAAAATCATCCTTCATAAGGTGAAGAACATTACGTCAAAACGTAATCTTGATATCTTTAATATTGACTGAGTAAGGCAATGTCAGTGGATGAAATCAAAATTAGATTTTGAGATTTTAGCCAGGATTTCACAGAGAGGGTCACATATACATCTGGAAGACTGTATTTTTAAAGTTTCTTCTTAGTTTAGCAAAGGAAAACCAGTCTCCTCTTGGCTTATATCAAAATCCTCTGACATTTTTCTTTACACATCCTCGTTTTGTACTTGATTTGTGACTGGTGTTTTGTTTTCTTCTCTCATCTGCACTTCAGCACTATTTTGAACCTGCATATGACAGTTAGCAGAAGCTAGAGATTACCGTTTATAAAGTTTTAAATATGAATATTTTTGTTACAAAAATGCATTTATTTGCTTCAGGAGGCCAATATTTACCCCACAGAACCGTGTGGGACACTTTTTATGATGGATGGATTCACTTTATTGGATTTCTTTTGGACTACTGAAAATAGTCCAAAAGAAAAATTTACTGCCATTATTAAGCTTGCAAGAGCCAGGACATTTTTTAATAAAACTCTCATTGGATTTGTCTAAAAGTCATCTACATCTAGGATGCCTTTAGGGCAAGTCAATCATGGGCTAATGTTCATTTTCCTTTAAAAACATTTGTGACACATTTTCAGTCTGGTTTTAGAGAACTAAAATCTGCTTTGTAAAGACCAGGAAACACCACATCCCGTTGACTCATGTTAGTAGCAGTTTGCACAATTCAACATGTTCGGGGTCGTCGGTGAGAGTGATTTGAAATTACAACTGCAGGATATTTTTATTTTGTACATAAGATGTAAATATGGTATATTTGTAGTTGCATTAAACAAATGTATTTTAAATACATTTTAGTATATTTATTTTTCACTACGGTATCTCCCATATTTAAACAGTTGTCAATAAGAACATCTTTTGTGTAGAATATGTACAGTAATGTAACAACCTTGAAGGTTTATACCATCTGACAGCAAGACACATGATTGCAGTTGAGTGCATATTGTAGGATATCAGAGCAAATCAGACAATTTAAGATCAGATCAGTGTCAAAACAAAGAACTCAATTTCACAAGGAGGCCCAAAAACATGGAGGATTGTAAATCAGATATTCTGGCACCACAGGTCTGAAGTGAGTCTAACTAACTAGCAGCATTAAAACAAAACAACATTTATTGACACTTATTGATAATTCCAACTCAGGAAGGGGACTGTCAGATTTGGGGCAAGTAACCAACATTAATGGTCAAAGAGACAACACATCATGACAATCACAAATAAGCTATGAGGATAACTACTAGTTAAATACTACCTCGGATTGACTTCCCCCACCTAAGTCAGAGACCTTTTGTTCCTCACAGAACACGTCCTCACATTCACAGAATGACAGAGACTGTATTTTACATATGTAGATGTACCAAAATGATGCTAAAAGGACTTAGAAATGATTATTTGTCCATTGCATTACTCCATATCATGTATGTAACCCTCATGTTTTCACCACTCACCGTCAATGTCATTTTCAATGATTATTGAATAGTTTATAGGTTTATACTCGTGTTTAGTGAGTGTTTGAAAATCTCTCCCTAAAACATTTCTATCAATCAATTCTTTGTAAGACGTATTATAATCTTGTTAGAGAAATCATGATTAAATTATACTCCGCAAGAGCGGGAAAATTCAGACCATGTGACTAATAAGATAAAAGTATGTACTGGGAGGAGAAACATAGCAACACCACGAGCAAAGACAATGTCTAATTGGTCAAGGCACCATTTGGGATGTGTCCAACAGCTAGGGATGGGTACCGAAACCCGGTACTTAATCGGTCCCAGTGCCTAATTATAAAAGACTGAAGTATCGATAAGCTCTGACGTTAACGGTTCTGCTGTCGGTACTGGAGAAATTGAAAAAAATAAATTTCCTATTTCTTATTGCTAAATAAACATCACCTAGCATATTTCACCTGACCAGCCTTTTGTAATTTGCGATAATATTCGTTATCCGCCTGCACTGCAGTTATTTGCAATCTCACGCACGAAATGTAGTCTGTTCCGCAGTACACAGAGCTCGCGCGCACACAACACGAGAGAGCTCGCGCTTATGGAGTGACGATGGCGGAGAGAGCCAAACGATCCAAGTATGGTTACACTTTACCCGTGTGAACACGGACAATGCTCGTTGCAACAAGTGCAACAAGAATTTTGCTTGTAGCGGCGGAAACGCAAGCAATTTATCAAAACATCTAGCCAAAGTGCATTATGTGCAGATAGAGAAATGCAAAGTTTTCGACTGCCTAGCTTCTACTCAGGTATGTATGCTATGTTAAAATAACGACATAAACATCACATAAGGTCTCTCTAAATCAGTATTATAATGTTAATAATTTAAAAAACACACATTCAGTTACATATAGCCTACATATAGGCTAAATATTTAGAGTATTTTTTATGCAGTAGCCTAAATAAATATTAAACATTAAAATGCCTTTATAGTACTGCTTTTACAAATAGATAAATAATAATAAACTATGCAAAGAAATTATAAAGCAGAGCTTACCTAAAAATTAATTTGTAGTGATTAAATACATTCAATTTAGTGTACATTGCAATAGGTTCCAAACCTGTATTACTTTTAATCCCAAACACAGTTAACCAATTTGTTCATGATAAAACATAAACATTACCCACAGATGATTGTTCAGCTGCATTTTGCAACTTTTTTTTTCTTTTTTTTTTTGTTAAAGCTGCAATTACAGTGAACAAACCCACTCTTCCTGCATCTGGCCCAAGCAAAACACAAACCTTCTTTTGCAGCCTACCTGCATGCTCCAACTATGTTCCTTTAAATCATTGTATATGCATTTACAAGAAAATTGTGTTTATTTATTTGTTTTACAATCATTGGTTTTGTTTGTGTAATAGATATTTGCTCAAACATTGGTGTTTGCCAAGCTATAGATAATTATTTTACATTTAAAAAATAAAGTGTTATCTCTGTTCTCAATTTGTTTCGGTTTTTTAATTAAAAAACACAACAAAAAGTACAGATAAGAGTACCGTTAAAGTACCGAATCGATAAGTGGTATCGATAGAAGTAGTACCATTAAAACCTTAACGATACCCATCCCTACCAACAGCCCAGTTTAAAAACTTGAACACCAACAAATTTTCGCCCCCGGCTTTTTGCTTGTTGGGCTTCTTGGCCTGCATGCCTGCTGCTCCTCTAACATCATGAGTAGAAAACCCGCAGGGCTCAACGCTAAGGATTTTTTCTACTGGCCTGGTCGGGCCAGTGGTTCGAATTTTTACTTGCCCAGTCAAAATTTTCAATGGCCCTGCCACAGACAAAAAAAACACAGTAGTTGCTGTTATCATTGTTTTGACCCATGTTATCTTTTATTTTAATAAATAAGCTTATATTACATCAAAATTTTACATGTACAATGTAAACTGTACAATGCTGGATTCCAATTTCGATATCACAGCAAAACCTAACTAGCCTAACAAATATAAAGTTCAAACATTATTTGTTCGTTCAAAAATTATTTTATTAGTATTATTTTATTACAAATGAAACGGTGCTTAGGGCAGCAGACGGACTGAATGAACCCAAATTCAGTCTCTGACAGCAGGTGGTGCTTATGGAATGATGATACAGCGTTTCCCTGGTTACCGCTGTAAACAAAGCAGCGCCGTGATTATGAACGCAACTTTAAATGCATTATACAGAGGTAAATGAAAAGAAACCGACATGGAAACATTTCTTAAAATAGTCCGTTTTCCTCAGAGATATATTCATATAAACCCCGTTTCAATATTTAGAATGTTATTTGCAATATTTCGCACACTGTGAACTGTGATCTTGCTCTGCCTGCTAACGTTACAGTATTTCTTTCATTTTTGTGTTCGTCTTCAGCGTCTCTGGTCTCAGTTAACGGATGTTTAAAGAGTTCGTAATATTTTCACATACATGACATTTTCAAAATATATTGCATGCAGTTTGTGTGCAAGCCCGAAACAAAGATCGGTTGAAATATGCCTTGTCGATCGGTGCATATAGATTAATCATGGTTAAAGTTACTCGTCAAGACAGATATTTTGACATACTTTTGTAGGCTATCTGTCCGTCAGAGACACGTCTCTCTGTGATCGCTTGAAATTTCAAATGAACAAGACTTAAAAACAATAATAATAGCCTAACCATAATAATAATAATAATAATAATAATAGGCTAATAATAAATTATAAGTGGCTATATTTTTATATTTATTGCAGGGCTGTCAAGTTTTGGAAAAAGTTTGGAGTGAGATTACTATTAGGGGAGGAGCCTCTCAAATATTTGCAGCAGCGGCCCCTCGGCGCCACGCAATTCTCTCAAGTTTTTGATAGAAATTCCATTTGATTTATTGTTCAAGACTGACCAGCACAAAATAGAAATTATCACAACTGGTAAATCTGATAAAAGTCAAATTCATACAAAATTAAAAAAAAAAAGTTTTATATATTTAAAAAATATAAATGTATCAAAAATAAAAAGAAAGTTGGCCCCAAACGAGCCAAATTAACAGCAGTGCTCAATGTACATACTGTACACATACAGTAGGATTGCAGAACCTGCCCTGAGCATGTAGCCTATGTCAAGCTGTGTGTGTGTGTGTGTGAGAGAGAGAAAGAGAGAGAGAGAGAGAGAGAGAGAGAGAGAGAGAGAGAGAGAGAGAGAGAGAGAGAGAGAGAGGCCTACACATTTCCACTTATGAATGGCATTTTGTATTGCAAGTGTTTTTTGCACATTTTGATGCCTTGATGACAGTGGTAGGGGCTCGAACTTAACTACACTAACTAGTAATGGAATGATGTAATTTAATAACAAAATAAAATCTGTTACAGTTACTGAGAAACAATGTACAGTTAAATTACAGTTGCTTGAGAAAATGTTAATGATCCACACACAGATTTGATTTCCCAAATTGCATTGACTGGTCTAAAATATGAGACACCAATGTTTCATGAGTTTAGGACACAGAACAGGACACATGCTTATTTGATAACTGAATTTTAGAAAAGTAATCAAAAAGTAATCAAATGTAATCAGTTACATTACTTTTAAAGCACTTAAAATAGTTACGCTACTTATTACATTTTAAATAGGGTAACCTGTTATCTGTAACCCATTACATTTCCAAAATAACCTTCCCAACAATGTTGGTACATTTGTATTTTTGAAATATATAAAACAATTTATTCTATAAATTTGTCAGTCTTTTATCAGATTTACCCAGGGTGTAATTTGTGAAAAAAGCAGAGGGGGGATTGCTTTTGAAAACTTTTTTTCTCTCTCCATAGGCGGAGGTTGAACCAACTCCAGTAACGCTATAGCCTAACTAAGAAACCTAATGTTAGTGTATTCTGTTAACAATGCACATTATATACCGTTTTTTTAAGGCAAGTACCAGATGAGTGTCATGTCATGAAATGTTTTAATACACGAAAACTGTCTAACGTGATCACAATTTAATAAAAACATTGTAAGTTAGGCCTATTAACTGTAATGATTTCATTTCAAACAACGAATAAATTATATAGAGAAAGGAGCAAAGAACACAGTATCAACGAAACTTTTTGAAACTTTTTGAAATAGAACGGGACAAGTTGTCCCTTTCTCAGCGTGAGAAATACAAGGTGTGGCGTGAGAGCGTGTGAACTGGTTGAAATGCGTGTGTCTCACGGTGAATGCGTGAGACTTGAGAGCCCTGTTATTGTGTATCGCTTCTGCCCTATATGCTAGTATTTGCTATATTTTGCAAATACTGTAAACGACAATTATGCCAGTAAAGTTTTGACAGAATTTTGATTGTATTTACGCCCGTGTGTGACGATAAATGATTTACAAATGAAACTACGTCAATATATAGGCTAGTCTATTAATTAGACGAAATAAAATAGAATATATGTCAAATTCAACCTTTAAACTGTATTCCAGTAAAAATCCCAGTCATATAGCATATTCAAATTTTTACTGTATCATTTACATTCAAAACTTTAAGTAAAGAGATAGAAATTAAGGTAAAAAAAATAACGAATACAAAGGAATGATACAAGTATTACAGAAGAAAGAGGATCAGTTAATGGACTTAAAAGACTGTGGGATGCATAAAATGTTGATGTAAAATGTAGGCCTATTTGATATACTTTATGTAATATTTATTCATGATCAACTTCTTTTGAATTCTGTCTACATCGGGGCACAGACAACATTCGCATAGACAGCATCGCATAATATTATCATTTAATATTGTATTAATTTCTATAATAATTAATATAATAATTCCTTAATTCAAAATAAAATGGTAATAAATCTATCTCTGATAATCCCGGGTTACTATGGTCACAGGTTTGTTTACGCATTAAACTCATGGCCACGAGAAGCGCATGTCGTTTCCTCAACATAATAAGACGTGACCACGAGAAATGAATGTCGTTCCCTCATCATAGCAACAAAATGATCTCGTGGCCCCGACATAATATGACATTCCCACGAGTTGATATGACGTTCCCACGAATTAATATCTCGTGGCCACGACAAACTTAAGTGAACCGAAGGCGTCCCCTCCCGGTCACCGTACTAAGCAATTGCATATATTGCTACATATAAACTTGGGATTTCACATTTTCACTCTCTTAAACTCATTCTTTTCTCGCTTTCTGTCTTTCTGCAACTTGTGTGAATGTGTGAGCGCATGTTTCTATGTTAGAATAGTTCTTAGATTTGTCTTAAAACTTATTTATATTGAAAATAGAAGTATTGTGTGTTTTGTGTTTACAAGTTCATGTCTTAAACTGCCAATCTTGTTACCATGCTAATAAATAGTGTTTTACTATACTTTGGATATTAATATCAATGGCAGAGTTGATGTTATACAACCCCTTCAATGAACTGCTGGTAGATTCAGTGATCAGCTATAAAACAGTGATTCAGTCAAAATTTATAATTAATTCCCGTTGAACTAAATTGAGCTGTTTCCCTTACAATATGCTAACAGTGGGTAGTGTGTAAGTCAGGGTTGCCAACCTGAATTACCTGGTTGGAATGAGAATTTTATGAAGGGTGAATACATTTAAAATACATTTATTTCATTAACATATTGCTGGAGACTTACTGATATAAATTATAAATTATTTACTTGTGCTCAATGCTCATTTCTCAATATTATCCCTAAAATATGTTTTAATGTCACTGTTTATGAGTATATTTTGACTTTCAAATAAATGTAAACAATTTAATATTGACACAATTTAAAATACTGACATCTGCAGCTTCGTAATAAACATTCCTCAAAGGCACAAGATTAGTTTGTAATTATTTTCACTGACCCTCTTTTTCAAATGTTGAAAATACTAAATACAATAATAAATACAATAATAAAAGTGAGTTTATAATAAATCATGAGCTTAATTTAATCACAGTGAAATAATTATGACATGCCCCCTCAAGTAGTCATGACAAAATAATGCACTTACAGATCATTAACTACAACATGAATTAACATGTACAGACAGTGCCATCCTTATTCCTTTAAACCACCAGTATGAAAACCAATGATAAAAAATATTTGTGGTTTTATAAAAAAAAAATGATATATTTCTATAATTAAACACATTTATGGACTTAAGAAAGCTCAAACACTGCTGTGAGAACAAACAAGGCACATTTACATGTAAAATATGGCACATTCATAATCTAATGCTACTTGAATCATTTACGTTTTGGCGACAAATATACGGTTCATTACTGTACATAACTTCCTGGAAAAAATCTAAACAAAAAAAAAAACGTGCAAAAATGTCTTTAATTATTAATTTGGTTTGGCACATTCACCACAGTGAATGTAGTGTGAACTGAGACACTGAAAAGTGCACCAGATTGACTTTTACAAACATTTAACTTATACAAACAATGTAAATATGTACAAAAACCTCTTACTTGGGGTTCAGATTTTATGCATTTTCTACTGTGGGGATTTTCCCCCCATGGTATTGAAAATGGTACTGAATATGTATATTTTTTAAGTTATAGTACTGAATTCAGAAGGTCCAGTATGGTGACAACACTGGACTCAGGATAACCATAAGCTCTGCTTTGTGTTCCTGTGTTTGAGATCATTTCTAGCAGTCTAGTGATCCATGAATATTTTATTACTGCTTTTGACATTTCTATTTATTTGTAGGGGAAGAGAAATGATCTGCTGTAATAATTAACTGGTGACTCTGAAACCACTGCAGAAATAAGTTTGTCTTCAGAAACAGTTAAACCAGGACCTTTTCAGAAAAACAACTGAGACCAGTTTGACTCTGTGCTGAAACTCTGTTTACAGCTGCTTTATGTTTCTGATGTTCGCTTTGTCTTTATGTCTGTCTTTCAGCACATTCAGTTTTTAGCATTTTAAATCATTATTATGATACAAAGCTATTATACTTTTCCAATCTCACAGATCAACATTCAAAAGTGAACAAACTATATTTGCAAACACTTTATTTTTTACAAAGTAAGTTTCCTAAATACAAGTAATTTGTATTTCTGTAACTCCATTTTGTTTAACAATAACAGTAAAATCAAGTAAAACCATGTTAATGAAGTAGAAGTGCTGCTCTTGATTTTTACTGAATGAGTCTGAGTTCATCATAAAGACACAGTATTAGATCAAAACTGTCTGCAGATGACACAAAGCTGTTGAGTGATAGTTTCTCTCTCAAAGAGTAAAGAGCGCATGATAAGAAAGACTGTTTGAGAATCACAGACACACTAATAAACACAGTAAAAACAATATCAGAATATGCAGCTTTCTGTGATTTACAGACAAAGACACACTTGATCATCTGTTTGATCACAATATAAAGAGATTTCAATTAAATCATCAAAATGACTTCAGCACAACATTAGTCTCAGAAGCACAAAGTGACCAATGACACATCATAAGACAACACACATACCTAAAAAACAACTGGAGAAAGATTAATCTCTCACCTCAGTGTTTGTACATCTGTCTTTTTCTTCCTCTGAACTGTCCTGTTGAACAACAGCTCTGAAAAGAGGAAGAGAAAGAGAAAGAGGAAGAGAAGAGATGCGAGAACGAGAAGAAAGAAAACTCTCATCTGCTTTGTTATTCGGTCAGTTAAAATGAAAGTTTCATTCTCAGGAAAGGCCGCTGAACTTACTTAGAAGTTGCTTTACAAGTTTGTGATTACGCTGTCAATGTTGGAAGTCAAGTGTCAGTCTCAGATGCTGGAGAGGAAATGACACTGCTAGACTCTGGCTCTAACTATATATCAGTATACACTGCTGAGGGATCGGTCAGGACACCAAAAATGAAGAGACATTCCCAAAATGTATTGAATGTTAGCCTAAAATAACAAAACATAACATTAGTATAAAATAAATAGGCACATATTCACGAATGAGTCAGTCACTTCCTAGTCAAGAATACTAACATTTAGTATCATCTCTAAATAACAGTTAAAGCTCTAAATATGCAGAGGATGGGCAGTTGAAGACTATATAACTATTGGTCTAGTCACACAAAATGACTTAGTAGTAACAGATATTACTAACTTAACAGACAAGGTAATTTACCATATAACATAATCAAAAGGCAATAATACTGGTTAATCTGTATGCAGCATCTAAATTGACAAAATTACCGATCGGTTGCAATGTAAACCGTAATATGTAACTTGGTATTTGCATAATCCATCATAATTTAGCATCCTCTCAAACGATCACACATGTATCATTGTCTGTGCTCGCCCATACAAACGTACAAAGTCAAATAATACAATTAAATCATGGTTGAAAATATATAGAAATAGAATAAAACTTACTTTCGGGTCATGTACTAACACTCTGAACACCAAAACACCAACGAACATCCAAAATTTACAGGCAGGAAGAAACTTCTATACGCAGCTCATAGTTGCATTTCTCTGCCGTCTTATATTTCTGGTCTAGGGAGTGTGTGTGTAGATGCTTGCGGTTTTGTTAAACGCCCGTGTAGAGAGCTGGAGAAATCTAAATATTACCTTCTGTATATGTTTACAGGATTTATAATATCACTTAAAATGCAAATAAGATCTACACTGCTATTATTACTATATGTGATAACTGAGCCAGTGGAATTAGAAACTGACGTATGTTTGGGTCGGTGAATGAATGAAATACACCAACAAGTTACTCACTGCTGTTTACAAAATGAAAGTTAAACTCATGATGTGTACACACAGCTACACAATGTCATCACTCCCTTACCAGTTATGTAAATATACAAATTACTTATTTCTCGAAAATGCTTGTATTAAATTGACTTTTTTCTTTTTTAAACTTCATTTACCTTGTGAGACACAGGCGGTTCGTCATTAATATCCGTTTCTCATACATCAGTTTGTTCCGTCAACATTTTCACAGTGTAGCAGTGAGGCTCCTCCTCCTTAAAACTGATTGGCCGGTTGCTCATCAATGGTCCTATCATTGACCGCGAGGGAATATATAAGCTGTGTCTCATTTGGAAGGATGCGCCCTCCGGAGGTCATATCCTTTGGAGGTCGCATCCTCTGTAGGATGCGTATGCGGAGTGTCCTCAAGCCTAGAATTAAATTAGACGGCCTTCGTAGGACGGACGGAAAAGGAAAGCAAGTATCACGTTGCTATGACAACACACTTACAGCTGACTGGACAGTTGCTGTGTCACGCCGCGGCTGCCTAGTTGCGCTCTAACACTAAATAAATAAAGGAACATTATTTCTAAACTTGGAAAGTAATTTGAAAAGAAACTTTTTTTTTACTTGTTTTATTTTATTGCATTTTTGAGGAGCTGCAGCACAAGTACAACTGACATCTGTTACAGAAAAAAGGAGGACAAAAAATGTATTAGTTTTACTTTTTATATTTAAACGCGACGCAAAGAATTGTGGGTTATCTGTAGCAGCAAAGGATACACCGCATGCATCCTCCGAATTCCTGTGAAAGAAGGACGCATTCGAAGGTCGCATTTGGAGTGTCCTACTTGCTTTTCTGAAATGAGACAGCCTCTATGACATATGTAGCCTTCGAATGCAGCCTCCGGAGGATGCATCCTTCGTAATGAGACACAGCTATAAATTCGTGGTCAAGGTAGTATGGCGTTACAAGTCACGCCCCTTTGCTCCCTGCGTCACATTTAGTCGCCATCAAGGTATGTGAATGATGTTGGTGTGGTTGTTTGTAGTATACTGAAGCTCATGTTAGCGTATTTCCCTATAGAACGACACTGAAATCCCGTGGCTGGCATTTGGCTGAGGTTGCCCCTCTGCAGGTAAAGAGAGTTGCGATGTGTCCCGTGTACGAAATTCCTCAGGTTGTAGCGGTGTTTTTTTGTTTTATTTTTAGTCAGCAGTTTGAGTGAGACTGCTCCAGCGCGGCGAGTGCGGGTGTTTACCTGATATTACCGACGTGTTATGTCCCTCTACTGAGCCCATTGTTTATGGGGGGCAAATCGTGCCACTGATTACCAACCAAAGGAAACAGTCGCGTACTTTTTACGTGTGAGAAGGAGTACGTCGCAACACAGACGCCTGACACGAACGCCGGAGAAGTATGGAAGGCCGGATTATTAAAAATTTCTTTACACGTCACGTGTACAGACGTTATAACGCGTGTACACGTAATTGCGTCTACACGCGTTATTTTGTGTACAGACGTTCTGACGCATAGACGCGTAATTACGGGTAGACGCGTAAACACAAGATTTCCGGTGTCAAAATAAAAGTCACATCCACTAGCGTGCAAAACCATGCGCAAAACCTACACTGTGTTTATTTATTGATTTATTTGTGTAGTATTATATTTATTATTATTAAGTACATTTTGAGGCAAAACATAAGGTGCCTTATAAAACATTAATATAATAATATTAATAATGTAATATAATTGTAAATAGTTATTTGTTTTATTTAATTATTTCCTTGTTCATGATATATAAAATAATGCTTGAAACTTAAGGGCGTTTTATATGAAATGCACTTTAATCACTTTAATCAAGATTCAAAAGAAATGTTTACTCCAAAGCCAAAAACATGTGCAGTTTTCTATATGAAAACTAAAAACATTTCAATAAAAATCTAAACACACACACACACACACACACACACACACACACACACACACACACACACACACACACACACCAGCAGCAGCAGAAGCAGCAGCATAATTTTAGAAATAATTTTATTAAGTGAACAATTCACTCTTAGGCCCATTTTGACAATCCTGGTTGTCCTCCATGCTAATCTCATTGTCTGGTAGTGCTGCTGGTCTGCAGATGGATACTACAGTCTACAGTTTTATGTTGATTATTTGTATTACTTATGGTGGATGTACCCTATGTTGTTGGATGTTCCCTATGGATGTTCCCCATCTTGTTGTGTACAATTTTGCAATTAAAAAAACAGTTCCTCGATTGTGATTGGTTGAACTGTGTTCACAGTTGTTGCGTTCAATACACCTGTGAAAAAATATTTATTTAAAGTTTTTATTAATTTATTTTAAGTATATTTATTTTGTTATAAGTGAGCGCATTCTTGAAAAACGCGTTTACAATTATTTACAAAATTTCTCAACGCCATGACTCCTCTAACGCACGTATTTTGAAATGCCGCCTCCTTCTAGGTCATAATACGACATCATTATCATGTGACTAATAGATAGCGCTGACATATCCGGAAAGAGAAAATGACGTACCGCCAGGTGCGTTAGTGGGTATTTTGGTAGGTCACTTTTATATGTATTATTAATTATTGACAGGTCATTATGTAGAGATTTACGACACTATTATATGTTTAATTAATTTTTTGCAAATTTCGATGTTTCCGGCCTTGCCATTGGCCAAACATTAATGTCTGTAAACGAAATAACGCGTGTAAACACAATTACGTGTACACGCGTTATAACGTCTGTACACGTGACGTGTAAAGAAATTTTTAATAATCCGGCCTTCCATAGAGAAGGGGCACGTCGCAACACAGACGCGTGACACGAACGCCGGAGTATGTTGCTGCCACACTGAATTAAAATCTTACTCTCATGTTTTTCCCTTAGGTTTTTTTATATTTTCTTTATCAATCATTAACTTTTATTCTTTCACTTTCCTGTGTTCTGATGACACTGGATATATCCTTGACACAAATCATGTATACAAAGTTTTATGTAATGCTATCTCTGTACTGTTTATAAACATAATAATAAAAAAAATAAAGAAAGAATTTATTCACTTTCTCTTGGAGATTAATGACTGCGCAAACTGTACACACCACCAAGTTGCAATTTTATGCTATGTTCATGATTATTACCAACTTCAAATATAAGAACATAAAATAGATAATTATAATCTATAAACAATATTCTGGGATAGGCCTATGTCATTCTGAGCTTTTATTTTTGATGCTTATAAGATTTTATTTTTAAATCAGCTGACTATACAATGTGTCAATAGATTAGCTCACAATATCAGACTATATGCGATTATTGTTTTCAGGAGATGAAGTCATTTTAATACAGCCTATTATTTTCAATAAATCAACAATAACAAAATATAGGAAAATACTATTCTAATCATACATTTCAAAACAATGCAGTATCATTTTCAAATGTTTTAACTAGTGCTGTCAGTAATGATTATTTTGTTAATCATATGCTAAAGATTTTATTTATGTATGTTTTGTAATTAAGATAAGTGAACAATAGCTTTTAGTACAAAATAAATAGGCTACATGTAATGATGAGGCAATAATAATTGGTTGAAATTAAGTATCAAAAGTAAGTAGTCATATTGTTTTACTGATAAACCCTATTAAAATACATTAAGACATGTATAAACAATAAAATTGCGTGTTATAGCCTAAGAAATGCCAGCAGACGGCGCCAGCGGCCTGACGATTGTTGTTAAACTTTGCATTACGAGCAAACCATTGTTTCTCTATAGTTTAATTCCATTTAATCATTTAATCAATTAAGCATAGAATAAAATAAGGCAGTGGCTATATGCACTAAGTGCAAATAGCAATAGAGGCTATTTACACTGTTAAAATAGGATTTTTTGCTATTTATACCACTTATTGCAATTATCTGCACCTCAGTATTTAAGTACATTCTAAAACAGTATGCAACTTACTGAGTGTAAATTTTAATTCAAATTATTAAATAGATACCATGGTTGACACCTTATTAGGACAATAAAGCCCTGCATTCCCATAAAGACATACAAGGACTGTAAATGGTTCAACTCTGTTGAACAGAACAGTACCAGAGGGTTAAAGGTATACAGATGTTTATGTTGTCCCAAGCACATATTTCTTTTTCTTTCTTCTCTGCAAAATAAAAAATTAAAAGGCTTATTGAAGACCACCTTTGCACTTAAATGCAACACATAAACTTTTGGAGTTTTAGGTTCTCACGGAGTGGGAAATCTAAAATTATAAATATATAAAAAGAAATATAAAATTACAGTATACTGGATACCAGATCTAAGATACAGTTATTCAGGTGAAGGAGATTCTAGCGGATGCTAAGTATTAAAAGTCTTGCTTCATGCTTTTTTTTTTTCTTTTTTTTTTTTTTTAGTGTAAATTACAAATTAGTTTAGAAAGAAGTTTGTGGTGTAGTGGATCAAGTAGTTTGATAGTCTTTTTTTTTTTTTTTTAATAGTACTAATAGTAAATTAATTGATTATACTTATTTTGAATTTGATAATTTCAGAGCTAATATTTTTTCACAGAACAAATTCATCACACTCAAGCAAAGAGAAAAATAAATTATATGATGACACTGAACAGACAAAATAAATACCAAACACAACAGTAATGTGGCACAATGAGTTGAAACTCACCAAATCCGCTTCTCTTTCATATAATTTTTTTGTTTAGGACCACAAACAGGTAGATATAATCTTTATCTTGCAGGGTCTTAAAATTAACTAATTACTCAGTAATCTATTTAATCTTTCCACTTGTTCATTACATTATGCCATTGTTCTCTGGTTTGAAGTGTGCTAGTTATCCGTGGGGGCATATTTTTAATTTATTTGATATTTATGCATATTTTTATTCACATTTTCCGTAGGCACCTAATAAATTAAATCTATTTATCTGTAAACTGAAGTATTATTTTTAGTGTGTTATATTTATTATTTATTATGTATTTTATTGTGGGTTACAGACATTTACTATTTAGACATTAAAAAAAAAATGCAAAATAGACACTTAATGTTGTTAAACATTTAATATTTATAACAAAAAATGATATTTCAACACAAATACAAAATCAAGAATGAAAGAAGAAAAATAAAGTAATCAACATGAATAATACTGGGGTAGTCCAAATTTGGGGACTGAACAATGTCTAAAATCATGCTCATTAAAGCTTTTATACAAGGCATGCAGTGGAAGCCTCAGAACTAAAGTGCATGTGTTAGCCTCTGGATAAATTCGTAGTGATCCATTTACTGGAATCATCATTCAAGTGTGTTCTCCTTTTATTCATCGCTTTTGTAATTTAAATTTTATTTCTCTTTGTTATGCCTCAATTCCTCTAGACTTCTAAGGTGTAAGGAAGTGGACTGGACAACTTGGTAAGTAAACGTAAATAAAGTTTATTAACAGGAAGAGTTTGACATCAAATAATAGGTAAGGAACTTAAGGTCAGAAATAACTGAAGAATAACTTTTGGAAGTTTAAAAAGTCTTCTCCATTGCAGAAGGATGACGAACTGGAGGATAGCAGATGAGATGACCACAACCACACACACACACCACTAACCAGACGAGGACGAGGAGGGGATTCCGAGGACTTGGAGAAACACGGAGGGTCAAGGAGCACACTAGGAGAAAGCAGGTAAGGTAACAGGTAAGTATAGCAGCCGCTATGAGATCACAAGAGTCCACTTTCGTGCATACGAGCTTGGACACTGACTGAACTGGTGTGTGTGTATATATGTGGTCGTGAAGAGTGAGATCTGGTGGTGATGACAGGTTTGTCTGATTAGTACTCAGGTGACAGCGATCGTTGTGAAGAAGTGAGGGTGGAGCCTGGTGTGGATGTAACATTACCCCCCCCTCCAGGGCCCCCTCCCGAAGCCGTGGTGGTCGACCTCTACCTCGGGGTGCTGGACGATGAGGGTGAGTTTCATGGAATTCTTTCAGGAGTGTGTCATCCAGAACGTCTTCTCTAGGGACCCAGGACCTCTCTTCTGGGCCATAGCCCTCCCAGTCTAAGAGGTATTCCAGCTTACCACCACGACGTCGGGAATCCAGGATTTCCTTGATCTTGTAGATAGTTCCCTCTTCGACGACTATAGGAGGAGGGGGTTCTTCTTCACCAGGCTCTGTGGGGACAAGAATAGGATTGTGAAAGGGTTTGAGTAGTGAAACATGGAATGTAGGATGAATCCTGTAGTGAGGTGGGAGTTGAAGACGGTAGGTGACCGGGTTGATCTGCTCCACTATTGTGAAGGGACCAACAAACTTGGGACTCAGCTTCCTACTGGGCAGGCGTAGGCGAATGTCCCGAGTTGACAACCAGACCCTATGACCGACTTGATGCACTGGAGCCTCAGATCGACGGGAATCAGCGTTGGTCTTCTGTCTACGCACTGCCCTCTGGAGATGTTGATGAGCTTCGTCCCAGACCCTCTCACTCTCCCGGAACCAGTAATCTACCGCATGCACGTCAGATGGTTCTCCCGACCAGGGAAAGAGTGGGGGCTGGAAGCAGAGTATGCATTGAAATGGGGTGAGTCCGGTGGTAGCCTGTCGAAGAGAGTTCTGAACATACTCAGCCCAGCCCAGGTACTGGTTCCAGATGCTTTGGTGGCCGTGGCAGAAGGTACGGAGGAACCGCCCCACTTCCTGGATCTTCCGTTCTGTTTGCCCGTTAGTCTGAGGATGGTAGCCAGAGGAGAGACTAACGGTCACACCTAGGAGCCGGAAGAATGCCCGCCATACCCGGGATATAAATTGTGGCCCTCTGTCAGATACGATGTCTTCAGGTAATCCGTAAGGTCGGAATACGTGGTCGAATAGTAGTTGGGCTGTCTTCCAGGCAGTGGTAAGACCCTTAAGAGGGATGAGACGACAGAATTTAGAAAATCGGTCCACTATAACTAAAACACAAGTGTTACCTCCGGAGGCGGGTAAGTCGGTGATAAAATCGACCCCTAGGTGTGACCAGGGGCGGTTAGGTGTGGGGAGTGGCAGAAGTTTTCCAGATGGTAGATGTTTAGGGGTCTTCGATATGGCGCATTCCCGGCACCCTCTCACGTACCTTTGCACATCTTGTTCCATCCGGGGCCACCAAAATCGTTCCTTTAGGAGTGAGAGAGTTCTGTTGGTCCCTGGATGTCCAGTGCCCAGTGACGTGTGATATGAATGTATGAGGGGAATGCGTTCCTCAGCTGGAATGAAGCGGAGGTTTGGAAGGCAACCCGGCGGAGGAGCTGGAGCGGGTTCAACAGCGGCTGGAGGGGTCACCCACTGAATGGGACTTACAAAGATTCGTTCAGGTAGGATGGGCTCTACTAACTCTGGTTCCTCCTTGGTGGCATGGAGTCGAGATAGAGCATCAGCTCTCACATTCTTGGGTCCAGGTCGATAAGAGATGGTAAATCTGAATCTCGTGAAAAAGAGAGCCCATCGAGCTTGCCGAGGGTTGAGACGTTTAGCTTCACGTAAGTACTGTAAATTTTTATGATCAGTAAGTACCTGAAAAGGGTGGACTGACCCCTCCAACCAGTGCCTCCATTCTTCCAGAGCCAGTTTTATGGCGAGAAGTTCTGTTTCCAATATCATAATTTCTCTCCGCCGGGGTCAATTTCTGGGAAAAGTAGGCACACGGTTTTAGTTGTGAAGGGTTCCCCTGCTGCTGGGAAAGAACAGCTCCGACTCCAGTCGTGGAGGCGTCCACCTCGACCACAAAGGGTTTCTCAGGATCTGGATGGACTAAAATGGGTGCAGAGGTAAAAGCAGTTTTTAGTTCGTGGAAGGCTCGTGAGGATTCTGGGTTCCAAAGGAGCGTCTTCGGTTTTCCCTTGAGTAGGGAGGTGAGGGGGCTAGCTACGTCACTATACTTGTCAATGAACCTTCGATAAAAATTAGAAAATCCCAAAAACCTCTGTAACTCCTTGATAGAAGTGGGAACCGGCCAGTTAGTGATGGCCTCAATTTTACCTTGATCCATGCTGATCCCAGACTGATCAATGTTGTACCCTAGGAATTGGGTAGATGGTTGGTGGAAGGAACACTTCTCTGCCTTTAAAAACAACTGGTGTTCTTGGAGCTTGGTGAGTACCTTGTGAACATGTTGGCGGTGTTCCTGGAGACTGGAGGAATAGATCAAAATGTCATCTATGTAAATGACAAGGAATTTGTGTAGGTATTCATGGAAAATCTCATGCATAAAGTCTTGGAATATGGATGGTGCGTTAACTAATCCATACGGCATCACCAGATATTCATAGTGCCCAGTGGGGGTGATGAATGCCGTCTTCCATTCGTCTCCGTGACGAATCCGAACTAGATTATATGCACTGCGCAGATCCAGCTTAGTGAAGATCTTTGCTCCTCTTAACTTCTCCAGTGCTGAAGGGACAAGAGGCAGAGAGTATTTAAAAGGTACGGTTACCTTATTTAATGCTCTTTAATCGATACATGGACGGAGTCCTCCATCTTTCTTGGCGACAAAAAAGAAGCTGGAAGCAGCAGGGGAAGTCGATGGACGGATGTAACCGTGTTGAAGTGCTTCTTTAATGTATTCCTCCATAGCTTGATTTTCTGGAATCGATAATGGATAGATCCTTCCTTTGGGCACTGGAGCATCAGGGAGCAGATCAATTGCACAGTCCCATGGGCGATGAGGTGGCAGGCGAGCAGCTCTCCTGGGGCAGAATACATCTTGAAAGGCACGATATTCTGGTGGGATGACAACAGATTGTTTTTCAACAGGACTTTCAATAGAAGTGGTACATACTTGCAGAGAACGAGGAGAACGGAGAGGTAAACTGGGGAAGCATTCAGGCCAGCAATGCGAGCCCCACTTTAGGATCTCCCCTGAGTCCCAGGAGAGGATGGGATCATGCCTCGCCAGCCACGGATGCCCCAATACCACATCCATTGTCGAGCCCTCCAGAACCAGAAACCAGATGTCCTCCTCGTGGCATTGACCCACGCGTAGATGTACCGGCCCTGCACGATGTTGCACGTCTTGATCAGACAAGGGTTTTCCAGTGACAGATTGAACTTGATATCTTAATTCAGTAGGTGTGGTTTTGATCCCTAGACGTCGTGCGAGATGACCAGCGATGAAGTTACCCGCAGATCCCGAGTCGATAAGGGCTGCTACTGTAATGAAGACACTCGGAGCAGTAAGTGTTACAGGTGATGTGAACGGGTACATGTTTTCGTGCATGGGTAAAATGGTACTCACCACCGGCCGCGGAGGACGGCGAGGGCAGTCTTTAATGAAGTGATCTGATTGCCCACAATAAAGGCATAACCCCATAGTGATCCGTCGCTGACGTTCCCTTGGGGTTAATCGATGATTGTCAAGCTGCATGGGTTCTGACGATGGTTCTGGAGGGTGGTGAATCTCTGGCGGACGGGGGTTCAATGTTGTAGTGCTAGTAGGATGCTGAGAATAGGCTGTTACCCGAGCTGAACAGCGTAGAGCCAGCTGAATGAAGCGTTCCAATCCGATTGTGCCATCGTACAGCGCCAGCATCAGACGGAGATTGGATTCTAAACCCTGCCGAAACGAAGTTACCAGAGCCCTTTCGTTCCATCCACTCGCGGCCGCCAAAGTCCGAAACCTGACGGAATATTCGTGCACCGTAAGGTTATTTTGATGAAAATGATACAACTCTTCACCTGCTGATGACTCGTGATCAGTCCGTCCGAAAACTTCCAGGAAATGCTGAGAGAAAGCAGCGTACGAACTCACAGCTGGCCCCGCTTGATTCCATATAGATTCGGCCCATCGTAATGCTGTACCGGAAAGACAGGAAATGATATATCCCATTTTAGCACTGTCAGTATTATATACATTGGGATAGGTAGCGAAAGTGATGGAGCATTGTAACGGAAATCCTTTGCAATCCCCCGCCGCACCAGAGAAGGGCGTCGATCGCACCATGGGACATACTACCTCGGCGGATGAAGGATTGTTTACTTCCGGGTTTTGAGTCTGTGTTGTTGAAGGATTTGATGCTGTTGGTGGTGTGGTGGGTGTGGGAAGGTTCCTTCGGGATGCGTCCACAAGTTCCCGAAACGGGTCGGAAGAACTCATCCTGCGTACGGTTAGGTCCAAGCTTCTGTAAGGAAGCGGACTGGACAGCTTGGTAAGTAAACGTAAATAAAGTTTATTAACAGGAAGAGTTTGACATCAAATAATAGGTAAGGAACTTAAGGTCAGAAATAACTGAAGAATAACTTTTGGAAGTTTAAAAAGTCTTTTCCATTGCAGAAGGATGACGAACTGGAGGATAGCAGACGAGATGACCACAACCACACACACACCACTAACCAGACGAGGATGAGGAGGGGATTCCGAGGACTTGGAGAAACACGGAGGGTCAAGGAGCACACTAGGAGAAAGCAGGTAAGGTAACAGGTAAGTATAGCAGCCGCTATGAGATCACAAGAGTCCACTTTCGTGCATACAAGCTTGGACACTGACTGAACTGGTGTGTGTGTATATATGTGGTCGTGAAGAGTGAGATCAGGTGGTGATGACAGGTGTGTCTGATTAGTACTCAGGTGACAGCGATCATTGTGAAGAAGTGAGGGTGGAGCCTGGTGTGGATGTAACATAAGGAGGACGTAACACAGCCAATACACACAAAGACACACGCACGCTCATAATACATGGAATATATTTAGAATTCTTATGCACTGTTGCCAATTGTTAGTTATCTAGTTACTGTAAAATCAATAGCCTATAGCAAATAGCCTACTTTTAAATGCGTTTTAAGGTGGCAGAAACGACGTCTGTATGAGGCATCATGAAATGCGATGACATACGTATCAGGCGTCATGAATTGTGACGTACATAGTTCAGACGTACCTATCGCATATCGTTTTTTATGTAAATTTCTCACGTACGCCGCCATTACGTCGCCGCCTAGGATTGGTTCTACAGTGACGTCGCCGTAACGTCATCGCGGGTCTATCGTCTGCCCTCCCTGCAGTGTTGCCAACTTGGCGACTTTGTCGCTAGATTTAGTGACTTTTCAGACCCCCCGGCGACTTTTTTTTTCGAAAAAGCGCCTAGCCACAGCGAATATCTTGGACAAACCTTTTTTAGCTTATGAGACTCTTTGGGACTGCTGCCGCGCGAGCGCGAAGTTGTGCTTTCCCAGCGCACGCGTTCTCCCTCTCTCTCTATCTGCGTCTGCTCTGTTCAGTGAGCGGCAGAGAAGCAGCACTTTCAGATAAAAAAAGATATTCTGATGCTTCTAACTCTATTTTACATGCAAGTGTAGCCGAAATCACAGCCCAGCCATTGTCTTAATCGTATGTGTATTTTATTTCATTAGACAATGTCGTGATTATGAATCACGATTTTAGTGTAGATAAATATCTTCGAGAGCTGGTTATGTAGTGCTAATGGGCCGCGTTTCAGTCACTATTTCATATTTACCCCGTTGTCTGACAAAAGAAACCGTAAAATATATCAATATATCTATGAAATATATAAATGAAAACAGTTTTATTGAATTTGGCTGCATTAAATAGCAGTATGTGAGCACAGAGACGCAAGACAACACGACGTACTGACGTACGCTAATGAGCCAATATGCTAATGAGCGTATGACGTCATTTAGCGACATTTGACGACTTTTCAAGTGGGGTTTAGCTACTTTCCATTGAAAAAAGTTGGCAACACTGCCTCCCTGTCAATCCCATTCAAAATTTGACACGGTCTGACGGCGACGTAAGGGTAGGCTGCGCCTTATCTTTAGCCTGCTTAGCCTTAAAACGGCACGATATGCCCCTCATAATTGTTTCCCCGATAGACTGCGAGCTCTCAGCTCCCCGGCACATTGTTGTCCATTTGACTGATGGGAATTCAGATCTTATTTTATACGGCATGTGGTTTTAAATTTATTGAGGGGAGATTCAGATTTTTATCCTTTAATTGGTAATCGCGGAGGGTTTGTTTGATCTGTCTAACTTATAATATTATTATAGACAGATCAGTGATGTCGCTGTTTACGATGAGCTTCGCTGTTGTTGAGCTACGTGGGAACGATCATCTGGAGACGCTGTTGCTTTGTTTTGGTTAATTTTGGTTTTAATTCGTTTTGTTTCTTTGCCATTGAAGTGTGTGTGTGTGTGTATGTGTGTGTGTGTGTGTATGTGTTTTTGGATGCATAAACCTTACTCGTTTAAGTATTTGTAAAATGTGTGATTGTGTGTGTTTGGTGTGAGTTAGTTTCATTGCGCTCAGCTGTTTGTGTGCTGTGTTGTGTTGTCTGTCCAAAGTTGTGTAAGTGTTCCTTATTGTGTTGCTATATTAAGTGTTTGTAAGAGTTAAGAGCCTAGTAATTTTTGTGCCTTTTGGCTAAGTTGTTTTGTAGTTCCAGTAATGAGATTTATTGTTTTGTATTATTTGTTTTGGATTTAAATATTTGTATGTTTATTTGTGGGTTAAATGTGTGGGTGGGATAACTTGTTTATTTGTAACCCACCCGTGAGGCAGTGGCGGATTTCTGGTGTTGGTGCTTCTTTCACGAGTGCTGGCTGGAGTGATTGTGTCTGTGCGAGTGCGTGTATGCGTGTGTCACAGGTATAAGTGAAGGGTGTTTTGCTGTGGAGGCCGATTATGCCCTGCTGTCAGGCCTCGGTTCCTGTACTGGAACTTTTGGATGTCTTTGATGACCCAGGTCGCCCATCATTGTATTTGTGAAGTGTGTTATCTATGTGATTGTTGCCCTCAGTGATTTAGCTTCTTTCTCTTTTTCTATATTTGTAATAATTCCCTCTTTTATTGTAATAAACGTGATCTTTTGTATATCTGCGTCTCCTGCCAATTTATCGTGAGCTTACCTGTGTTGCCTAAAACAAAATTCAAATCATAAAGGTCCCTGGGCGAGACCCAGGGTGGCGTAGTCGTGCTACATCTTTAATCCCTTAGTGCTCTGCCACAACAGCATATTTTAATATTTTACGTATAGTTAACTTTGCAACAAACTTTTATATATATTTACAAATGAGAAAACAGACTGTAAAAGGATAAAACTAATGAATACTTATGATCAATTTAATAAATGCAAATAATTTGCACAAAATATATGCCAACTGTAAGCCTAAATATTAATAAAAACACACAGGGAAATGCAAACCGATCTTTTAATAAATGCAAACCTACCATGATTAAATTATATTGAATTGTGCAGTTAATTAAATAATGTTACAAAATAAAATTAATAAATACATTGAGTCCATAATGCAGAAATCTCTGATTGTCTCGTTTGACAGTTGCAAACCTTATGATCTTATAAATTGCAGTCAGAACACGATCAACTCTCCGTATATGTACATTATTGCACATTTCAGTAGTTTGTGTATGAATGAAGAGACTCCCGTGGATTATTAAAAACACTCCAGCTGATGCATAATCAACAGAAAAAAGAACACCAGTAGCGGTGATTGTGCAGGCTGAGCCGGTGTGAGTCAGGGAGGATTCTGGGAAAAGTAGTGTGCTGAGGTGACTGGTCTTGTGACAGGTTTGATAACAGAAGCTGGTGGACTCGTGACATATGTGACCCTGAAACCAGTCATAAGGGTCAATATTGTTATATTCAATATTGCAATATTTTTGGCTGTTGCTACAAATATACCTGTACTGTTTAAGACTAGTTTTGTGGTCCAGGGTCCCATATTGTTAACCTTAAAGATTGTTTATTATGCATCTTTCACAAAATTTGTCTTTCTGAGGCTTGAATAAAGTCTGTATGGTTTTTGGTTTTCTCCAGGTGACTTTCAGCCACGTATTTACAGTTGTTGATTATGCAAATGGAAAAACAAAAGAATTTGCATTTGATGACAATGATAAAATTGTTACTGCAAAACTGTGGCCAAATAAAGATAACAACAGACTCTGTGGCTTGGAACAAAAACAACATTATCCATCCAGTGTAATGATCTGGGTCAATCTTTGATGTTGATGTAAAGTCTGGAAAGTGTTATTGCATTACATACAGCAGGATTTGCAATTGACTTTGATGCTCTGAGTCTCCACTTTATTTAGATTCCTTCAGCTACATATACTGTATATCTGTTATCAAATACATCAAATACACTGATCATGTACTAAAGTTAATGCATGTATTAGGATTTATGAATAAAAGTCAAGTATCATATTTAAATCAATCAGGATATTTTACATCCTTTCTAGTATAAATCAGATTATTATGTTGTGTTTAATATTCAGGTAAATGAAGCAAAAACTCCACTAATGAAAAGGACAGTTAAAAGTATAAAATCTATGAGACAGTCAGTAAACTGTGATTGTAGGTTTGGCGTATTACAGTAGTTTTTATTATCATTTATGTTCCTTTTCCAGTTAGCAAGCAAGCTAAAGTTGGCTGATCTTACCTGAGACTTACCTGCTCACCTGTTGTTTTTCTGCCTCTCTGCTTCCAGTTAACCTGTTAAATAAAGAAACCTTCACTTACCTGATAGCTACCTCGTTGTCTCCTTCTGTTCCGTGACACAATTATTTGGGACTAATATAATGTGATTTTTATGGAGTGGCGCTCTGTGGAACAGCAGGATTTGGAACAGTGTCCTGAGTTTCTGCAACTTAATGTTGTTAAACTGAATGTACAAAGAAAACTGTTGAAAATATCAACAAAAAAAAAAAAAAAAAACACTGAAATAAGAGCTTGCAGTTTATGACGTCTGTCAGTTTGTACACAGCAGAAGCTTTCCAGACCAAAGTGATCTATAACAGACATCTTGCAGATGTACGTGTGCTATCTGGGACATGAACATAGAGATTCTGTGATTCTGCTCGGAGTGAGTCAAGTCGGCAAGTGTATAATGCCTGGTGTTTTACACTCTGTTTAGATTTTGTAGTGTATTCCAGCATTTACAGACACTGATTTACATTATGCACCGATACACTGCCACAGTGCACACCAAACGAAAATTGAAGCACCAGCGAGTAGGAGGAAGTCTATGCTGACAAATATCATCCAGCAGTTTTTCTGTTTCCCAAAAACAAACATGACCTTACATAGTTGCTTTGAAACAATCTATATTGTTTAAAGTGCTGTATAAATAAAGGTGATCTGTGGGAATATGTGCACAGAATACCATCTATGTTTGCTACTCTCCATGTTACATTTACTGGGTAACACAGTTGACAGGTAACTTAGTTGACATTTTTAGTGTTTTGGCCCGGTACTCAACATGGAAGCCTAGAACTACTGAGCATATGGTATGTTTAGAAATATATTTTTATAAACAAAACATAAGTTGTTGTTAATTTGTCTTGCTAAAATGTGCAGCAATAATACTAGTGTAACACTGTTGACAGTCAGTTAATCCACTCTTGACGCAGGTTTGATAGTTTAACCAATATTAGGGGAAAGAGAGGGAACATCACTTCTAGTGTTTCATTCATGTGCTTCTAGAGGAAATATCATCATACTGTGCAAATTATGCCAGTTCCGTTCCTTTTTGAGGGGATTTTTCTAGTGGGTAACTTAATTGACAATGTTTTTTTGGACACAAATAAAATAAGTTATATCATAATAAATACTTTATTTTTTTTTTTTATCTTGATAACCTAATCCAACTCAAAGCAAAACTATGAAATTAATTTATATTTGAGGTAATTTTCATGCTTAAACACAGAGTAGAATGAGCAACTTTACAAAATCGGACATCTGAATACCAGGATTGTATGTGATATGAACATCATTTGTGAAAAAAGATATGGCTTTTTCAACATAAAGTAGAGTGATTGTGAAAAATAAAACTTTATACTAGAAAATTAAGCAACGGGGCTTTATATTGATGAAAATATGTTAAAAATATACTTCACAGACATGAGATGTACCCACAATTATAGAATGATCCATATGAATTGTAATTTTTTTTTAGAAAATAACTGATCATTTCGCTAGATAAGAAATTCTTCCTCGGCTGGGATCGTTTAGAGCAGAGGTTCCCAACTGGGGGTCGCGGCCCACTAGGGGGTCTCAGTGATCCTCCAGGGGGGCCGCGAGATAGCTGAAAATTTTTTAATTTCATTATTAATGTGTTAAATTAAAATGATCAAAGCACGGCCTCTCTCGTGTTCTGTGATAGATTGCTTCGGACTCTGTGCAGCAAGTCTCATCGCACTGTTAAATACAGACTGAACGACGAATCAAAACTTCAGGCCGCTTCACGCAAACTACATCTCTCGGTTGCATGAAGCAAACTGCGGCGCTAATGTAAAGGTAAAGACGATCAGAGTTGTAACGAACATGCGCTATTGATTCTTGCGATATTGATTCCGCTATTGATTCAAACTATGCACGCTCTCGGGGCTTTGATCCCTAGTATTTTTGCGTGAAATTTCAATATATTTGCATAGTCGTCCAAATTAATGTTCTGTGAGTGTTTTATAATGTATGCTCACCCATAGCGGATAATCTTGTGAGGCTCAGTGGTGTTTATGCACATATAACACCACTGAGTACCAGATAAGTATCAGACGGAGGAACTGTTAATTAATCACGTCTTCGATGAAATGCCTTGATCAATGTGTTTCAACAGATTTAGAATGTATCTGCTGCATTTTTCATTTGTATGTTTATTTTTTTAATGGATACAAACAGTTCAGTTCAGATGGACAGGTTTAGTGACTGGTCTTTTGGCATCTCCCTGTTGTCCTGTTTGGCAGGTTCACTTATTTTAGAAAAATGCTCTAAAGTTGTAAAGAATGTCTGAATTAGAGAAGTCGGGTGCTTTAAATCTGTATATGTAAATATATTATTTTAAAAAGTTAGAATTGAGCAGAGGGTTTTCTTTTAAGTTACAAAGTATAGCTTTAATTTAAAGTTTGTTTGAATTCTGAGTTTTTTTTTTTTTTTTTTAACATGCAGTAGAAGAATAAAAAGGCAAAACAGATATTTTGGTTAATAGAAAAGGTTTAAAAATAAACCCCTTTCTCTTTGCTGCAGAAGTACAGTATAAGAGGAAATGTCAGGCATAGCGGGGCCTTGCAAAATTGACCAGAGAAGGAGGGGGGCCCCGGAGTGAAAAAGGTTGGGAACCCCTGGCTTAGAGGATCTATTTTACTCTGGATCAAAACCCTTGTAAGCGGGACTTCAGGCTTATTCTCTCTTGCTCAATGAGAAGACCCTAGCACTACAAATGGAAGGAGCGTGACACAAATCATGGGTCTTGTGCCGTCTCCCAACATCTGAGCCGCTGAAGATGCAGTGGATTACATTCGTTTGTGAAGGGAATGCGCCTCCCGATCTACATATATCCGTCTATGTTCTCGTGAATAATTTGTGATCCAGCTTTGCTTACAGCAGAACTGTGTATAATGTTTTTTTATGAATCTTTGTGATCGCCTTTCCTTATAACGTAGTAGTTAGGAAGTTTAGCGGCTAAATGTGGCTAGAGTAATCAAGTTTGTCATTCCGCAGAGAGAAGAGAGGGGCGGGGTGAGCAGAGCTCATTTGCATTTAAGGACTCTTGAAGAAACTCTTGTTCACCCTAAAATGTAGGAACTGCAGTAAATATGCAGTTTAGTCGAACTTGCTGAGGATCTCATTGTTGCTACCCCAGAAGTCTTTAGCTTTGGATGGTCTGCTGTAGACCTCATCTCTGTTAGCAGCCAGAATAAGTCTGTAGGCATTTTTGGATGCAGGCTGAGGGCCAAACTTAAGGAAGATGATGCACATGAGGAGGTCACTGATAGCAGGAGTTTTCAATCACAGTGAAGTCAGAGATCAGAGCTGGGATGTGCTAGATGGGTGCTTTAATCGCCTTATGTTGTTGTTTAATCATCAGTATTTGTCATCCCACGTGAAAAAAGTGCACTTTCCTAATGCACTTAAATTGCTCTCGTACACTAATTTCATACTTAATATACTAAAAATGATTCCTTAGTACTTCTTAAGATCAAGACTTAAGATCATCTAAGTGTACTCAACTGTGCTATTTTGGGACACCAGGAATATGAACTAAAATGTGCTTTTATCATCCTATCTCTGAACTTAAAAATGTATTTAGTTGCCACTCATGAAAGATGAGTTCAAATGTACTTGAAGTGGTAACTAAATAATTAAAAAATAATTTAGTTCATATTCTTGGTGTCACAAAATTTGAGTACACTTAGATGAACTTAAGTTTATCTTAAAGCTAGGAAGGGATAAGGAAAAAATTACAAATGCTAAAAAGTTGTAACAATAACTTTTTATATTTAAAAGCCAATAAATACAATTTTTAATATAACTTCATTTGAACCAGTGTACATTTTAAGAATAATTTTATACTTTCCTTATCGAAACAAAAAAAAAAGGAAGGGGAAAAAGAGGTGTTGGACTTCTCTCCTCCTGAATCCCCAGAGCTAAATAGAGACACAGTGGATAGTGGTGCAGGTCCTCTGCCCAATCCATATGAACCATTAGCCACTGCTGGGACTATGAAATAAAAAAGGACAAACATGTGGCACCACAGATGGGAGATGTGTCGGAATGGTAGCTAAAAAATAAAAGACGAGCAAAAACCCTTCTGCAAGCACAAGTCCAACCTGAAATAAGCATAACGTTTTCATCCATAAACATATAATAATTTTACAACAGGTGTACTTGTGGTCACTATAGGGAGGTGGCACAGATAAACAAAGCTTACACTCTTTCACTGTTTTTCATTTCAGTATCTAATCATCGTCAAAGCAATATGTGAAATGTATGTGTAAAAATAAACCAAATGTATTATATTGTTTATAGACCCACTATCATTTTATCCACCCACTGTAATAAACCCAAGTTCTTATATAGAGGAATGTTGTCCGGTGGTTTTGGGGCGACACATCAGGGTGGTGATTCCCTTTTGTTTCTCATTGATTGGTAACAGTGTGTAATCGATGTCACAGAGTGTCATTTCCTGCAGTGAATTCAACACCTTTATTGTATCTTCAGTCTCTGGATACAGATCAGAGAATCACAACACCATACACTTAGAAAACTACAGAATTTAAAACTACCCCCATAGTAGATTTTTTTTCTTGCATCACATAACTATTTCTACTTCTTAATCTTTTTTTCCTATTCCTGGAGGATTTAGGCTTTAAAAGATGAATGGATTCCTATTGGAATGAATTTTTAAAATTAATTTTTATGTATTTATTGAAATTAAATTATTCTAAATGATTTTCATTATAATCTATTTTGAATATTTTCAGTGAGCTGTGTTTATTATAATAGTCCAATCTATTCAACATATTTATTTATTTGTATTTATTATAATATGTTTGTATTTGAATGAAAGTATTTGTAATGAATTTTATTTATAATAAATTCTTTAATGATGTATTACTTCAATAAATGAAGGAAGGAAGGAAGAAAGATCTGATGGGTGTTCATACCTTTGTGTGTTTGCATCTATTATCATTTATTATTTAATATTTTGTAGCATTTTATGATAAAAACTAAATGTTTTATAGTTCATAGAACAGTGACTCATCTTCAAAAAATATTCTGTGAACGTCCATGAAACCATCATTATCGTTGTCTATTGTTATTTTTTATTATTATTAAGAAGAAAATAAATATAAAACATTCATCTCACGTTAAAAAAAAAGACTTAAAAAGTGTTAAAAAAGTGGATTGAGAAAAGAATAGAAAAGAAAAGAGAAAAGAATTTATGCTTTTTTTGCAGTTTCCAGTAAAAATATCAAATCAAATCACACAGATATTTAATTTAATAAACCTGAGTGACAAGTGATTTATTTTTGTTCACAATCATCATTCTTCATAGACTTCAACCTTGCCTGAGGTGGGACTTGAACTGGTGTTGTTCACCTCAGCGGTTTGCCCTGTGAAATACATAACATGACAATTTTCTATAAAATATGAACATCAGTCTTTCAGAAATCCTTCCTTTTCTTCCATTTTTCCTTCTTTTTCCTTCCTCCCCTTCGTTTTCCTTCTCCACGCCCCGTAACAGACTATTGTTCCCCAGCTTGATTTTAAGCAAACATTGCAAATCTGCACACAAGTGTGAGTTTTACCGTGTTTACTAGAGTACTGTCTCCTACTGCAGCAGTGATGGAGAACAGCTCAACAGGTGAATAAATCACATTTTCAAACAGAACAAGTTTCATTTTGTGAATTTTCATTTTGTTTAGAGATTTTTTTTTTTAGACATTAGCTTTCAAACACAAGAAATATAAACCTATACATAGCCAAAAGTCATGTCCAGAGGAGACAATTGCCAAAATCTTGGTTAAGGTATTTAAATGACAAATTTACTTGGCAAAGAAGGCAAACTACAGCTTAATACTCTCCTTAATAAATTGTGTTATCACAAATGAATGAATGAATGAATTATATTTTCACTTCCATTCTATGAAGTTAGTTCTGTTTTGCCATTTATTCAATTAGTTAAATGTAAAGAGAATCAGTGTAGTAACTAGACATCTTGTTTCTTCAGGAAAACAACTCAAAAGCAGGAAGAATAATCTGTTTTCTTCAGAAATACATGTCTGGCTGTAAAATGTTGATGTTGAGGGAACAGAGCGGCTCCTCTACAGCTGATGTCTGATATTGATTCATCTGATCCTCAGTCGGGCCGTCCGACCTCAAACCAGCGACTCTTCAGGAGCAAACTGATCAGTTAGAGGAAGATCAGTTCATCCTCATCCTTGAGTATTTACAGCCTTTTTAAAAAGCATTTCTCTGAAGACATATTTTAACAAATCTGAGTATATCACAAGTACAACAGCTCAGGGTTGCAGAGAAATGCAGTTATGCCCTAAAATTCAAGATATTGGTGCAAAAATGTCCCTGTATGTGTTTTGTCTCATATATATATATATATATATATATATATATATATATATATATATATATATATCACATATCACACAATATCACACGAGCAGGAAGAGCAATATGACCCCAGTGCTGATTTTGTCCTGATCTATCACAAGCTTAAATGTGAATTTATACAGCTGTTCAGTAAATAAGAAGTTGATATTGTGTTATATTTAAAACACAATGTTATGTGTTTTTGCTCAATTTTACAGAGAACATGTTACCTTTGAAACCACAGCAGAATTGTTTCTGTCTCTGAGAAACAGAGCGGTGTTTAGTTTCTGAATGAATCCGTGTTTTGAACGAATTGTGTGAACCAATGATTCAAAGGTTCATTCATAAACAGACATTTACTTCATTCCTGAATGAATCAGCTGTTGGAACCGATCAAATGAATAAATGAATGATTCATAAAGACATTTACCACCACATGCTGACAGATTTAGTTTATTTAGAGGATCATTTCATTCAAAAAAAAAAAGAAGAAGAATAAAAATAAAAACATTAAAGGGGGAGTTCACCAAAAATATTGTAATTGTTGTCATTTCTCACCCTCATGTTGTTTCAAACCTTTCTTTTGAAGACTGTTGGTAACAAAACTGTTCTGGTTTCCAGTTAATTTTATCGTATGAACAAAAAACACTGAGATGTTTCTCCAATGATCTTCTTTTATGTTTCATAGTTTTCATTTGGCCGTTGCAGCCTAAATGCTTATGTGTAATAAATTATATTTAGAATCAAACAAAATATTTATTTCTAAAGCTACAATTTATAATGTCTACTTAATACTTTCTCATTTAACACAAAATAACTTTAAACAATCTTTTGTGGGTATTTTCAGTCAAATTTATTTTGCAATTAATTAGATTAATTGAAACATCATGTAATTCATTAATTTACAATTTTTAATCGACTGACAGCCCTAGTTCAAATTTGTCTTCAGAGAAATGCTGAGTGAATCACAGGCACGAGGACTGAAGTACCAAGCGGTGCTCGGAGCGAAACACTGTCTGGACAAATATGTGATCAACACCACCACGATCAGGTCAAACTGATCGACTTCATCTGCGGTGAAATCATCAAAAGCGGCGGCTATAAGGGTGTATTTATAGGTGAGTTGGATTTTTGTGTTGCCATTGCAATGAATGAGATGTGATTTAATACTCGTGAAGAACAGATTTGTGTCAACTGGTCAAGTTACTGGTGACTTTTGTAACCTGAATATCTCTTGCTCTTTAATGAACAGGATACGCCTGCCCTCCTGAATACTTTGTGGACTTTGAATATGAGGCCGAGACAACAACAGTCTGGTCTCTGGGCATCGTGATGTACAGGACGGTGTGTGGACGTCAGCCCTTCACAGATCAACATGACGGCCTGAGTTTTGACTCCAGAGTGTCCACAGGTGTATGTTTGCACACTACTGTATCTATATACTTATATTTATAATTACAAATAATTAAATATGTATTTTATATTTCTGCATTTAATTTGAATTTCTGTGTATGTGTTATATATCATGTTTCTTAGTGTGTGTTTGTAGTTAAACACCAAGACTATTTACCAAATTAATTTTAATAAATGATTTAATAAAGAAAAACACATTACTGGTAACATGTTTACACAGTAAAATCCCCAGTGTTAAATGAACACTGATCAGTTTTCAGTTTTAATATTAATGCTGAAGCAGTGTTATATTTAGTAAAATAAAGTGGATTCACTCTACAAGTGATGACTGAGCATTAGTGATGACACCTACAATTAACAAACACAATCACTGAGAATAAGAGGAACAGCAAGAACAGAAAAAAGTGAAGCAGTGATCAGAAACACATCGACTACTTACAGCAACACAGCCTTAGATGAAATCAATCACGAGAGGATGATTAAACAACTGCACAAACACAATTATCATATTCATTTACTGCAAACCAGTTTGTCTTTATTTCTTTCATATAGTACATGTTCAAAGGTTGCTGAAGTCTGTTAACAATATGGTGATTCGTGTTTCCATTAATTTTAGTAATTGTTGAAAGTGCTGCCATCACTATTTTCAACTGTTTCATGGTCCTGAGTGACTGCACTGACACCTTTTACTATGTGTGCTTTTGGAAATCAGTGACTGACAGCTGGATTTGGACGTGTGTGATTTCACAGATTGGTATGAAAGTCTTTAAAAATAGCAGATTTCAGTTTTCAACTTTATCAAGTTGTTATTAACTGTCTGATTGAAAAAGCTTTTCTTATAACCCCTGCTTCTGAACAAACTGCATATGATTAAGCTTCAATGAGGCATTTTTGGGTTTTCATATCTCTGAATGTTTTTGTTATGTTCACTGCTCTTTTTAACTGATTTGTGCACAGATCTTATGAAACAGGAGACAATTCATTTGATGCTTTGAAATGTTTTACCAGTGACAACAATGAATAATGTGATCAGAACTAAAGCAATTACAGTTTTCAGCTCTACTTTCAGCAGAGGGAGCAAAAGAAATGACAAAGTTATCATATAATCCAATCATTCATATGTTTTGACCTTATATTGTTTTTCCTTTACATCATTAATGTGTTAAATAAATATGCAGGCAAAAACACTAACTAACATAAACCAGCCTGTAATCCATGCTGATTTATGCTGGATTTTTCAGCAGGGACTAGTCATTTCACATTTAGATTTGTTTATTGTTATATTTAAAATAAATTAAAAATAATAATATGTTGTTAATAATAATAATAATAATAATAATAATAATAATAATAATAATAATAATAACACCAATAACAAAATATAATTTTACTTCATTTTTAAATTATAACATTAATCTCAATTAAAAAAATTACTACTACTGCAACAATCGTATTGTACTGTAAATAAAAGGTCAGTACATAATAATTTATTTTATAGCGCAACAGGATTATTGTAATAGTAACTGTTTTAATTTAAATAAAAATAATTAATATTATTTTGCTTTTTATTAAATTCTCAATTTTTATTTTATAGCGTGATAGGATTACTGCAATCATAACATTTCTTTATGCTTTATTCTTTATTATTAAACAACAAAAGAAAAATTATTATTATTATTATTATTAATATTATTAATATATCCTAACATTTTATTTTACAGAGCAATATGATAACTGCAGCAGTATTTAATAACAAAATAAAATTCATATTCATATTTGGCAATTATTATTTAAATTATAACAAATATAAGACATGTTATCAATAATATTCAATAACAATAATTAATAATAATAATAACAAAATATTAATGATATAAAATATGAACTATATTTTATTTAAATGACAATTAACAATTAAACAAACAAATAAATATAATAAATAATACATATAAAACTCAATATTATTGCAATAATATTATTACAATGTTTAATATATCTTCAATAAAAAGTCAGTATTTATTAATAATTATAATAAAACAAAATATGAATTTTATTTTATAATTAAAAGTTAACAAATTATGTTGTAATTGCAATATTTACATTAATATCAATCATTATTATTATTAATAATTTTAATTGTTATAACATTAAGGAAAATACAATCAAAATGCTTTAATATGAAAACACTAAATATTAAACATGTTGGTTATTTTTAATATATTATTACTACTTTGTTATTGCAATTTATATTAATAAACAAAATATATTTTTTTCTTTATTGTAAAAATACAAATTACACAAATAAATAAAAACTCTTACTATTGCTGTAATCATATTGCACTGTAAAATAACATTTCATTATTTAATAATAATATCAATAATAAAATATATAATATTTAATATTATTTTTATTTTAATTATAACAAATGAGCAAAGAAATATTACAATTCCAATAATCCAACAGTACTGTAAAATACAAAGGGAGTATTTATTAATAATAATAATAATAATAATAATAAGAGCTTTGCATCATTATTAATAAAATGTTATCAAATCCATTAAAAAACAAACAAAAAAAATTTGCTAAAGTAAAACATTTAGTATGTTAATTTACTATTGTTATAATTACTATTATTATTATTATTATTATTACTATACTCAGTTTTACTGAATTTTACAAGATTATTACAATATATTTATATTACAATATTATTATTGCAATTACAATATTTTATTATCATCTTATAATTGTATTAATTTATAAATACAATAAATGCAATAAATATAAAATTATAAAAAGTGCTGATACAAAACATGTCAGCTCAAGTAATATTTGGATTATATCTAAGGTAATACTTGTTTAAATCAATTCAATATACAAATAAAAATAGTAAATAATATAAAAAAGATTTTTGTAAATACACTGTGATTAAAACACATGGACTTTTCCTGACAAAATGCCAATAAAAAAGATTGGAAATATAATAATATTTATAAAAAACTTCATATGTATGGTTTCTATTATTTTTTGAGCTTTCAGATGATGTTTACATTTCAGTTTAAAAAAAAATGGACGCTTCACATTTGTTGGTTTTGAATTCAGTGACATCTTGAAAATATGTCAGTTGTATGAGCATATTTGTGTGTTTTGAATGTAATTTATTTACACATTCTTGTACACTTGTTTTGTAAACATTTGCAGTATGAATTTTTTGTACTTAATAAAACTGTTCTACATTTCAAAATATGATAAAAATGTATTTTTTTGCATATTTAAATAAAATATGTTTTTGAAAAAAAAGTAGTGTTATAATGTAGTTTTATTAAGTAATTATATGTAACAATAACTCAATGCTTCTGGTTTACTGTTAGTGATCATGCAGGGTATGTTGTGACCCCATGATGTAAGTGCTTTGCAGTTTTAATGTGAGACGTAACGTTAAAACATGGAGGACCGTAAATCCTTGCACAAGCTTCACAATGCACTTACATCACAATGTGCCCCAGGTGATCACTCATTGAACAGTAGACCAATCACAAGCACTTATTTATAGTTAAAAAATTCCAAATATTACTATTTTACTGGATCACTTAAGATAATGACTGATCCACTTGGGTCATGTGAATTATCGTTATGATTGCCGTTTTATGTTTTTTTTTTTTTTTTTTTTTTGAAGCATCAAATGAGTGTCAGCCACTGAATGGCGTTATATGAATTTATAGATATGGATTATTTTCCTAAATACCTTTGTATGTTTTGATCTGAAGACACATTGGGACGATATTAAGCTGAAAGATAAGTGTTAGGTCTAGTTGTTTTAAATACGTACAGTAGCAGTATGAAATGAAGCTGCATCCACACATGAACAAACATACCTGGCATGATGCTTGATTGGTGTTTCTTCTTGTCTCAACTTGCTCTAGTAATTCTGCCAAAGTCTGACTCAAGGTCCCAGTTTTAGACTTGAAAATCTTCATTAGACAGGGTGTATGTTTGTCTAGTTCACCAAAGAATTCATTCTGAAGGTTCTTGCAGGCTATCCTGGTGAATTCTGCAAAGACCTACAACACACAAAATCATTTATGCAATGATACAAATGGAAATAACCAATTTGTAAATAGCTCTGTAAATAGTGCTGGCCAGCGATCCAACATTGTTTCGATCGGTGGCTCTGTTTCCACTATTTCTTTTCTTCGTAAGGGAAATGTTTGGTCCATCTTGTGGGCAACCAGGGTCTTGTTTGGTGCTCGTTTTCGCATTTCTTCAACAAGCAGTTCCCTATCTTTTTCAAGAGATATTTTGTCCTTTGAGCTGAGAGAGGGAAAACATCGTTCAATCCAGAGAGTTCAGTGACTGCCTGGGGACTTAAATGACTGACACAAAGCTCGCAGGAAATAAGTGCTCAATATACCATGAGCTCATTTGTCTGCAGACAAACACAACTTGAGTGTTAATAACTACAAGTCTTGTAATCTGTCTGAAATCTGGGAGACCAGCACATGAACCAACAGAAACAATCATGTCTGCTGCATATTTCATCCCATCCACACAGACTGAAGATGCTACCAGGACAGTGTTTTGCTGACCATTCATCTGAAAGAGGCATTGCTGCACATTGTCAGGAAATGATGAAACCATGACAGCTTTACACAATATGCTATAATAGTCCCCAGATTGTGTCCACAAAACTAAACTGTCTAAATCTAAAATAATATTGATTTATGTTCTGCTCGATTCATGAATCGATACATTAAGATCACCAGGACATCAAAACATTCAGTAAAAACACGTTGTTCATTTTCAAATAGATGACACATATTAAGATCAATCACTTACACTGAGAATTTCTTGTGGCGTCTCGAGGAAGTTTCTGTGTTTCACTGTCAACACTGTTCCCTAGCGGTCGGGAGAAAATGTCTCCTGCGCCCGACTACAAATAATCTTAACAAATCAAACAGAGGAAAACATGCTGCGTTTTCAAACGCAACACATTTATTTCATGAATTATGAACATGAGTTTGAGTTGCTCATAATGTGCATTTAAAACACAAAACGCATCAACCATTCCCACATTTATCATGAGAAGTGTTTATAAATCTGCTGAAAACAAAAGAGAAGTGTTATTATTAACAAAATATGAATTTTACTGTTGTTTTCATTTGATCAGTTAAACAAATCATTGTACTGTAGATAGAAGATCAGTGTATATTAATAATAATAAAATACTGACTTTTTATTTTACAGTGCAACAGGATTATTATACTAATAACTGTTATAATTCAATAAAACATATAATGAATATTTTGTTTTTATTAAATACTCACTTTCTATTTTACAGTATGATTGGATTACTGCAATCAATACATTTCTTTATTGTTATAATAAAACAAAGGTTATTGGTTTATTATTATTATTATACTCTGTCATTTTATTTTATAATGCAATATGATTACTGCAGTAGTATTTAACAATAAAATAAAATTCATATTTTTAGCTATTATTATCATTTAAATAACAAATATGATAAGAAATATAGAAATGTCATGACTGCAATAGACATTAACAAAAATATCAATAATATAATATATTATAAATTTATTACTTAAATTAACTGTTATTGCAATATTAATTCATTTAAAAAAATAGTATTTATTTATTCTTTATATTATTATTTTATTTTATTTTGACAACAACGCCCCAAATATGATTTTGCATTAATAATAATAATAATAATAATAATAATAATAATCAAATTTAAAATACTGACTTTTTATTTTACAGCAGTTGTACCATTTTAATGGATTTATTGACATTTAAATAATAATAATAATAATAATAATAATAATAATAATTTTTATGTAAAATTGTAACGCCACGCCACCCCTCTGCTGCTTCTATGGTTACTTCCTGTTTGGCAGCCATATAAGCAGGGTCATGCCAAACAGGACTCCGCGAAGTATTGTTTTGCTGTGCGGACTTTACTAAGCGTTTTCTCCTGTTTTATTGCCCTGTTATTTGCCACGGTTTTGTTTTATAGTCATAGTTTTTGTCTTGATCCATTGTCATAGTTTAGCCTAATTTCATAACCTTGTTTAATTTGTTACTTTTGGACTGCTCACTTGGACTTTGACCTTCTGCCTGTTTATATTTGGAATTACGCTTTTGTCTTGCCTACACTAATTGTTTGGAGATTGACCCTGCCTGTCTGACTACGCTGTGTTCAATAAAAGCTCGCACTTGGATCTTATACGCTTCCCACGAGTCCCGTTACAGAATACTTCGCTTCCCAAAGATCCAGCGGCTTTCAAGAACACAGATCACCATGGATGCAGCATCATGCCTCTTCCACCTCCACCAAGGTAACCGGCCCATTGAGGATTATGTGACTGATTTCTGTGACCTGTGTTATTTGGTGGCGTTTAATGACGTCGCACTTAAGGACATTTTCCGCCATGGACTAAACGAACCCATTCGTTCCTGCCTACCTGGAGGAAAGATTCACTGGTCACTGGAGCAATATATTGACTTTGCACTCCGCTTAAGTGGCTCACCTTTTACTGTTGGGATTGCGGATGAGGGACCCCGCAATCCTGCAGTAACCCCCATACCACAACCTGCTCATGTCATGTCTGCTACACCAGAGCCCTCTCATGCCAAGCCTACCAAGCCAGAGTCTGTTCACGTCATGTCCTCCAAGCCAAAGCCTGCTCAAGCCATGTCTGCCAAGCCAAAGCCTGCTCATGTCACATCTACCAAGTCACAGTTTACTCATGCCATGCCTGCCGCTCCAGGGCCTGCTCACGCCATGCCTGCCCGTCCAGAGTCTGTACCTGTCATGGCCGCCTTCTCAGAGCCAGTCCACGAGATGGCGGCCATCTCAGAGCCAGTGCACAAGAGGGCCGCCATCCCCAAGCCTGTTCACAAGATGGCTGCCACGCCTGAGCCTCATCAATTCAAAATCATCTCATCCAAATCTCATCTCGCCATGTCTGCTGCACCTAAAGCAAATCAAGTGATGGCTGATCCTTCGGTGTCAAGTCAAGTCAGGGCTGCACTTTTAGTGCCAAATCAAGTGACAGCTGTGTTTCCTGAGCCACGTCAAGTCACAGCTGTTCTCCATGAGTCAAGCCAAGTCACAGCTGTTCCCCATGAGTCAAGCCAAGACACAGCTGTTGTTCCCCATGAGTCAAGCCAAGTCACAGCTGTTCCCCATGAGTCAAGTCACGCTACAGCTGATTTCCATGAACCAAGCCAAGTTACAGCAGATCTTCATGAGCCAAGTCAAGTTGCTGCTGTCTTCCCCGAGCCAAGCCACAGTTGATCTTCATGAGCCAAGCCAAGTTATAGCAGATCTTCATAAGCTAAGTCAAGTTACTGCTGTTGTTCCCGAGTCAAGTCAAGCCACAGCTGACCTTCATGAGTCAAGTCAAGCCACAGCTACCCTTCATGAGCCAAGTCAAGTCACGGCAGACCTCCCTGAGTCAAGTCAAGCCACGGCAGACCTCCATGAGTCAAGTCAAGCCACGGCAGACCTCCCTGAGTCAAGTCAAGTCACGGCAGACCTCCCTGAGTTAAGTCAAGCCACAGCAGACCTCCCTGAGTCAAGTCAAGTCAAGTCACGGCAGACCTCCCTGAGTCAAGTCAAGCCACAGCAGACCTCCCTGAGTCAAGTCACGACAGACCTTCCTGAATCAAGTCAAGAAACCGCTACACTCCTAACAAAGCCTCTTCAGGACATGGCTGTTAGTATGGGGCCTCACCAAGCCACAGCTGTCCTACAGAACCTCACCAGGTCCCATCTGACCTTTCAAAGCCACGTCACGTTTCAGCTGATCCTCTAGAGCCTCGTCACGTCTCAGCTGACCCCCCGGAGCCTCGTCACGTCTCAGCTGACATCCCAAAGCCTCGTCAGGTCTCGTCTCCGCTCCCAAGCCACGCAGAGCCCACGCTCTCTAACCTCACAGTCTCCACACCCTCAAGCCTGGCAGTCATCCCACTATCTTCTGTGCTGCCTGTCATGGCGATCGCCATATTAAGCGTGTGGGCTACACACTGTACTCCAGAGGCCTCGCCTGACCGCGAGTCTGCTCCAGAGGCCTCGCCTGACCGCGAGTCTGCTCCAGAGGCCTCGGCTGACCGCGAGTCTGCTCCAGACGCCTCATCGGACCACAAGTCTGCTCCAGAAGCCTCGCCTGATCATGAGTCTGCTCCTGAGGCCTCGTCTGTCCACGGGTCTGTACCAGAGGCCTTTCCTGTCCACGAGTTCGCGCCAATACCTCCTGAGGTGTCAGCATACACTGTAGAACCTCCTAAGGAGGTGGCGTCCAGTTATGAACTCTCTGCCCGTCCTGTCACAGTCATGGAGGCTACTTCTGAACGCTCTCCCTGCCATGTCCCTGCCATGTCATGTCAAGGGGCCAATCATAGGCTCCCTGCTCTGCCTGCACCGCCACGGCTCCCTGCTCTGCCTGCCCCGCCATGGCTCCAGGCTCCTCAGGATCAGACATGGTTCCATGGCCCAGGTCCTTCACTGCTTCACTGTCTGCCTCTGTTCCACGGCCCAGGTCCTCCTAGGTTCCACTGTCTGCCACAGTTCCACGGCCCTGGTCCTCCAAGGTTCCACTGTCTGCCACAGCTCCACGGTCCAGGTCCTCCTGGGTTCCACTGTCTACCACTGATTCAAGGTCCAGGCCCTCCAGTGCTTCACTGTCTGCCACTGCTCCATGGCCCAGGTCCTCCAGTGCTTTACTGTCTGCTACTGTTCCATGGCCCAGGTCCTCCAGTGCTTCACTGTCTGTCCCTGCTCCACAATCCAGGCCCACCTCCTCTGCACGGACCTGGCCCTCCGTCCCACCCCTGTTTTGCCTCTGTTCCCCCACCCTCCTGGACTGTTGTTGTTGTTGTTTTAAGCGCCAGGAGTCGCTCCTAGAGGGGGGGATTCTGTAACGCCACGCCAGCAGAGGGAGCCCTCACCCAATGACTGACTGTTAGCGCTCCCTCTGCTGCTTCTATGGTTACTTCCTGTTTGACAGTCATATAAGCAGGGCCATGCCAAACAGGACTCCGCGAAGTTATGTTTTGCTGTGCGGACTTTACTAAGCGTTTTCTCCTGTTTCATTGCCCTGTTATTTGCCACGGTTTTGTTTTATAGTCATAGTTTTTGTCTTGTTTTTGCCATAATTTTGTCTTGATCCATTGCCATAGTTTAGCCTAGTTTCATAACCTTGTTTAATTTGTTACTTTTGGACTGCTCACTTGGACTTTGACCTTCTGCCTGTTTATATTTGGAATTACGCTTTTGTCTTGCCTACACTGATTGTTTGGAGATTGACCCTGCCTGTCTGACTACGCTGTGTTCAATAAAAGCTCGCACTTGGATCTTATACGCTTCCCACGAGTCCCGTTACAAAAATACTGAAATAGTTTTTATTGATTTGTTTATTTGTATATTTAAAATAAATTAAAAAAATGTTGTTGTTAATAATAATAATAGTAATATTAACACCAATAACAAAATATAATTTTACTTTATTTTAAAATTATAACATTTAAACTTAATAAAAAAAATACTATTGCAATAATCATATTGTACTGTAAATAAAAGGTCAGTACATCATAATATTAATAATAATAAAATACTGACCTTTTTATTTTACATTGCAACAGGATTATTGTAATAATAACTTATAATTTAGTAAAATGTATATAATTAATATTTTGTTTTTATTAAATACTCACTTTTTATTTTACAGTATGATTGGATTGCTGCAATCATAACGTCTTATTGTTATAAAACAAAAAAAAATATTTTGGTTATTATTGTTACTATTATTATTATTATTATGTAGTGTCATTTTTTTTACAGTGCAATACTATTAATGCAATAGTATTTAATAATAAAATAAAATTCATATTTTTAGCTGTTATTATCATTTAAATCATAACAAATATGATAAGAAATGTTATGACTGCAATAGACATACTAACAAAAATCAATGATATAATATATTATAAATGTATTATTTAAATTAACTGTTATTATTGCAATATTAATTCATTTTAAAAAGTTAGTATTTATTTATTCTTTATATTATTATTTTATTTTATTTTATTTTATTAACAACAATACCCCAAATATGATTTTGCATTAATAATAATAATAATAATAATAATAATAATAATAATAATAATAATAATAATAATAATATAATTAAAATACTGACTTTTCATTTTACAGCAGTTGTACCATTTTAATGGATTTATTGACATTTGAATAATAATAATAATAATAATAATAATAATAATGTTGTTGTAAAATACTGAAATCATTTGTATTGATTTGTTTATTGGTATATTTAAAAAAAAAAAAAAAAAATATGTTGCTGTTAATAATAATAATAACAATACTGACTTTTTATTTTACAGTGCAACAGGATTATTGTAATAACTGTTATAATTTAGTAAAATATATATCTTTTTTTTTTAAATACTCACTTTTTATTTTACAGTATGATTGGATTACTGCAATCATAACATTTCTTTATTGTTATAATAAAACAGTAAAATAAAAATTACTTTGGTTATTATTACTATTATTATTATTATTACTATTATATAGTGTCATTTTATTTGACAGTGCAATATGATTAATGCAATAGTTTTTAATAATAAAATAAAATTCATATTTTTAGGTATTATTATCATTTAAATTATAACAAATATAAGAAACAGAAATATGTTATGATTGCAATAGACATTAACAAACATATCAATTATATAATATATTATAAATGTATTATTTAAATTAACTATTATTATTGCAATAATGTTTTTGCAATATTTATTCAATAAAAAATAAAAAATCAGCCAAAATCTAATTTTTATTTTATTATTATAAGATTATTTATTATAAAGTGAATTAAAATACTGACTTTTTATTTTACAGCAGTTGTACCATTTAAATGGATTTACTGACATTTAAATAATAATAAATCATTATTGTTGTTGTTGTTAAATGTCAAATAGTTTTTATTGATTTGTTTATTGGTATATTTAAAATAAAGAAAAAAATATTTTGTTAATAATAATAATAATAATAACCAATAAAATATATAAATTTACTTTATTTGTTAACTATAACATTTAAACTCAATTAAAAAATGACTACTGCAATAATCATATTGCACTGTAAATAAAAGGTCAGTACATAATTTATTTTACAGTGCAATAGGATTATTGTAATAGTAACTGTTTTAATTTAAATAAAAATAATTCATATTATTTTGGTTATTAAATTCTCAATTTTATATTATTTTATAATGTGATAGGATTACTAAATATTATAATATTTCTTTATGCTTATTATAAAACAACAGGAGAAACAATTATTATTATTATTATTATTATTATTATTATTATTATTATAGACTAACATTTTATTTTACAGAGCTATATAATAACTGCAATAGTGTTTAATAATAAAATAAAATTAATATTTTGGCTATTATTGCAACTTAAATTATAACAAATATAAGACATGTTATCAATAATATTCAATAATAATAATAACAAAATGTTAATAATATAATATATTAACTATATTTTATTATTTAAATTACAACAATTAAACACAATAAATGAAAAAATATATATCATTGCAAAAATATTACAATGTTTAATATATCTTATATCATAAATATTTATTATAAATAATTATAATAAAACAAAATATACATTTTATTTTATTATTAAAAGTTAAAATATGTTGTAATTGCAATATTTATATCAATATCAATTATTATTATTATTATTATTATTGTACATAATATTATTAGTGTTCTATTATTATTATTATTATTATTATTATTATTTGCAATTGTTATAACATTAAGGAAATAAAATACTATAATATGAAAATTCTAAATATTAAATATGTTGGTTATTTTTAATGTATTATTATTACTACTACTATTTATTGCAATTTATATTAATAAACTTTATTGTAAATATACAGATTACACAAATAAATAAAAACTCTTACTATTGCTGTAATCATATTGCACTGTAAAATAAAATGTCAGTATTTAATAATAATAATAATAACAACAATATCAATAATAAAAGATAAATAAGCAAAAACATAAAAATTGCTATAATCCAACAGTAGTTAAAATATAAAGGGAGTGTTTATTAATAATAATAATAATAATAATAAAAGAGCTTTACATTATTATTAATAAAATGTTAACAAAAATCCATTAAAAAAACTGATTGTTGTAAAGTAAAATATTTAGTATTTTAATCCTATAATAATAATAATAATAATAATAATAATAATAATAATAATAATAATTATTATTATTATTATTATTATTATCAATAATGATTGAGTTTTTACTCGGTTTTACTGAATTTTACAAGATTATTACAATATATTTATAATACAATATTATTATTGCAATTACATTTTTATTATCTTATAATTTTATTAATTCATATTTTGGCTTTTACTGAATAAAAAAGAATAATTTTATTGCCTTTTTATTAAATAAATATTGCAATAATGTTTTATATTTTGAATTAAAAAAATATAATGGATATATTATATTATTGATATTTGTGCTGTTACGATTATTGCAGTCATAATATATATATTTTTTGTATTTCTTACAATATTTGTTAGAATTTACATTGTAATAATACCCAAAATAATATTTTTTTTATTATTTATTATTATTATTAATAACAATAATAATATTATTGATTACATTATTTTATTTTATGCATACATACTGTTTATTTAAGAGTACAATAAATCTTATTTTTATTGATTTGTTATAATTTTAATAAATTTAAATTCATATTTTGGTTGCTATTATTATTTATTTATTTATAATTTAAATAATTTAAATTACTAAAAAGTGCTGATACAAATATTATATTAAATATTTAAATCAATTCAATGTACAAATAATAAAAAAAAAAATTTAAAAAAAAAAAAAAGATTTTTGTAAATATAGTGAGATTAAAACACATGGACTTTTCCTGACAAAATGGCAATAAAAAAGATTGGAAATATAATAATATTTATAATAAACTTCATATTTATTTATCCCCCCCCCCCCCCCCCCAAAAAAAAGAAAAAAAAAAAAAACACATTAACTTTAAAACTCCGAAAATAGTTTAAAATATATTTTGACAGTTTTTTTTTATTTAAAGAGATCCCATAATTGAATACAGCTTTACTGTAGTTACAATAATATATTTCATGAAATGCTGTGATTAAAGTCATATTTTATAATGGCAGAAGTTCATTTCAGTCTTGTGAGGAATCGATTATATTCATGATACAAACATCAATTAAAATCTGATCTCAACTTGATTTATTATTGTTTTATTATTTCTGCACAAAAACAAGAGAAATGAATGACATGATCTTCATCAAGATTGTGACATTGACTTTTAACACTAATAAAACGAATGAGTGATGAGACACGACAATAAAAACACAAATCTAGACTCACACACACTGATCTTACTGTCTATATGAGGATTTCTGACACACATTTATTCTGACTGTTATTTGAGTGACAGAAGTTGAGCTGCAGTATTAATGTCATGAAGAGACTCCAGAACATCTCACTCTTACTGATTCATCAGCAGCTCAAAGCATTATGGGTACAATCTCTCATCAGTCTGTTCTCATTCATCAACACAGTGAAACTGATGATCCAGAGCAAACATAAAACCCAGAGCCAGAGCCAAACCCAAACCCAGGATAGAGTGTCTGAGTGAATGTGGTCTGTTCTGTGTGGATGAGACTCATTGTGTCAGAGACGCAGTAGAAGGACAGAGTTCCTGCACTCTCATCCACATACACTCCTATTCTATAGATAAAATCATTATTCACTCCTATTCCACGACTGATGAGCGTCACAGGGGGATCAGTCTTTATGTTATTGTGTATGAATGAGTAACTGAAGGGACTGCAGGTCAAACTCCAGGACTGATCATTATGTCCAAACACACACTCATCACCGTCTCCCTTCCTGCTGATGCTCTTATATGACACTGATATAAACACATAATCATCTCCACTGCACTCAATCTCCCAGTAACAGCGTCCACACACACTCTCTCTACACAACGCCTGAGGACACTTATCAAATCTGTCTGGATGATCAGGATACGACTGATTCTCTTTCACACGTGTCACCTTTCTGTTCTCCTCAGACAGTCTGAGTTCAGTGTTTGCTGTGTTTGGATCCAGTGTGAGAAAACAGGCATCTGAACACAAGAACAGACACATTTATAACACAACAACAATCACTACAGCTGTGTGTGTGTGTGTGTTTGTAGACGTACATTTCTTCAGTCCTGCTGTAATCCTGGATTCTCCTCCATGATCCAAACTAGAAAACACACACATTCAGACAGTCAACTAACTGTTGCTATGCAGTTGTTAAGGTACTGGAGATAGTTGCTATGCAGTTGCCAGGATACTTGGGTGATTGCTATGCAGTTGCTAAGGTATTTGAGGTGGTTGCTAGACTGTTGCTATGCAGTCTCCAGGGCACTTGAGTGGTTGCTATGCAGTTGCAAAGGCACTCATTGTGGTTGCTAGGGTGTTCTGGGTGGTTTCTAGAGTGTTGCTATGCAGTTGCTAAGGTACTTGGGGTGGTTTCTAGGCTATTGTTACATGGTTGCCATGGTACTTGCTGTGTGGTTGATAACTCATTCTGGGTGGTTGCTAGGGTGTTGCTATATGGTTGCTAGGGTACTTGTGGTGGTGGCTAGGCTGTTGCTGTGTTGTTGTCAAGGTACACAAGGTGGTTGCTAGGGTGTTGCTGTGCAGTTGCTAGGGTACATGGGGCGGTTGCTAGTAGGGCTGTGTATCTCCATATCTCTCACATTCAGTAGGGCGACCAGACGTCCTGGTTTTTGTTGTCCTGTCCCCGACTGGATCTGTCCCCAAAAATGTCCCCGTTTTAAAGCACATTCAAAACAACCTGCAAATGCACTGTAAAAGCTCGACCAATATCAGCAGCTGGTAATCGTGTGATTGTGATTATTTTCAGCAGCAGAGGCGCTGTGAGCTGTTACTGATTATTTGGTCGCGCCGCTACTTTGTACTTTAACCATGAAGAACCTGGACGAGAGCAAAACGCAATTGTCGTCAAAAGAGACACCTTTATTGGTTTCGAGGCAGTAACATACTCACTTTACAGGTAAAACAAACTAATAGGCGACTGTTTGTGTTCACTGTACAACAACACACATGATAATGTTGCAGGATTGTTTTTCACACAATATTAAACATTCCTGAAACTTCCGTCGTCACAACTACAATATGAGAAAAATATACAGTCGTGGTCAGAATTTTTGGTGTCCTCAGTAAATATGATCAAAAAGGCTGTGAAAATAAATCTGCATTGTTTATTCATTTGATCTTTGGTACAAACTCTCCTCCTCATCATGCATTAGGACGATACAGACACACGTCCTCTTCCAGACAGATTTGTAACATCTTTAGTTGATTAGAACTTCATTATTGTTGATTTTCAGTGCTTGAGCTCTTTTCTTATAGACACTTAATCATTTACACTCCTGGATAATTTCATGTTCTTTGTCATGCTGCTGTGCTAAAAAATGGAAATATGAATGGAAATATACTTTAGAAATATTTTACTCAAGAATTTATAAGGGTAATTTATAAGGATATTTTAATATATTATGTTATTTAATTAAAGATCAAATGGATAAAAAAATGCAGATTTATTTTCACAGCCTTTTTTGATCATATTTAACAAGGGTACCAACAATTCTGACCACGACTGTATATATAAAATAAAATAAACAGATCAATTACACTTGCACAATTAGATTTGTAGAAAGTACATACTTTGTCAAAATGTGCCTAACATGCAAAATAATAAACCTGAATAGGGATAGAAAAGATCAAAAGCAAACATAAAATTTGTAAAGTTGTACTTACTGTACTCAGTTTGTGAAAATGTTGAATACAGTTAGAAAATATCAAACATTTGTTAAATACAGTTTTCTCATGTTCTCATATTTACTGTTGTATTTTAATGTGTTTTTGTAAATCCATAATTATGTTATAATACTGTTTTGATATGTTTGCTATTTGCAATAGTTACTAATATTTCTCATAGTGTGATTTTTGGTGAATTATATTAAAAACTAGGCTAAGTCTGATTCTCAAACATCACTGTAATTATTAACTAATATATGGAGCCCACAACAATTAACAAACAAAATCATATAGGCTACAAAAATATATTGTCTCCGTTTTTGAAATTATAGATAATCACAAATGAGATTTCAGTGATATTTTTTTCCACTGAACTAGGAAATGCTCCTGGTTTTCATTTTAATACTGTATATGTATGCGCACGACTGAAGCTCTGTTTCAGCGATTACGTCTCTTTATATCAGACAACCTCAGTTGTGTTCCTCTGTGGTCAGATTAAACCTTGTTGTAGTCTATATATTATACTTCATTCATTATTTTCTAGTAACCTTGCACTTTTCCACTAAACGCTGTTCTTTTAAACTGCTGCACATTGATTTGATACAGAATTGATACAGAAACAGCTGTATTTTATTTTATTTTATAAGGACCAATTCTCACTATTAACTAGTCGCTTATCATCATGCATATAACACACATATAGGCTGTTTATTAGTATTTCTAAAGCACATATTAATGTCTTATTCTGTATGACTATATATTTTGGATCACTTAATCCACTTCATACTTAACAACAGCTGGAGTTTGACTAATCTTGTCTCATTTGAACATCCTGTCAATGTAAGGTTACGTTTAAACGACAACAATGTAGTCAAAAACTGAAAAGTTTTTCACTTGTGTTTTTAAAAATGTTTTACATACTCTATACATGACAATGTTTTCCAAACGATTCGTGTTTACACATATCCAAACTGCCAAAAATGCTGTATTAAGTATGCCAGGCCAGTACCAGGTAGCCAGTGGAGTCAGGCCGGTCGTGGCTGAGTGTCGGCTGTGTGCTGGTCAGAAGTGAGCCAGCTTTGGCCCAGTAATGGTTGCCAGATTTGGCTAGGCTTGTGATCAGTGGATCTGGCCCGATGATGGTTGAGAAATGGCACATTTAGCCTCATTCAGCCCTACTATGAGCCATATGTGTCAGTCCCAAAAATGTAAAAATAATTCAGGTTTTACTGCTTGTGTGAATATTTGCTCCCCAGAATACCTAAACCTGCACACACACACACGTTTGATTTCGTGAATTGTGCTGACTTTCCATAGACTTCTATAGTTTTCATACTGACCAAACGATATTGTCTATCCCCTAACCCAACCCTAACCCTAAAACTACCCCTTACAGAAAACATGTTTGCTTTGTTACATTTTCAGATAAACATCATTTACTATTTTTAATAATTGTTTAACACTGTGGGGACTACAATGTTTCAGGTTTTGCTATCCTTGTGGGGACATTTGGTCCCCACAATGTAGCAAAGTCACACACACACACACACACACACACACACACACAATCAATTAATTAGGCTGAATGACAAAATTGTTAAATTATTTTTTAAAAAACAAAATGCTTTAGAGATGTCAAGCCTTTTCCCTGTCACTGTTACTTAATTGCATTACTATTTTAAGTAATAGCTGTTTTTTCTTTCTTTTTTTCAGATTGTTATGTGTAAGTAAGTGATCAATCTAGCAGTCATTCTGTGTCTTTGATTTGAACTGTTCAACACACTGATTAGTCAATAACCATTAATTAAAAATCAGTACATTTCAATTTGTACAGATATATGTATTATCTGACTCATAATCAGTGATGCTTTTTCTTTTTCTCTTCTTTGTTTTTGTGTCAGTAGCTGCTGCATCATGAAGACTCCACAGCACTGAGCATCTTTGGCTTATTTTTTTCAGCTGACTGTCAAACATATTATCAATATTTGTATTTAGGTTCATTAAATATATGCCATGTAGCAGTTTTTATTTATGTATTTATTAGTGTTTAGTGAAATTTAATTATTTAATTACACAACATATTATGTGAATAGTATAATAATGTGCCTTCCTGCTGTACTACTATTAATCTTTCTGTGACTGATTTTTCATATTTTTTGTCAGATTTGTCAAGATCATCTGAAGAGAGTGCATCTGTGACATGAAAGTAATTGAATGTTATATTTTGCTATAGAGTAGATGTGTGAATATATGGTTTCTTTTAGGAAATTGAAATCAGACGGGTCATGATATGTTAAGATTAATGTTGTTGTACTGATTGAGTCAGGGTGTTGTGAGTGGTCAAGTAGGGCCAAAATTAATATGATTCATTTTACTGACATTTTACATATTACATTTTGAATACCCTATTACTCAAAAAGCTGTAAACTTTACCATTTCACAGGCAGTGATATTCGCCAAAGTGAGCATTGCCAAGTAGTGACCATGCAGGGTGCCCAAACTTTTAAAGGACTTTAAATCTACAACATAATAAAGTCTGTAAAAAGTGAAAAAGTGCTCTGAATACTTTCTGAAATACCTATTTAACCACATAAAGTGTTCTTCTTCTTCTTCATATACCTATGTTCATATTTTTTCCATACAAGGTCTTTATGCTAAGCTTCATGTTTAAATAGGCAAAATTGTGCCACATATACCAGCCTGACATTTTTTCCACCTTGTCATCTGTTTATAAACTTCTTGGTTTCTGCATCCAGCACACTGCAGTATTTGCAGAGAAAAAAATAAAAAAATAAATAATATATATATGTTACGAATCTGGTCGGTGACCTGCGGTCTGCTCACCACCAGATGTCGCTCTCACTCTGTCACTACGCTCAGACTGCACTACACCCCGGACTACATTCCCCATCATCCAGCGCGCTGATTGGGTCAGCACCTGTGACCAATCAGCGGCGCTATAAAAGCCCCGGACTTCCCTCTGTAAGCCACAGAGTATTGTTGTTGTGATTTCCACTGTTATTGTTCCTAGTTCCCTAGTTCCCTGTGTTTTGTATTCTCGCCTGGCTTCCCCGTTTCGTCTATCTCGCCGCCTGCCTATTGGACTCTTGCTCGTTGCTTGGTTTATTCTCTCGTCTCGCTTCTTTACGGATTATGTTCGCCACTGATTGACCCACGCCTGCTTTACGGACTATTCTTGTGTTTACTCCATACATGCCTGTTTGCTACTATTTTGACCCTGCCTGTTCGACCATGTCTTTGCCTTGTCCATTCAATGAAAGCTTGCAAATGGATCCGCTCACCTCTCGTCTCTCACTCAACGTTACAATATATATATATATATATATATATATCACTGAGATCTGACTAACCATGTGTCAATATGCATCCCTCTTTTAGGATAAACTTGAGGTCCTGAGAGTTATTAAGAGTTTCTGTAGTGTTTATTTGTATTTGTTGATGTCACTTTTTACAATGGTAAATTCGAATAAATTCTCATTTCTTATATTTATATGGTGTCATTCTTACTGTGTGTGTGTGTGTGTGTGTGATATTTGTTGTTCATATTAATTAATTAAATATAGGCCTGTATTTCATATATATTTCCATCTGGAATCCAGACTCAGGCCAGTTCCAGCTAAATGTATAATCTTTGCTGGTGTGACTGTGGCCCGATGCCAGCAGTGTCGGCTCAGTTTTGGCACCCGGACTCGGGCTGGTTCTGGCATGTCATTCATTCATTCCCGTGATTCACAAGAGTCTGGCAACTGCAACTGGCCCAAGTTATTTCATCTGGCCTGCTGGATTTGGGCCGTTATTGGGCCAGATCATTTTGGCTACCTGGGTAGTTAGTGCTGTCAACCACACACACGCATGACGTCACCCTCATCATACAAAATGTCAGCGCTTCCCTAATTAGATATTGTAATCAGATTAGTTGTCCGGTCAGGCAAGTAAAATTCTCTTTCACGTGCCCCGTCAAAAAATCCACTTGTCCCAGACAAGCATTATTGTCAAGTTCTGTTATAAAATTCAACCTGCCAAAGTGTCTAGTGGGAGTGACCGTGTTACCCACCACTGCTGAAATCCACCTGCATTTGGTGGGTTGGTGGGTTTTAATATCAAGCCCTGGTTACAAAAACAGTTGGTTATGTCTGTGAAGGCAAACAGCTAGAAAAGAAATTGCATGTTTATATTAGATCTGTTTGGCAGCAGTGTAATATACAATAAATAAATCAACAAATCCACTGCTCTCTTGTCTCCTCTGAGTCTGGGAAAAACAGATTATGCAGATTATGGGGTGGTAATATTATCATAAGTTCCCCTTTCTACATCACAGGGGGAGCGAAATCTGACGCACTAATTTTTTTCGCAAGCTTGCAGAGAAAGACTAACCTAAACAAAGTTACTGGGTTGACCTTTTTCATGTTTTCTGGGTTGGTAGATTCACCGGAGACCTGTTTATAGCTCTTAAACACTTAAAAAGTCATATTTTCATGTCACCCTTAATACATGCTGGAATCATGATATCAAAAATAATAAATACATTTGAATTATTATTTTAACTCTTAGGAAGTCTCCCATCCAGACACTGATCAGGCTCAACCCAGTTTAGCTTCAGTGGGTGACCAGGCAAGAGTGATTGCTGCTGGCAGTGCAAACATTATTTTCTAGAAATTATCAATTGTGAATGATATATATGAATATATTGTGATCCTGCAATTGAAAGTATTATAAAAATAACTTGGAAAGCTTTTATCAGTAAGTTTGATAGTGAAACACTACTTATACAGACAGTTAGCTTATTAGCTAACTTGCCATTAATGTAAACCTAATTATACGGTTAACTCGTAGGCTTATATCATAGATAGTTATTTAAAATCATATTATTATTAAGTTTTTTTCTATTTTTTTAAATCTGTATGGTCTAATCAGAGGTGTAGTGAGGGTCACTGACATTAATTTCCTGTTAGACAGGATAGAAACAGCATGTGTAAGAGAAGACATCTGTGATGTGGACCTGTTTGAAGTGACTGTTATATGAAAGATTATTTTATATAAGTTAGAACAGTTCATTTTAGATTTTACTCCTCAGACTAGTGATCTTTAATTTTTTTTTCATATTGTTGCATCCTCTAGAAACTCCAAGACTCATATAGATATACAGAGAGACTGAAAAATTGAACAATAAAACCCAAAAACTCCTCCTGCTTGACATACTTGAGTTTGTCCAGTTTGCAGTTTGGATCCTTCAGTTTTTCAGAAAGCAGCTTGACTCCTGAATCTCCTGGGTGATTGTAGCTCAGATCCAGCTCTCTCAGGTGTGAGGGGTTTGAACTCAGAGCTGAAGACACATAATGACAGCCTTTCTCTGTCACCATACAGCCAGACAACCTACAAAAACATACAACAACAGTCCACATCACATTAGTGTGTCTGTTGTTCCTTTTTATATTGAACTGATTATTCAGTAAAAACAGCTGGTCAAAAATAGATAATTTTGTGCTCATTTAGCATTATCAGGAAGAAACAAATATTCCCCCAAAACAATGAACATTATGTAGCCAGATTCAAGGTTTGTCAGGCTTGCTAACATCTTGGTGCCAGATATCACAGCACACCGTCTAGTGGAGTCCATGCCTCGATGGGTCAGGGCTGTTTTGGCAGCAAAAGGCAGACCAACACAATATTAGGAAGGTGGTCATAATGTTATGCCTGATCCGTGTATACATACACATACATACATATACGTGTGTGTGTGTTTGTTTGCTGTCATACATGAATTACACTAAATTGATCCTGCCTTTCATTTACATCTGGAAGAAAACTTCATCTGCATTGCATTTTATCAACACTGATGGCGGTGCGTGCACACGCTGCGGCTTCTCTCTCACCCGACAAAACGGTGTTTTCGTGTTTTTCGTCCTGTAAGTCGCAGTGTTTTTGTACGTCTTTGTCGCGTTTATCTGTCTTTAAGCGTGTATATAGCCGAACATTTTTGCTCAACATCGGCAGGAACAAACTTTTTAAGTTAAGCTCCGCGGACGCCGAAGAGCTGAATGATCTGAGTCTGCTCCGGAGGCCTACTCAATCACCGACCCCCACTCCTGCACCTCGCCCACAATGGAGGCGCCTCAAACGGCGTGAGAGGAAGCAGAAGAGGGGTAAGCGCGGAGGCATCCAAGCTAGGCTAGTGGCTAGCCCACACAAACCCGCTATCCCCTCCATCGTTCTGGCCAACGTACGCTCACTGGATAACAAACTGGACTACATCCGACTACTACGTTCATCTCAGAGGAATGTTGAGGACTGTTGTGTTTTTGTGTTCACGGAAACATGGCTCAGCGACAGTGTCCCGGACCGCGCCATTCAGCTCGACCAGCTAACATGCTACCGTGCTGACAGAGTTGTTGTCGCGGGAGGTAAGACCCGCGGTGGCGGACTTTGTGTTTACATCAATGACGCCTGGTGCCGCGATGCTGTTGCGGTCTGTAAATACTGCTCACCAGTGTTGGAGTTTATGGTTATTAAGTGCCGGCCGTTCTATCTACCGAGGGAATATACAGCCATACTGCTGTGTGCTGTGTACATCCCTCCCTCCTCCAATGGCAACAACAGGAGTGAGGCACTGAATGAACTGTACCAGCACATCAGTGAGCAGCAGACAGCCCACCCTGATGCTTTTCTCATCGTGGCTGGGGATTTCAATCATGCAGACTTAAAGAGTGTGTTTCCCAAAATACAACAACACATAGACTTTCCAACACGGGGAAATAACACGCTGGACTTTGTTTACACCACCCAGAAAGGAGCTTACAAAGCTTTCCCCCTCCCCCACCTCGGCGCCTCGGACCACATCACTGTCATGCTAATGCCTGCTTACAGACCACTCGTTAAAGTCACCAAACCGGTTCGTAAGCAGATACAAGTGTGGCCGGAAGGGTCTTCAGAGGCTTTACAGGACTGCTTTGACACCACAGACTGGAGTATGTTTAAGCAGGCTGCCACCTACAATAACACCACCGACCTCCAGGAGTACGCAGAGACTGTTACAGCCTACATCAACAAATGCACTGAGGATGTAACAGTCACTAAAACCATCACTGTCCGTGCCAACCAAAAACCATGGATGACAGGGGAGGTCTACAGGCTGCTGAAAGCTCGCAACGTTGCCTTCAGAACTGGAGATGAGGCGAGCCTGAAGACGGCTAGGGCCAACCTGTCCCGTGGTATCAGAGAGGCTAAGAGACAGTACTCCAGGGGAATATCCAACCACTTCAAAGACAGCAGAGACACACGGAGCCTGTGGCGGGGCATACAGACCATCACAGATTACAAGCCCCCACCACAGACCTGTGACAGCACCATCTCCCTGCTGAACGAGCTGAACACCTTCTTCGCTCGCTTTGAAGTGCAAAACAGCACCTCTGCACAAAAGACCCCACCCCCTCCTGGTGACCAGGTGATGACTCTGTCCCCAAACAGTGTGAGGAGATCCCTCAGCAGGATCAACGCACGCAAAGCTCCGGGTCCTGACAACATTCCTGGTCGCGTACTGAGAGACTGTGCAGTGGAACTCACTGATGTCTTCACAGACATCTTCAACATCTCTCTCAACCAGGCCGTCGTCCCAACTTGCTTCAAAGCCACCACCATTATTCCGGTCCCAAAAAAAGTCATCTCCCTCCTGCTTTAATGACTACCGTCCTGTTGCACTTACTCCCATCCTCATGAAGTGCTTTGAACGGCTAGTCATGCAACACATTAAGTCTGTCCTGCCCCCCTCCCTGGACCCCTTTCAGTTCGCGTATCGGCCCAACCGCTCGACCGATGACGCCATCTCCACTGCACTCCACTCAGCACTCACACATCTGGACAAAAAAGACTCATACGTCCGAATGCTGTTCATAGACTTCAGTTCAGCATTTAACACTATAATCCCCCAACAGCTCACACAAAAACTGGTCCAGCTGGGGCTCAACACCTCACTGTGTAACTGGCTGTTGGATTTCCTCACCGGAAGACCACAAGCAGTACGGGTCGGCAGTAACACATCCAGCACCATCATTCTTAACACGGGGGCCCCTCAGGGATGTGTGCTGAGCCCCCTCCTCTTCACTCTGCTCACCCACGACTGCACTCCGTCACACAGCTCAAACCTCTTCATCAAGTTTGCGGACGACACGACTGTGGTGGGTCTCATTAGCAAAAGCGATGAGACCGACTACAGAAGCGAGGTGAGCCGCCTGGCCGTGTGGTGCAGAGACAACAATCTCTCTCTGAACGTGGAGAAAACGAAGGAGATTGTTGTTGACTTCAGGAGAGTGCACACTCAGCATGCTCCTTTGACCATCAATGGTGCGTCTGTGGAGAGAGTGAGTAGCACCAAGTTCCTGGGTGTGCACATCACTGAGGATCTCTCGTGGACGAACAACACCACTGCACTGGCTAAGAAATCACAGCAGCGTCTCTACTTCCTCCGCAAACTGAGAAGAGCAAGAGCACCAGCCCCCATCATGTACACCTTCTACAGAGGCACCATCGAGAGTATCCTGACGAGCTGCATCACTGTGTGGTTTGGAGCCTGCAATGCCTCCTGCCAAAAAACTCTCCAACGCATAGTGAAAGCAGCTGAGAGGATCATTGGTGTCCCTCTTCCCTCCCTCCAGGACATCTACAGCACCCGTCTCACCAAAAAAGCCCTCTGTATAGCAGCTGATCCCTCCCACCCTATGCAAAGCTTCTTCAGCCTGCTGCCATCAGGAAGGAGACTGCGGAGTCTCCAGGCCAGGACCAGCAGACTGAAGGACAGCTTCTTCCATCAGGCTGTCAGGAAGCTAAACTCTCTCCCGGCTCTGCCTCCACTCCTTTCTTCTGCCCCACAAACTTCCTGTACTGTGACACCCATCAGGCCGTCAGGAAGCTAAATTCTCTCCCGGCTCTGCCCCCACTCCCTTCTCCTGCCCCACGATATTCCTGATCTGGGACACACACACACACACACACACACACACACACGCACTTACACTTACACTCACTCACACACACCCCCCCCACCGACCGGCACCAGTCACTTTGTGTAGTATTGGTGCTCTGCTAACTACCTCATACTACCCAATTACTACCCTCAGACTACCTCTAAAGACTATGTCACTTTATGTCACTTTATTACAATCATAAGCTCTTTTTGCACGATATTTCTATATATTCTATATATTATATGTATAATTGTATTTATTTGCATCTTTAAAATTGTACTTTTTGTATTTAATGTTACGTGTATGCACCTAGGGTCTGAGAGTAACGCAATTTCAATTCTCTGTATGTCTGGCACATATGGCAAAATTGACAATAAAGTTGACTTTGACTTTGACTTTGACTTTGACACTACACACATGCTGTGCTGTACATCATAGAGGAAACAAAAATGTGAGAAGGCTGAATCCACGCTTGACAAGCTCCTCTCATCATCTCCACAGGTCTCTTCCTTTGTGACTGGTGATGTTGTTCTGGACCATCATATCACTAATGCTCTTGTTCCATTCAAAATAATCTGGATTGTCCACCTGAATGTTCTCAAACTTCAATTATGAATAATGTTTGGACATTTACATGCAAAGAAGTTGTCAGAGGAAGACTACAAATCTGCACTATCAAAAATCTAAGCACACTATTTCTAAATAATTGTATTGACAAACTCTTTTAAAAACTCTTCTAAAGACTTAGATCTGTTCCATAGCTTCTAGATTTTCTTACGTAGTCTATTAGGGTAACTGATTTCATTTGAAATTTGTCTTTACCTTCTACCTCTCTTTCCACTTCACTCTACAATTCTTCTCTGTCTCTCTTCTCCCTCTCCTTCTCCTCTCCTCTTTTTTATATCCACCTCTGCTCATCTCTGTCTACCTGTTCCACTCTTCATCTTCTCTACCTCGTTGCACATCCTAGTCTACCCACTCCATCCCCTTTTAGGCTGAAACCCCTTTTAGACTTAAGACCTGCATTTGAAGAAATGTGTCAAATCGATTGAGAAAAACTGTAATATCAGTAATATCCAATGACGCGCACTTCTCAAGTTTTTGTAGAGTCATTTGTGGCATACTAGGTAAACAATGAAGAGAGAATGTGTACATATTTTAAAAATAAAAATATTATTTGCAAATACTATTTTTAAATCTATGTTATAAGTGGCCCAAACTCACAGCGCTGGCAGCATACAATACAATACAATACAAATTTTATTTCTATAGCATATTTAAAACAACTGCCGTTGACCAAAGTGCTTTCCAAGATCATTACATAGTCACACAAACAAAATTACAACAAAAATTAAACCCTGATCACTCAATCAATTCTAAAAGCTATACTAAAAAGATACGATTTCAGTCTAGACTTAAAAGCATCCACAGATGAGGAGGATTTATATGCATTGAAAGAGGGTTCCATAAACGTGGATCAGCCACTGAGAAAGACCCATCACCTTTTGATTTTAATCTAGTTTTAGGGACATGAAGAATGATCTGATTTGAAGACCTCATATTCTTTGTATTTTGATTAGGAATCAAAAGGTCAACAATATATGTTGGGGCAATGCCATCAACAAAACCTTAAATTCAATTCTAAATTTTAGAGGCAACCAGTGTAAAGAAATCAAAACTGGGGTAATTCTCTCTCTCTTCTTTGTGTGAGTCAAATGTCTGGAAGCAGCATTTTGCCCTAATTGAAGATGAGATAAGTGACCCTGTGAAATACCCAAAAATACAGAATTACAAAAATCGATGTGTGATGATACAAAAGCATGAATAACAGTCTCCAGGACCTTAAAGAGAGGACTGATTTCCTTTTAAAGTTGAAAAGTTGAAAAAGCAAAAACAAGCAAATTATTTAAATGAACACAGTTCGTGAATCAAACGACTCAACTGATCAAAATTTGTGAAACAAATGATTCAGTTCCGAAATTCAGTTCAAAAAGACAAAGTCTCTCTGTTTATCATTATTAAGTATCCGAGTCTTTTGAGTATGAAAGAAGGAGAAAGATTGTTATTCTCCTACCAGTTGATGGATTCAAAAGCACAGTTCAAAGGTCATGTGCAGCTCGCCATTTGTGCACATGTAATCACGTACGAACACAGATGATTCTTCACCAAAGGATTACGTTCGGCACAAAACATATAAAAGATCGCAGAAGATCGTGCTTGTTGAAAGAAACGGGGAAAAAACCCAGCCTTGCAAAACACAAGGCAAAGACAATAGTTAACTTCTGATTGATTGAAACATTTCTATCACAAATTCATACACACACGTCTCAAATGACACATTAATGCAACTTTTTGTCGACACTCATAAATCACTCGTGTCGTCTCATGACCCATTTATCACTTTTATGTGTGGTAGCTTTAGCTCACGTGCTAACTAGTTTAGCGCACATGGTTATGCGCACAGCCTACTCAAAATTGCCTCGTAATGAGTCATTTCAAAGTGATATTAGATTAATACATGAAAATTCACTTACCAGAGAAAAAATAGAATTATATATTCTTACAAGGAAGATTAAACCACAGGGTTTTAACACTGGGATCTGCTCCGTTTGCACTCGTCCGATTTTCTCTTCACTCTTCTCTCTTTCTCGCAGACGACAACACTTCAGGCCAACGCAGTGATTCTGTCAGTTCTGCTTTTCAAGTATACTCAATCACATTTCTCGTTACATTAATGTTAAATGCAGGGAATTTCTGGAGAAACAATCCGTGCTGCGGTCTCGTATAATCTCGTCTTTCTCTCTCCGCTTGCACTTTAAAGCAGCAGCAGCGCCGGCACAACCTGTGGGCGGGGCTTATGAATGCGCTGCTACTATTGGCTCTAATGGACGTCTGTCACTGAAGTGAAAGGAGTGATGAATCTTTTGTCCTTCTGGAACTTTCTCCTTTTTCTTCTCTTCTTAGCTTTCTTCAACTTTTCTTACATTTCGAATCATTCTTAATCTTTTTAGTAGTAACCTGGGTTACCCGGGTTACACTGACATGATCTAAAACACTTATCTTCATAGAGGCCAACATACTTAGAATATCCTTGAAAGCAGATGAGGGTCCAAAGACAACACACTCTTTCTTATTAGTATTAAGGTAAAGAAAATTGCTTGCCAACCAGGCTCTAATCTCACCTAAACACTGAACAAGGCCATCAAATGATTGAGAGATATCTACTGGAATGTATGGGTGTCATCTGCAGAGTCCTACAAGGCTCATTTCTTCCACCACTCTTGTTCAGCCTGTATGTGCTCCCACTGAGTCAAATAATGATAAAGAACCAAATTGCCTATCACAGCTTTGCCGATGACACCCAGATTTACCTAGCCTTATCGCCATATGACTACACCCACATTGACTCTCTCTGACAATGCATTGATGAAATTAACAAAACATTACTTCATTAAACAAGGAGAAAACCGAAGTCACTGCATTTGAAAAGAAGGATGAAGTTCTCAAGGTGAATGCATATCTTGACTCTAGAGTACAAATCAAGTCAGGAATCTTGGTGTGATTCTGGAGTCAGACCTTCATTTCAGTCATGTCATGTCAAAACAGTAACTAAATCAGTATAGTATCATCTCAAAAACACTGGAGAAATTAGATGTTTTTTTGTTTTTTCCAGTCAAGACTTGGAGAAACTTGTTCATGCCTTTATCACCAGCAGGGTGGTGTAATAGTCTCCTCACCGGCCTTCCCAAAAAAGGAAACAAGAAGGAAAGGACATGATGTGTGGCCAAATATGGAGAACCACACTTGGAATTTGTGTTTTGCATTCTGCAGCAGGATTCAGTGCCTTGCTCAAGGGTCTCACCTCAGTCATGTTACTGAGAGCACTGGTAATTCACTCCTCCCAACTACATTTCCTCCTGGACCTGAGACTCAAACCTGCAACCTTTGGATTACAAGTCTGACTCTCTAACCATTAGCCCATGATTGCCCCCAGACCATTAGACAGCTGCAGCTCATCCAGAACGCTGCTCATCCAGAATGAGCATATCACATGAGTTCTCAGGTCATTACACAGGCTTCCAGTTAAGTTTAGGATTCATTTTAAAGCACTTGTACTCATCTATAAATCACTAAATGGCCTAGACCTAAGGCTTGCTGATATGCTTACTGAATATAAGACTAACAGACCGCTCAGATCATTAGGATTTATTTAGTTAGAAATACCAAGGGTTCACTCCAAACAAGGGGAATCTGCTTGTAGCTATTATCCCACCCACAGTTGGAGCCAGCTTCCAAAAGAGATCAGATGTGCTAAATCAGTAACCATATTTAAATCTAGACTCAAAACACATCGGTTTAGCTTTGTATTTACTGAATGAGCACTGTGCCACGTCCAAACAGATTTATTCATTTGAACTGTTTTAATTCATTTTAAATCAATTTTTAAAACATTTTATAATTTTTAAATTCCTTGTTTTTACTTGTGATTATTTTTTTATGATTATTTTAATTTTATATGTAAAGAATTTTGAATTACCATTGTGTAAGAAATGTGCTATATAAATAAACTTTGCTTTGCCTTGCCTCAATACAATCCACATTAATTTCATAATCATGAAAAAAAAATGCCTGCAAACCCAGACAGCAAAATTACTGAGGCTCAGATCAGGCCCACACGTGATATTTTCATCCGGCTCACAAACTTTGTGGCATGATGCCACTTCTGTGCTCCACAGTAATACACAGATAATCGTACTTATCTGACCGCCATCAATTCGTGGCAGTGAATGAAGAGGTATCATATTGATCACAAGTGCAGTATGGAGTACCTCAAGGTTCAGTACTAGGGCCATTACTTTTTATGCTTTACATGTTACCCTTGGGAGATATCATCAGGAAACATGGTGTTAGCTTTCACTGTTATGCTGATGATACTCACACTGCAAAAAAAATGCTTTTCTTGCTTAGATTTTTTGTCTTGTTTCCAGCCAAGATTCATAAAAAAAATTCTCAAATCAAGAAGGATTTTTTAAGGATTTTTAAGTAAAAATTATTGTCTTGTTTTCAGAAAAAAAAGTCAAAATTAAGTGAGTTTTTCTTTAGAACAAGCAAAATATTCTGCCAATGGGGTAAGCAAATTTATTTTATTTTCAGCAGAAAGCTAGATTTTTTTGCTTACCCCATTGGCAGATTATTTTGCTTGATTATTTTGCTTAATTTTGACTTCTTTTTTTCTGACAATAATTTTTCAGACAATAATTTTTACTTGTCTAGAAAATCCTTCTTGATTTAAGAATTTTTAGGTATTTTGGCTGGAAACAAGACAAAAAATCTAAGTAAGAAAAGCATTTTTTGCACTGCAGCTCTATATTTCTTTGCGGCCCGGCGAAACATACCAATTTAAAAAATGCAGACGCAGACACACTCTGTCAGTTTAAATCTAGATTAAAGACCCATCTCTTTAACCTGGCTTACACATAACACATTTCTATAATTCAAATCCGTTAAAGGAGGTTATTAGGCTGCATTAATTAGGTCAACTAGAACCGGGAACATTTCCCATAACACCCGATGTACTCAGTGCATAGTCAGAAGAATGGCATCTACGCTAATATTAGTCTGTTTCTTTCTTATTCTGAGGTCACCTTAACCACCAGATCCAGTCTGTATCCAGATCAGATGGTCACTGCAGTCCCCCGGATCCAGTCCGTACCCAGCCCAGACAGTGGATTGGCACCTAGAGAGGACTTCGACAGCCCTGAATGTCAGCAGAGACCACATCGACTAGATGAGCCCCAGAGACGGGTCCCCAATGAAGATATCATCACCTAGACGGCCATCAGCACAAGACCACGGGAACCAGATGAGTCCTCTGTGTCTGGCCAGAGGAGAACTGGCCCCCCGACTGAGCCTGGTTTTGGCTCCTTGCCGCTGTTGCCTCTGGCTTGCTTAGTTGGGGACACTTAATTTTCAAATGATTTCATATACTGTTTGAACCGAACTGAGCTAGATGATGACATTACTGAATTCAATGATGAACTGTCTTTAACTAAAAATTGAGTGTTTACTGTTGCCCTTTTGCATTATTGATGCACTTTTTCCTACGTAATACTGTACAGCCGGTTTGTCACAATTCTGTATTGTTGAAAGCGGTATATGAATAAAGGTGACTTGACTTGACTTAGTCCACTCCTGTTTGCCAGATTTGGGCCACAAGCAAGACAAAGGAAGGGCTAATGTCAGCCATGAGTAAACCAAATTAAGCAGAACTGACCCAAGTCTGGGCCACATTTATTTTAATTCTTGCCCAAATCTGGCCCAAATCCAACACCTTGACCAAGCCCACTACTGTGTAGAATGATGGCATGTGGGTGGACCACTTCTGTTGGCCAGATTTGGGCCACAGGAAGGACACGTCAGCCATGATAATAAGTAAAAAAAAAAAAAAAAAAAAAAAAAAATTCCCAGAACTGGACCAATCTGTCCAACACTGATTTTAATTCTGGCCCAGATCCAACACCTTATTCTCGCCCACATACCACGTGAAATAACATTTGGGCAGTCTGGTCCTGTTTTCCAGATTTGGGCGTCAAATAAGCCTTAGCATTTTCGCATATAAGCCAACCAAATAAACCAAAACTGGCTCTAATGTGGGCCACAGTTGATTTTTATTCTAACCCTGCTCTTCCCCTCATGTGGCCCACATGCTGCATGGAATGGTGGCATTTTAGCAGTGGTCCACAAGCAGGCCACTGCACAGCCACATTTTATTTGGGCAACATTTGGCCACTTTAGGCTCATGTTAGGCTCACATTAGCCAGTGCTTACACTGCCATATCTTTGCCAAAACTGGCCCAGATACATTTTAATATACCTGGGCCACATTTGCTGAAACATATGTCGATTTGGTTTATACCCTGATTAGCCTCTGCCGATTGTGTCACATTTTTGGCAAAGTTGGCCCACATTTGGTTGGCACTATTTGGGCCATATTTACCATTTACCACATGCACCACTTTAGGGTCACATTCAGATTACACATTGCTGTGAACACATGGGGACTACTTCAGGGTTACATCCATTTTGTCCAGGCCATAAGAAGGCCAGCGGTGTCGCATTGTTGCCTTAAGTGGCCCAAATACAGATGCTATCTGAGAATGCTGGGCCGGCCCGTGACATACGTGGAACAGGCAAATGCCAGGGGCACCGCCGATCCCTAGGGTTGCCAAAATGAGTAAAGTTGTTGCTGTTGTTGTTTTTTAACAATAGTACTTCAATACTATGAATTTAGAATATTACAAAAAAACAACTGTCGGACAAAAACGTAACTATTTTATTGCTCTCGATGTATGATCAATCTTACCCTGCACAGCCGCACTTCTACATACATCAGTCACCTGATTGTGACAGATGTTCACTTCACTAATATATTATCAGGATGTCAAAAAGACAGAAGCCAGAAAAAAGAAGAGAAGGAGGAAAACCAAGAGAAAGACAGAGCTAATATAATGTAATGAATGATGTAAACTACATGGCGTAGGAGTTTGTGAACAAACTTCATGTTGGTCTAGTCTAAAAGTTTAAAATAGGGTAATAACAATGGAGTACCAGAAATGTGAGACTTTGTAACATAATTGTGTAATTTTTCGTCTCACATGATAACACGTTTTGATAATATTTTTACACTAGTAGTAGTGTGAAGTATTTGGGGATTTATGGTATTTGGCTAATAGAATTGGCTAATTTAGTAATAATTGTATATAACTGGTCTTATTAAAATAGCAACTTTTTATGTAAAATTCACTTTAAAGATGTACGTTTCTCAGTTTAATTGGAGGTGATAACGTTAGAAAGTGCTATAGTTTAGGAAAACACTGCTGCCATCTACTGGAAGTCGAACACTTTTCAAATTTATTTGAAAGATTAAACGTAACGTTACTGTATGCTAGAGACATGTCATAGTTTCACTGGGAACAATTTAAAATAAGGTTAATTTTCAATAACTAACATTAAGAAAAATAATAAATACTGTTGCAAATGTATTGTTAGTTCAAGTTGGTTAATACATTCACTGATGTTAACAAATGATACCTTATTGTAAGTGTTAATGTTTCACTTTTTTTCTCATAAGAAAATGTATTATTGGTGGAATGGACTGTGAAGCACCAGATAAAATCCTGCCTAGGGAAGCAAATTGGCAAGAGCTGGCCCTGTGAGAATGTTTTTATCTGTTGTTCTGGCATTGCATTGGGAGCAGATTAAAGATTTGTTGACAAAATTCAATGGCCATTTATTGCGGTAGCATTTTGTTAATTATTTTATGGAATCCAGTTACCTCAGTATCTCCAGCTGACAGTTTGGACTCTTCAGTCCCTCAGAAAGAAGCATCACTCCAGAATCCTGCAGGTCATTGTTACTCAGATCCAGTTCTTTCAGGACAGAGTTTGAGGATTTCAAAACTGATGACAAACTCCCACAAGACTGATCAGTGAGATTACATATGGACAATCTGAACAAGAACAACACAGTAATTTAACACAGAATTAATCTTAACAGTGTGATTAAAAAAAATAAAAAATAAAAATAATAATAATAATAATCAATCAATCAATCAATCAAATCAATCAAGCATTTCAAAACTCAAACCTCAATATCTCCAGCTGACAGTTTGGACTCTTCAGTCCATCAGAAAGAAGCTTCACTCCATTATCCTGCAGGTCATTGTTACTCAGATCCAGCTCTCTCAGGACAGAGTTTGACTGTAGAGCTGAAGACAAACTTTCACAGGACTGATCAGTGAGACGACACCCACACAGCCTGTGAAGAGAACATAAACAAACAGCCATATGTGAATTTATTAGATAGGTTATATAGTTTATAATCTGGAGTGCATGGTTTGTTGACAATTTATTAACCGCAGATTATTCTCACTTTATATAAGGTTACAGAAAATCTGAAAATGTCATACATTAAATGCTTTAAATCAGCCTATATTGCACATTAACTGTAATAATATTCAGTGTTTCTTAAAATGTTTACAAATACATTAAGCACACATACATACATTGGGTTTCTATGTTTTATAAGGACCTTTTATAGAATACTGTATAAATTATACTGTATGAACTGTCCTGTCCCTAGTTTGAAGAAACTCTGAATACTAATGCAATTAATGACCAGTAAAGGTTAGTTAATTAATGACATTTTTTTATATACTATGACCTAATCAAAAGTAAAAAGTGACAATGAATGATGAACTCACTGTTAGTATATAGTCTGTTAATGTATTAACAACAGTTTATAAACTATTGATTAACTACAGTTTGCAAATAATTTGTAAATACTTTATTACTGTATACCTATTATAAAGTGTTACCACTTTACACATTTATATGTCATTTTAATAAGTAACTTCAAAGGCTGAAAAATGTCTCATCTGTGCATTTGAGCTCAACACTGCAGTAAATCGCTCATGAGTCAAACTGATCCAGTTCAACTCACTGATTCAATGATCCAGTCACAGTGGCTGTCAAGTTATCAACACACCAAATCTGTCCTACATATACAAGGCAAGAACCAAGAATAATATGATCATCAGCTAAAGATTTTACTGATGAAGTAAAAATAAAGTTATTGTAATAAATAGACCCATACGGAAAGGGAACATGTTTAAATTAACATAAAACAGTTCTTTGAAACAAACTGTTTAAAGAAGTCATCAAGAAAGTTTAGGTATTATTAAAGGTATTCCAGGTTTTCCAGGATGGTTGTGAACACTAATTGTTTTCTCATCAGGTTTTTTGAGTAGGCATTGTCTGTCTTGTGTTCTTGCAAAAAATGCCACTGATACAATCATATTACAATATAGACAGGGGAAATATCTGCTAGCTATAGTTATGAGACACCTATTTATCCACATATCTGAACATACTGATTCAATGAAAGTGAATGTCAAACCTCAGTATATTCAGTCGACAGTGTGAACTCTTCAGTCCATCATAAATCAGCGTCACTCCTGAATCCTGCAGGCGATTGCTAGTCAGGTCCAGCTCTGTCAGATGGGAGTTTGATTGTTGTAGAGCAGAAGATACAGTTTTACAGCATGTTTCATCAAAACCACACCTGTCAAATCTGCCAAAGCAGAATGTTTAGTCGGATAATTTTCTGTTTCTTTTCTGCAATAACTTATTGTATTCTTAATATTTGGGGAAAACATTTCACATTGTATTTTGAGATTTAATTGATTAGTGATGTAGAACAAAACGTTTAATTGAACATCAGTCAGTGAAATTACTCACAGTGCTTTTCTGCAGCATCTCACACCTGGGATGAGTCTCTCATAGTTTGAAGATGATGACGTGAACCTCTTTGGGTTGAACTCATCCAGCACCTTCTCTGACATGAGCAGTACATATGTCAGCACTGTGCACATTGAAGATGAGAGGTATTTTCCAGGATGTTCATCTGAACTGAGGTAACTCTGGATTTCCTCATATAATGAATTATCTTTGAGCTCAAGTAAGCAGTAAAATAGGTTGACTGAAGCTTCATCTGATATATTCCTGCTTTGTACTTGATCAATGTAGAATAGTTCGTCTGAAGTTTCATCTGATATATTCCTGTTTTGTATTTGTTTAATGTATTCAGTGGTTTTTGTGATGCTCTCTGTGGTGTCTTCAGTGTGTGTGATCAGGCCTTTGAGCAGGTTTTGACTGGATTTCAGTGAAATGCCCATCAGAAAGCGCAGGAACAGGTCCAGATGTCCTCTCTGACTCTCCATGGCTTTATCAACAGCCTTCTCCAGTAGCTCCTGCAATGTAACATTTTCTTCTGGCTTGTCAAAGAAAAACTGAAGCTCCTGCATGTTTTTGTTCAGGTAACAGACGAACACATGCACTGCAGCAAGAAACTCTTGAACACTCAGATGCACAAAGCAGAAGACCTTTGCTCCATGAAGTCTATGTTCCCTTTTGAAGATCTCAGCAATCATTCCTGTGAACTCAGTGTCTTTACTCGCATCAATACCACATGCTTTTAGATCTTCCTTATAGAACATAATGTTTTCCTTCTTTAGCTGTTCAAATGCTAGTTTAGCTAACTTCAAAATCATCTCTCTATTTAACTGCAAGTGCTCTGAATGTTCTCTTTCTTCTTGTTCATCATACTTCTGGTTCTTCATATTCATCTGTATCAGCAGGAAGTGAATGTACATTTCGGTCAGTGTTATGCTGATGTTCTCTGTATTGTTCTCAATGAGAATATCCTGAAGTACTGTGGCCGTGATCCAGCAGAACACAGGAATGTGGCACATGATGTAGAGACTACGAGACGTCTTAATGTGCGAGATGATTTTGGAGGCCTGAGTCTCATCTGTGATTCTCTTTCTGAAGTACTCCTCCTTCTGTTGGTCAGTGAATCCTCGCACCTCTGTGAACAAACCTACATATCGAGGAGGGATCTGATTGGCTGCTGCTGGTCGTGATGTCACCCAGACAAGAGCTGATGGAAGCAGATCCCCTTTGACCAGACTTGTAAACAGTACATCTACAGATGCTTTTTTCTCAATAGTGTTTAGAGACCTACTTTTAAAATTTAGAGGCAGACGACTCTCATCAAGTCCATCAAATATAAACACAAGCTTACATTCCTCATATAACTTTGATTTCTCCAGGTCCTTCAGTTCAGGATAAAATTCCAGCAGAAGTTCGTGGAGACTGAAATCTTCATCTGTCATTAAGTTCATCTCTCTGAATGGAAGCAGGAACACACAATGTATATCCTGATTGGCTTCTCCTCCTGCCCAGTCCAGGATAAACTTGTGCACAGAGACAGTTTTTCCAATGCCAGCGATGCCTTTAGTCAGCACAATCTTTTTCTCATTGTTTTTCCTCAGTTCAGTAAATATATTGTTGCATTTGACTGGTTTGTCCTGTGTTTTTTTGTTCTTGAAAACATCTTTAGTCTTCAGACTCTCGTGTTCCTCATTGACATGTTTCATATCTCCCTCTGTGATGAACAGTTCTGTGTAAACAGCCACAAGATCTGTTTCATCTTCTTTGTTGCCCTCAAAAATATATTCTGCTTTCTTCCTCATGTAGGATTTGTGAGTTTCCAAGAATTTGTGCAGCTTCAATACCTCTGTAATAATAATAATAATAATAATAATAATAAATAGGATTGGGGAAATGGCATTAAATAGTATGACAATATTATTAACTACTGCAGGCAAACATATTATATTCATACTGCTAGAGCAGCACTGTCCTGCACCGGGATTCAAAGCCAAACCAACATGTCAAAGTAGCTTACTGTAGGAAAGAGAACAATGCTGTCTTCACATGTTATTGGACTGTTCTTAGAGAAAAGCTGTTTTATACAGGTAAACCTCTTGTCACCTTCTCTTTCCTTTTCTATTTTCTGACTTTCATTTAGTACTTTTAACACTTGAGAAGCAACACTGAGGGTTCCCACTCTTTTTGGTGATCATTTTCCAGGACATTTTTATTTTAATCATGGCGGGAATAAAAGACAAGGAGAACACACTAAAGTAATATATTCCTCTCTCAAGAAGTCTTTAAAAACATACAGTTTATGGCCATGACTTAACTAAGAAACTTAAAAATAAAATAAGCTCTTTAAGATGAGCTCTTAATTATACAGACAACAATTTTTTTAATACAAATGAGTTTCAGAACCAATTTCAGTCCCACAGTAAAATAAACAAAATATGTTAGGAAGTATTAAATTATTTTATTAACCTATTTGAAAATAAAAATAAATTAAATCAGTTCATTATTTATGCTAACAATAATATTAAAGAACATATTTTAAAATATTGGCATGTGTCCTTCAAATATTTTAAATTAAATGTTGCTTTAAAAGGGTCATGTGAAAAATTAGTGGATTCTGACTAACTTAAACACCTCTGATTGGCCATTGCATATCACTGTTCATAGAAAGTAATATAAATATTCACAGAAGTTTTTGTTACATTTTTAAAATTTCTGTATCAATGTGCTACAGAAGTACTAATAGCCTACTTTTGACAATAATCAAAATCATTAGTTAACAAGTTACTGAATTACTGAAATACTTCTCTTAAAATGTAACATTAGATAGAAGGTTTGGAAACATCAATGTTCAAACTGTGAAAAGTCAGTAGTGATGCACCAATCTCGATTTTTTCATGGCTGATTCCGAGTTTTTAGAAGTAAATTCCAATTTGTTCTTTTTTTTTTTAAGTAAAAGATAAGATAGAATGAAAATACAACTACATGAACAAGATGTTTTAAAAAGATGCCATTTAAAATTAGAGGTAACCACTGCATTTTATTCACGATCCAGTAGGGCTGGACAATAATTCAATGTCAATATATTTCGTGCTATAATTTTTTTTCAATAACGGTGTTATTATTTCGAATATTTCAATATACATTACCAGTGTACAGACCACAGACTTGTTTGAATAAACATGAGCGCTGCACATTTAAAAATAGAAGTGCGGCGTGGGTGTTTTAAATAATGGATTTGGTATTTTCAATAACCCCATGTCCAGCAGCATGTTTTTGTTGTTGCTCACTCTTTTTTTCTGTTTTCTGCAGAACTTTTCATATTCTTCATCCTGGCTGAAGCACTTTTGTTTCAGTCTATGAGAATAATCAGCCTATGTTATACTGTAGTTTAGTTAAATATAATAATATTAATAAAGTGGGTCTGAAAGTCTTGTTTATTTGATGGTGATTTCATATTTCTTGTTTGTATGAAGGCTAAACATAAATAAAAGGTGAACATTAATTTATTTGCACCATTTGTTTCTGTAATATATAGTTTTATAGAAGGAGGTTTCATAGACTTAGCAAATTCATTTTTCAGAAGTTTGTATAGACATCTGTTGTGGGCGTTCTATGCAGTAATTCTGAGGCTTTTTAAAATATTGCTCATATCGAATTATATCGTATAGACCAAAATTAAAAAATATACTGTGATATAAATTTTGGCCATATCGTCCAGCCTTACGAACCATATAAACCAAATAAAACTCAACACATTTATTTGATGAATTATGAACATGAGTTTGAGTCGCTCATAATGTGCATTTAAAACACAAAACACATCAACCATTCCCACATTTATCATGAGAAGTGTTTATAAATCTGATGAAAACAAAAGAGAAGTGTTATTATTAACAAAATATGAATTTTACCGTTTTTAATTTTATCAGTTAAACAAATCATTGTACTGTAAATAGAAGATCAGTGTATATTAATAATAATAAAATACTGACTTTTTATTTTACAGTGCACAGGATTATTATACTAATAACTGTTATAATTCAATAAAACATATAATGAATATTTTGTTTTTATTAAATACTCACTTTCTGTTTTACAGTATGAAAATTGGATTGGATTACTGCAATCATAACATTTCTTTATTGTTATAATAAAACAATTAAAGGTTATTGGTTTATTACTATTTTTATTATTATTATTATTATTACACACTGTCATTTTATTTTATAATGCAATATGATTACTGCAGTAGTATTTAACAAAATAAAATTAATATTTTTAGCTATTATTATCATTTAAATAAATATGATAAGAAATATAGAAATGTTATGACTGCAATAGACATTAACAAAAATATCAATAATATATTATAAATTTATTACTTAAATTAACTGTTATTATTGCAATATTAATTCATTTAAAAAATAGTATTTATTTATTCTTTATATTATTATTTTATTTTATTTTGACAACAACGCCCCAAATATGATTTTGCATTATTATTATTAATAATAATAGTAATAATAATAATAATAATAATAATGAAAGAGTTAAAATACTGACTTTTTATTTTACAGCAGTTGTACCATTTTTATGGATTTATTGACATTTAAATAATAATAATAATAATAATAATAATAATAATAATAATAATAATAATAATAATAATTTCTATGTAAAATACTGAAAGTTTTTATTGATTTGTTTATTTGTATATTTAAAATCAATTAAAAGAAATAAGTCTGCAATCGTCTAATTACTGCAATCATAACGTCTTTGTTATAATAAAACAAAAAAATATTTTGGTTATTATTATTATTATTATTATTATTATTATTATTATTATATAGTGTCATTTTATTTTACAGTGCAATACGATTAATGCAATAGTATTTAATAATAAAATAAAATTAATATTTTCAGCTGTTATCATCATTTAAATTATAACAAATATGATAAGAAATGTTATGACTGCAATACACATTAACAAAAATATCAATAATATAATATATTATAAATGTATTATTTAAATTAACTGTTATTATTGCAATATTAATTCATTTTAAAAAGTTATTTTTTTTATTCTTTATTTTATTAATTCATTTTATTTTATTAACAACAATACCCCATATATGATTTTGCATTAATAATAATAATAATAATAATAAAAGAGTTAAAATACTGACTTTATTTTACAGCAGTTGTACCATTTTAATGGATTTATTGACATTTGAATACTAATAATAAAAATAAAAAAATATTGTTGTTGTAAAATACTGAAATCATTTTTATTGATTTGTTTATTGGCATATTTAAAAAAAAATATATGTTGTTGTTAATAATAATAATAATAATGATAATAATAATAATAATAATAATGATAATAATAATACTGACTTTTTATTTTACAGTGCAACAGGATTATTGTAATAGTAACTGATATAATTTAGTAAAAGAAAAGAAATAAATAATATATATATATATATATATATATATATATATATATATATATATATATATATATATATATATATATATATATATATATATATATATATATATTTTTTTTTTTTTTTTTAAATACTTACTTTTTATTTTACAGTATGATTGGATTACTGCAATCATAACATTTCTTTATTGTTATAATAAAACAGTAAAATAAAAATTACTTTGGTTATTATTATTATTATTATTATTATTATTTAGTGTCATTTTTTTTACAGTTCAATATGATTAATGCAATAGTTTTTAATAAATAATAATAATAATAATAATAATAATAATACCAATAAAATATATAATTTTACTTTATTTGTAAATTATAACATTTAAACTCAATTAAAAAATTATTATTGTAATTATTATTGTATTGTAATCATATTGTACTGTAAATAAAAGGTCAGCACATAATTTATTTTACAGTGCAACAGGATTATTGTAATAGTAGCTGTTTTAATTTAAATAAAAATAATTCATATTTTGGTTACTAAATTCTCAATTTTTATTTTATTATGTGATAGGATTACTGCAATCATAATATTTCTTTATGCTTATTATAAAACAACAGGAGAAACAATTATTATTATTATTATTATTATTATTATTATTATTATAATACACCAACATTTTATTTTACAGAGCAATATGATTTCTGCAATAGTATTTAATAATAAAATAAAATTAATATTTTGGCTATTATTACAACTTAAATTATAACAAATAAGACATGTTATCAATAATATTCAATAATAATAATAATAATAACAAAATGTTAATAATATATTATATTAACTATATTTTATTGTTTAAATTACAACAATTAAACAAATACATTAAATAAAAAAAAAAAAAAATATATATATATATATATATATATATATATATATATATATATATATATATATATATATATATATATATATATATATATATATATATATATAAAATTGCAATAATATTACAATGTTTAATATATCATATCATAAATATTTATTATAAATAATTATAATAAAACAAAATATTAATTTTATTTTATAATTAAAAGTTAAAATAATTAAAATGTTGTAATTGCAATATTTACATCAATATCAATTATTATTATCATTATTGTTATTATTATTATTGTACATAATATTAGTGTTCTATTAATATTATTATTATTATTTTTAATTTTTTGCAATTGTTATAACATTAAGGAAATAAAACGCTATAATATGAAAATACTAAATATTAAATATGTTGGTTATTTTTATTACTGCTACTATTTATTGCAATTTATATTAATAAAATATTTTTACTTTATTGTAAATATACAGATTACACAAATAAATAAAAACTCTTACTATTACTGTAATCATATTGCACTGTAAAATAAAATGTCAGTTTATAATAATAATAATAATAATAATAATAAAAGATATAATATTTAATATTTTTTATCTTAATTATAACAAATAAGCAAAAACATACCAATTGCAATAATCCAACAGTAGTTAAAATATAAAGGGAGTGTTTATTATTATTATTAATAATAATAATAATAATAATAATAATAATAATAATGAGCTTTGCATTATTATTAATAAAATGTTAAAAATCCATTTAAAAAAACTGATTGTTGTAAAGTAAAATATTTAGTAATTTAATCCTATAATAATAAATAATAATAATAATAATAATAATAATAATAATAATAATAATTATTATTATTATTATTATTATTATTATTATTATTATTATTAATAATGATTGAGTTTTTACTTAGTTTTACTGATTATTAGAGATTATTACAATATATTTATATTACAATATTATTATTGCAACTACATTTTATTATCTTATAATTTTATTAATTCATATTTTGGCTTTAACTGAATAAAAAAATAATTTTATTGCCTTTTTATTAAATAAATATTGCAATAATGTTTTATATTTTGAATAAAAAAATATAATGGATATATTATATTATTGATATTTGTGCTGTTACGATTATTGCAGTCAGAATATATATTTTTTCGTATTTCTTACAATATTTGTTAGAATTTACATTGTAATAATACCCTAAATAATATTTTTTTTATTATTTATTATTATTATTAATAACAATAATAATATTATTAATTACATTATTTTATTTTATGCATACATACTGTTTATTTAAGAGTACAATAAATCTTATTTTTATTGATTTGTTATAATTTTAATACATTTAAATTCATATTTTGGTTGCTATTATTTATTTATTTATAATTAAAATAATTTAAATTACTAAAAAGTGCTGATACAAATATTATATTAAATATTTAAATCAATTCAATGTACAAATGATAAAAAAAAAATAAATAAAAAAAAATATAATAATAATAATAATATTATATATATATATATATATATATATATATATATATATATATATATATATATATAAAAAGATTTTTGTAAATATAGTGAGATTAAAACACATGGACTTTTCCTGACAAAATGCCAATAAAAAAGATTGGAAATATAATAATATTTATAATAAACTTCATATTTATTTATCCCCCCCAAAAAAAAAAAAAAATTACAAGCACATTAACTTTAAAACTCTGAAAATAGTTTAAAATATATTTTGACAGTTTGTTTTTTTTTTATTTAAAGAGATCCCATAATTGAATACAGCTTTACTGTAGTTACAATAATATATTTTATGAAATGCTGTGATTAAAGTCATATTTTATAATGTCAGAAGTTCATTTCAGTCTTGTGAGGAATCGATTATATTCATGATACAAACATCAATTAAAATCTGATCTCAACTTGATTTGTCATTGTGTTTTATTATTTCTGCACAAAAACAAGAGAAATGAATGACATGATCTTCATCAAGATTTTGACATTTTGACATTTTTAACACTAATAAAATGAATGAGTGATGAGACACGACAATAAAAACACAAATCTAGACTCACACACACTGATCTTACTGTCTATATGAGGATTTCTGACACACATTTATTCTGACTGTTATTTGAGTGACAGAAGTTGAGCTGCAGTATTAATGTCATGAAGAGACTCCAGAACATCTCACTCTTACTGATTCATCAGCAGCTCAAAGCATTATGGGTACAATCTCTCATCAGTCTATTCTCATTCATCAACACAGTGAAACTGATGAATAATAACAAACAGTAAACCCAGGATAGAGCGTCTGAGTGAATGTGGTCTGTTCTGTGTGGATGAGACTCATTGTGTTTCTACAGATGTTGTAGAAGGACAGAGTTCCTGCACTCACATCCACATACACTCCTACTCTACGACTGATGATGACGGGATTCATAGGGAGATCAGTCTTTATGTTATTGTGTGTGAATGAGTAACTGGAGCGAGAGCAGATCAAACTCCAGGACTGATCATTATATCCAAACACACACTCATCACCCCGTCCCTTCCTGCTGATGCTCTTATATGACACTGATATAAACACATTAAATCCACTCCACTCAATCTCCCAGTAACAGCGTCCACACACACTCTCTCTACACAACACCTGATACACATCAGCAAATCTGTCTGGATGATCAGGATACGACTGATTCTCTCTCACATTTGTCACCTTTCTGTTCTCCTCAGACAGAATGAGATATTTGTGTGCTGTGTTTGGATCCAGTGTGAGAAAACAGGCATCTGAACACAAGAACAGACACATTTATAACACAACAACAATCACTACAGCTGTGTGTGTGTGTGTGTGTGTGTGTGTGTGTGTGTGTGTGTGTGTGTGTGTGTGTGTGAGATTGTAGACGTACATTTCTTCAGTCCTGCTGTAATCCTGGATTCTCCTGCATGATCCACACTAGAAAACACACACAGACACATTCAGACAGTCAACTAACTGTTGTTATGCAGTTGCTAAGGTACTGGAGGTGGTTGCTAGACTGTTGCTATGCAGTTGCCAGGGTATTTTGGTGGTTGCTATGCACTTGCTAAGGTACTTAGGGTAGTTGCTAGGCTGTTGCAGTGCAGTTGCTAAGGTACTTGGGGTAGTTGCTAGGCTGTTGCTATGTAGTTGGCAGGGTACTTGGGTGGTTGCAGTGAAGTCACCAACATGTTCTGACTGGTTGCTATGCAGTTGCAAAGGCACTCAGTGTGGTTGCTAGGATGTTGCTATGTGGTTCCTAAGGGTTCTGGGTGGTTTCTAGAGTGTTGCTATGCAGTTGCTAAGGTTGGTTGATAAGGTTGTAACAGTTACCAATACTGAACCTTACATAAGAAAAAGAAGGGGGATCAATCACCATCAAACAACATATTATATTTCTCCTTTAAAAAGAGCATACAACTTCAACATTGAACATCACTACAGCCTAGACCATATGCAGCAGTGCAATCAGTTCGTTCTTACTTGGCGGCAAAAGCCTTTTAAATGTCCAACAAGTCCTGAGTTACCACAAATGTCCTTGGTTTATCATATCATTGTAGAAGTTAGGCTGATAAAAAGGCTAAAGTCCAAGACCATCTGCAGCTTTCAAGTAGTTCAAGTAATTCCAAAGTCCAAGTGAATGGTAAATCAGCACCAGTAGCCAGTTGAGATGCCCTCAAAATTAAGTGGATACAGAAACCCTCTAAACAAAACAAACCAAACAATACAACATGAGGCTCAGTAAACAAAATACACTTTCCACTAGAAACCTCTGATAAATCTACAGAAACAATAAAGCAACTCACGTTGAGATGTAGAACCCAAAAGGTCCTCAACAAGGTTTTGAAAAAGCATGAAGAGAGCAAACACTCCCAGCTCACAAGTATCCTCATTCACACTTCCCACTCCTCTTATTCTCTGATCTAGAGAAACTTTCTTTGATAATGACTCCCTTGCGCCCTCTCATGATCGGGAGTAAAATTACAACTTAAAATACAGAAAATAGGTAACAGCTTACTGGATCTGTTACAAGGTGTTGCTATATGGTTGCTATGATACTTGCTGTGTGGTTGCTAAGGTGTTGCTATATGGTTGCTAGGGTACTTGGAGTGGTGGCTAGGCTGTTGCTATGTTGTTGTCAAGGTACACAGGGTGGTTGCTAGGTTGTTGCTGTGCAGTTGCTAGGGTACATGGGACAGTTGCTAGTAGGGCTGTGTATCTCCATATATCTCACATTCAGATATATGGATCTGTCCCCAGAAATGTCCCCGTTTTACAGCACATTCAAAACAACCTGCAAATGCACTGTAAAAGCTCGACCAATATCAGCAGCTGGTAATCGTGTGATTGTGATTATTTTCAGCACAGAGGCGCTGTGAGCTGTTACTGATTATTTGGTCGCGTCGCTATTTTGTACTTTAACCATGAAGAACCTGGACGAGAGTAAAACGCAATTAAAGAGACGCCGTTATTGGTTTCAAGGCAGTAACATACTAACTTTACAGGTAAAACAAACTAATAGGCGACTGTTTGTGTTCACTGTACAACAACACACATGATAATGTTGCAGGATTGTTTTACACACAATATTAAACATTCCTGAAACTTCCGTCGTCACAACTACAATATGAGAAAAATATACAGTCGTGCTCAGAATTGTTGGTGTCCTCAGTAAATATGATCAAAAAGGCTGTGAAAATAAATCTGCATTGTTTATTGATTTGATCTTTGGTACAAACTCTCCTCCTCATCATGCATTAGGACGATACAGACACACGTCCTCTTCCAGACAGATTTGTAACATCTTTAGTTGATTAGAACTTCATTATTGTTGATTTTCAGTGCTTGAGCTCTTTTCTTATAGACACTTAATCATTTGTGAGGCTTAACAATCTTTTGCTGCACATCAGAACTATATATTCTTTGGTTTTTCTCATTGTGATCAATGATTAAGGGAATTTGGTCTTTGTATTTTACATTTACACTCCTGGATAATTTCATGTTCTTTGTCATGCTGGTGTGCTAAAAATATTTACTTTAGAAATATTTTACTCAAGAATTTCTAAGGGTAATTGTGGTCATTGTATATTATGTATGATTATGTATGATTTTTATTAGATATTAGATATTTAATATATTATATTATTTAATTAAAGATCAAATGGATAAACAATGCATTTTTTTTTTCACAGCCTTTTTTGATCATATTTAACAAGGGTACCAACAATTCTGACCACGACTGTATATATAAAATTAACTGAACGATTCAATTACACTTACACAATTAGATTTGTAGAAAGCACATACTTTGTCAAAATGAGCCTAACATGCAAAATAATAAAGCTGAATGTGGATAGAAAATTCCAAAAGCAAACATAAAATTTGTAGTAAACGTTGTAATTACTGTAATCAGTTTGTGAAAATGTTAAATACAGTTAGAAAATATCAAACATTTGTTAAATACAGTTTTCTCATGTTCTCATAATTACTGTTTTATTTTAACCCTCAAAGACCGAGACAGCTGCTGGCGGCTAAAAATAACTATTGTTATTAAATGTTTAATAACTTTTGAACCACGAATGCAATTTGAATGCTGGATTCTTGTAATGTAGACATTCTCCTCTTTTCCGTAATATCGCATGTGTCTCATTTGGATATTCAGAGACTCCGTAGCGAACATGATTACGTCATCACATTTCCTCAGCATTGATTCGTCAGATGAAACCAATGCATTTCATTCCTCTGAGCCAAACAGTAACGATTTTTGATGCTTAGTCCCACTCACGTGCCCAGATTGGTTAAAACTGTCATCTATTCAACCAATAAACATAGGTTTTGGTCTTTTGAACCATCAATTAGCATGTTTCTTTGGAAATTTGAACAAGCGCAAAGTGAAAGTAAAACGCTTCATGCGTGCATGAAAACAAACGCAAAATAACACATTTGCTTGACAGCACTCTTTGAAAAAGTGCAGAAATACAAACAATAGAGCCCTTTGACATAACAGAAACCAAAAACAAGGATGACACAGCAGTACATGTCTGACAGGTTTTCGCGTCGCTATGCGATGTCCCGGTAAAATAGATTACGAAGCAGACTACAGTCAGCGGATCGATCTATTTGGTTGTTATATTATGTAACTATTTCTTATATAGTTTGTAAAGATCATTTGCTCTTTTTTTCTGTTGCACTCTGTATATTTCTCTCTCATTTTTTGTGTAGTTTGTGAATAATTTGGACTGTTTGTATTTTTGTTGCACAAGACAATTTGTGCAGTTGTTTTCACTACTTGCTATAACGTTACACTGTTTGTGTTTATTGTTCATACTCAGATTAAGAATATATTTATCTGAAAAAGTCACTTTTTACTGTTTTGTTATTATATAACACTGTTTCTACTGTGACTTTACTCCTGAAACGTTTTTGGACACATCTATATTGTCAATAAACTAAATAGGCCTGTTTTTCACTAAAAAGCGCCCATAGTAATATTGTAATAAATGGCTATAATTTGCTTGGGGAATGTTATATGTAGACAAAATTTTATTTGGAAGTGTAAAACACCTAAATACAATTTTTTTTTTAAAGAAAAAAATCCAAACTTCAGGAGTTTTTATTTGAGTACACAGTAAAAGACACCCAATTGTTGCTAGCGTTTTTCCTAAAAGTCTGGAAATTCACTAATTTTTAGAGAAAACAAAAGGAAAATTGGGACTTTAAATAAGCTAGTCATAAACTTCAAGTTCTCCTGATTATAATGATATATGGCACTTGATGCTGACTGCTAGAATGGGTCTGAAGAAAACAAAGAAACAAAGTACAGGTGCGTCGGGTGCCCCAAAAATGTTCTAGGTCTTTAAGGGTTAATGTGTTCTTAAAGTCTGATTCTCAAACATCACTGTAATTATTAACTAATATATGGAGCCCACAACAATTAAAAAACAAAATCATATAGGCTACAAAAATATATTGCATCCGTTTTTGAAATGATAGATAATCACAAATGAGATTTCAGTGATATTTTTCCCACTGAACTAGGAAATGTTACCGGTTTTCATTTCAAAAATCTGGTCACCTTAACATTCAGTCACAAACACACACACACATTTAGCAACACAGAAACATCACTGCTGCCCACCAATTTTATCAATAAAATAGCTTCGCCAATGAAGAGCTACATTATCTTTCTCATCAAGGAGTTTGTAGTATCATTTTTCAGAAGAAATTTAATGCAACAGCTGCACTGTTAGAAGAGAAACGCGGCAAAAACTGTGGTAATTCATACAGTCTCTCTCTCTTTCTCTCTGATAAATGAACACTTAATGAATGACACTTTTCTGAGAATAGAATATGAAGTGGAGATCACTAAATTGCAAGTTTACCAGTGTTTTCTGAAGGCCAGCACTTTGCCACAAGGTTGCCAGGTTGACAAAAATAAGTAACACACTTATCAGATATTTCAGTATTGCGCACAACTGAAGCTCTGTTTCAGGGATTACATCTCTTTATATCAGACAACCTCAGTTGTGTTCCTCTGTGGTCAGATTAAACCTTGTTGTAGTCTTTTTATTATACTTCATTCATTATTTTCTAGTAACCTTGCACTTTTCCACTAAACGCTGTTATTTTAAACTGCTGCACATTGATTTGAAACAGAATTGATACAGAAACAGCTGTATTTTATTCTAAGGACCAATTCTCACTATTAACTGGTTGCTTATTATTATGCATATAACACGCATATAAGCTGTTTATTAGTATTTCTAAAGCACATTTTAATGTCTTATTCTGTATGACTATATATTTTGGATCACTTAATCCACTTCATACTTAACAGTTGGAGTTTTACTAATCTTGTCTCATTTGAACATCCTGTCAATGTAAGGTTACATTTACACATCAACGATGTAGTCAAAAACTACATTTAAAAAAACAAGTGAAAAGTTTTTCAAAGATGACAAAGATGACAAGATGACAATGTTTTCCAAACGATTCGTGTTTACACATATCCAAACTGCCAAAAATGCTGTATTAAGTATGCCAGGCCAGTACCAGGTATCCAGTGGAGTCAGGTCGGTTGTGGCTGAGTGTCAGCTGTGTGCTGGTCAGAAGTGAGCCAGCTTTGGCCCAGTAATGGTTGCCAGATTTGGCTAGGCTTGTGATCAGTGGATCTGGCCTGATTGTGGTTGAGAAACGGCAAATTAAGCCACATTCAGCCCTACTATGAGCCATATGTGTCAGACCCAAAAAATTAATAAATTCAGGTTTTACTGCTTGTGTGAATATTTGCTCCCCAGAATGCCTAAACCTGCACACACCTGTTTGTTTTTGTGAATTGTGGGGACTTTCCATAGACTTCTATAGTTTTTATACTGACTAAACGATATTGTCTATCCCCTAACCCAACCGTAACCCTAAACCTACCCCCTACAGAAAACATGTTTTCTTCGTTACATTTTCAGACAAACATCATTTACTATTTTTAATAATTGTTTAACATTGTGGGGACTGCAATGTTTCAGGTTTTCAGCTGATTGTCAAACATATTCTCAATATTTGTATTTAGGTTCATTAAATATATGCCATGTAGCAGTGTTTATTTATGTATTTATTAGTGGTTAGGGAAATTTAATTACACAATATACTATGTGAATAGTGTAATAATGTGCCTTCCTGCTGTACTACTTTTAATCTTTTTGTGACTGATTTTTCATATTTTTTTGTCAGATTTGTCAAGATAATCTGAAGAGAGTGCATCTGTGACGCAAGTAATTGAATGTTATATTTTGCTATAGAGTAGATGTGTGAATATATGGTTTCTTTTAGGAAACTGAAATCAGGTGGGTCATAATATGTTAAAATTAATGTTGTTGTACTGATTGAGTCAGGGTGTTGTGAGTGGTCAAGTAGGGCCAAAATTAATATGATTCATTTTACTGACATTTTACATATTACATTTTGAATACCCTATTACTCAAAAAGCTGTAAACTGTACCATTTCACAGGCAGTGATATTCAACAAAGAGAGCATTGCCAAGTAGTGACCATGCAGGGTGCCCAAACTTATAAAGGTCTTTAAATCTACAACATAATAAAGTCTGTAAAAAGTACATTCTGAAATACCTGTTCAACAACATAAAGTGTTTTTCTTCTTCTTCGTATACCAATGTTCATCTTTTTTCTATATATGGTCTTTATGCTAAGCTTTATGTTTAAATAGGCAACATTGTGCCACATATACCAGCCTGACATTTTTTCCACCTTGCCATCCGTTTATAAACGTCTTGGTTTCTGCTTCCAGCACACTGCAGCATTTGCAGAGAAAAAAAAAAAAAAATGTTATATTACTGCAGTGTTTTGGATACAGAAACTGACAAGTTTATAAACAGATGACACGGTGGAAGAAGAGAGCAGGCCCTACAACAAAGAATTTCTTCCTAAAGTTTGCTCCAAATGTTGTTAACATTTACCATTGACATCACTGAGATCTGACTAACCATGTGTCAATATGCGTCTCTCTCTTTCATTCATTCTGTCCCTCTTTTAGGATAAACTTGAGGTCCTGAGAGTTATTAAGAGTTTCTGTAGTGTTTATATGTATTTGTTGATGTCACTTTTTACAATGGTAAATTCAAATAAATTCTCATTTCTTATATTTATATCGTGTCATTCTTACTGTGTGTGTGTGTGTGTGTGTGTGTGTGTGTGTGATATTTGTTGTTCATATTAATTAAACAAATATAGGCCTGTATTTCATATATATTTCCATCTGGAATCCAGACTCAGGCCAGTTCCAGCTAATTGTATAATCTATGCTGGTGTGACTGTGGCCCGATGCCGGCAGTGTCGGCTCAGTTTCGGCACGTCATTCATTCATTCATTCCTGTGATTCACAAGAGTCTGGCAACTGCAACTGGCCCAACTTATTTCTTCCGGCCTGCTGGATTTGGGCTGTTATAGGTCCAGATCATTTTGGCTACCTGGGTAGTTCGCGCTGTCAACTACACACACGCATGACGTCACCGTCACCAAAGATTCCCATATTGGGTGTTTACACAGAAACAACAACGATGGCATTTTCAAAAACTTGCACTTTGAAACCTATTTTCCAAATGATGCGTTTCCAGTCCCCAATGTAAAAGAACAGGTGAAACACACAAAAAGTTTCCCGTTTTTGTCTGAAAACATTGTTAATGAGATTTTTCCCAGTTTTAATTGTCATTTTTATGAAAACCATAAATCTGATCAGTTAGAAAATATAATAGCATACTATATCACAACAGTTTGAGGATCTGAGCTGTATTTGGTGGATGAACTGTATCTTGAAAACTCCAGAAGATAATTTTAAAAGTCTCAAAAGAAGTCGTCGTCAACCTAGTTACCAAGTCAACCTAATTACGATTTTGACTTTCAATGATTTTGAAAAGATTATCGAGATAAAACAACATGTTAAACATGCTTTAAAACACACCAGCAATGCTAACACATGTTAAAGGTGAGCCATTATGCCCCATTTTACAAGATGTTATATTAGGCCACGTTCACACAGCAGCAGAATACAGTTGTCAGTCCTGTATTTGAGCCCTTTATACTGTTATATTCACACACAGTACAGTTATTAATGGGTGTGACAATTTACATATTCTATAACCAAACTCACACCCGTACATTTTCAGGACTCACAAATCACATTGTCAGAACACACGCGCTGTGTGAACAGAACAGGACTGAACAACTGTCTCGTCATTCAGTGTGAGAGAGAGGCTCTGTTGCACAAACTCAGAAACTGAGTGACTGAGAAATGAGCTCGCCCCGTTCCCCAAACAGAGCTGTGCCTTTACAGCTCGTATCTCAGATCTCTTCCAAATCAAAATGTTTGGTTTTGATTATCATGTACATCATGCTGAAATCATGTGTTTTATAGCCATTTCAGTTCAAACTTCTGATATATGGTTTTCTGAGCGCACACATCCACAGCACACAGACAGAAAGCGTCTGTCACACGGCATGTGAGTACTAAACTAAGTTCTCTTTAATGTCTTATTGCTTAAACTGTCAAAGACACAAGTTTATGTTAAAAATACAGGAGTTAAAAACAGAGCTTGACATTAACTTTTTTGCTCACCAGCCACTGTGGCTAGTGGTTTTCCATAATTAGCTTTTTCATTGGCCACACATTTTTTTTTGTTGGGAAATTATGTTTTATATGACTAAAGTTACTGCATACTAAAATGTATTTAAATTGATTTCCAGGTCTCTTATTTTCAAAGTCTTCTCAATGACTCAATGCATTAACACATTTAATGAAGCTAAAATTTAGCATGAAAGCATTTACATTGTAAAATTGCCACAGTATAAATAATGTTATGATCCTGTTGTTTAAAATCATTTTTTTTATATGTTGGGAAAAAATACAAAGATAAGCTACTTTTAAATATGAAAGTAAACCACCAATAGGTGGCAGCAAATGACTGTTTTAATGAATGAGTCACTGAGTCATGCCTTCAAACACAGGCTGATTCATTCAAGAATCAAGCAAGTGCCCGTCTTCATGAATGGACCAGTGAATCATTGACTCAAATTATCAGAGGTTGATGAAGTACACAAGTCAAGTACTTGAGTAAAAGTACAGATACATATAATAAAATATTACTCCAGTAAAAGTAAAAGTGCTCCTCTTTCAATTTTACTCAATTGAAAGTACAAAAGTACCCGATTTTTTTTATGTACTTCAGTAAAAAAGTACTGATAGATTTATTTTGCAATTTTATATAGGCTACTTAATTGAATTTTATATTAGCACATTTTTTATAATCCTACTGTTCAAAAATACCTGGGATTTTCCCAAAATAACCACTATATGGAGTAAAAATACATTTTTGTTGTTGATATGGACTATGTTGATGAGAGTGATGTAGTAATATTCAATGTGAAGCTTACACTGCAATGTCCCTGAGAGAAAACAGATTTGACCATCTAATTTTCACCAATAAGAAAAAAAAAGTGTTTTAAAGCTTCTTGTTTTGCATAACGTCACAGTTATACATGACATGAGAATAAGGCCTGAAGTTAGCAAGAACATTTTAAGAAAAATATAATTATATTTTCATAACGATTTTTTTCCTTTCAAACATTGTCTGTGTAAAAACACCCCTGGCCAAATGCCCCCAGAGGGCATCACTTCCCACTTTAATAATTACTGTAGTTACCATGATCTGAACATCACATCCTTTCTTTTTCCCTCGGATGTAATCTATCTAGGTTGTTGAATAAAAATATTTGGACTTTATATCTAAAAATTACCTCAACTTAGCACCAGCTAGCTTGTTAGCTAGACAGTTAGCATCAGCTAACAACATTTACATATTTTCAGTATGGTTATGAATAAACATTCATATCTGTCTATTCCAGTTGATCCAAACAATATAAAAATGTATACTGTTGCTAAACAATATAAAAATAGACGTTACGTAGGGTTATATGCGTAGCATTTTATTAAAACTGCTAGCGTTACAGCAGCGGGGAATATGAACATACATGAGTTATTTTATTTAATCTGTTATTTAAATTTTTCATTTTTGACCTAAAGCAGAGACACTGATGTTGATGTGTCTGAATTCAAGCATTTCAGAAACAGATCACCCTTTACAGGAGATGTAATTCACAAACAACGGACAGCTTTGACGTAAATATGATTTTCAGTTACAATAATTAATCCTAAAATTCAACATTAGTAACTTACTTTTCGCAGAATCAGTCGCACGCCCAAGATCTCCCGATTCCTACTTGTGAATTCAGTTGACTGGAGACTCGCTCTAAACGGATTATTTGAATCAATGGGTTGTCGACTCGAGAACAGCTGCAATCAGATCATTCTAATTCGTGAATGATTCGTTTGGGGCGATTGGCGAATCAATTTAACAGGTTCATTGAAAAGAATCAATTTGTTTATGAACCAGACACCGCTTCTGCGTCTCAGAGCACGTAGCAAAGGAATAACAATATGTTTTATAAAATGTACAGAAGTAAAAAGTACGATCTTACGCTTTGGAATGTAGTGAAGTAAAAGTGAAAGTTACTCAAAATAAAAGAACCCCAGTAAAGTACAGATACTTGAAAAATGTACTTAAGTACAGTAACGATATACAACTACTTTGTTACTGTCCACCACTGCAAACGATTCATTCAGAAACAGCGAATCATTCAGTAACGGAACACTGCCTTATATTGCTCAGCGTCATGCAGATTATGGGGTGGTAATATTATAAGATCCCCTATCTACATCACAGGGGGAACGACATCTGACACACTCATTTTTTTCGCAAGCTTGCAGAGAAAGTCTAACCTAAACAAAGTTACTGGGTTGTTCTTTCTAAAAAGTCTTATTTTCATGTCACCTTTAATACATGCTAGAAACATATCATCAAAAATAATAAATACATTTGTAGTAATTATTATTATTATTATTATTATTATTATTATTATTATTTTAATTCTTAGGAGTTCTCCCATCCAGGTACTGATCAGGCTTAATCCAGTTTAGCTTCAGTGGGTGACCAGGCAAGAGTAGGGATGTAACGATATGAAAATTTCTTATCACTATTATAGTGACCTAAATGATCACGGTTATCAGTATTGTTGGAAATGTTAAAAAAGTAAATTTCACCAACTTTTGTATTTAAATTCAACAAAAATAAACCAAATTACCTTTTGTTTGCATAAACACTAAAACAATAACTTTACCTATGATTTCTGGATTTTAAATGACAACAGTTTATCTCCTATGAAATGTTTCATAAAATGGTAAACCTCACATTTTAGCCTTTAAATAAAGTAAAGGGTTAAGTCAAAATGATATTTGTTTAACAAATGTTTATATGTATTTTATCTGATTCATAAATATTTCTAGATACCTATCTGAAGTGTTAAATGTATATACCCACATAAGCTTGTTTTGCATCAACCAGTCAAAATGTACAGCAGGGCATGCAAATTCGGTCCAATTTTTTGTCCAAACAAAAACTCAGGCTGAATGTACATGTAACTCTGTAAATCCACTCTCTGACACTAGATGGCGCTTACAGAAAAGCTGAATTGCAGCTGTTTCCCGTAACCTCTATGGATAAAGCAGCATTACGATTAAAGAATCAAGTATTACACGGAGCAAAGATGAAAACAAAATGCCATTGAAACTTTTCTAAAAACAGTCAAAACTTTCAGAGGAACATTCTTCATTCATATATTCATTTGTATTAATCCCTTACCACTCTTTTAAAACCTTGCATCTTTCTGCCACGTTTTCACACAAAACGAAACTACACTGCGTGCTGTGCCCATGTGAGACTATTACCTAAAACTTTGCTTTATGCTGGACAGTATTTATTTATCCTCAGTTGTTAAAATCACCGTAATCAGATACGGTTTTAATGATAATTAAATATGAAACTGTAATACTAACCGTGGAGTGTTATTATCACGATTTATCATTAAACCGGTAATTGTTTCATCCCTAGGAAAGTGTGTTTGCTTGACATACCCAAGTTTGTCCAGTTTGCAGTTTGGATCCTTCAGTTTTTCAGAAAGCAGCTTGACTCCTGAATCTCCTGGGTGATTGTAGCTCAGATCCAGCTCTCTCAGGTGTGAGGGGTTTGAACTCAGAGCTGAAGACACATAATGACAGTCTTTCTCTGTCACCATACAGCCAGACAACCTACAAAAACATACAACAACAGTCCACATCACATTAGTGTTTGTTGTTCCTTTTTATATTGAACTGATTATTCCATAAAAACAGCTGGTCATGTTGTGCTCATTTAGCATTATCAGGAAGAAACAAATATTCCCCCAAAACACTGAACATTATGTAGCCAGATTCAAGGTTTGTCACAGCACACCTTCAGGGGTCTAGTGGAGTCCATGCCTTGATGGGTCAGGGCTATTTTGGCAGCAAAAGGCGGACGAACACATTATTAGGAAGGTGGCCATAATGTTATGCCTGATCAGTGTATACATACACATACATATATACATACATACATGTATATTTGTTTGTTTGCTGTCATAAACGAATTACACTAAATTGATCCTGCCTTTAATTTACATCTGGAAGAGATTTTCATCTGCATTGCATTTTATCTACACTACACACATGCTGTGCTGTACATCATAGAGGAAACTAAAATGTGAGAAGGCTGAATCCATGCTTGACAAGCTCCTCTCATCATCTCCACAGGTCTCTTCCTTTGTGGCTGGTGATGTTGTTCTGGACCTTCATATCAATAATGCTCTTGTTCCATTCAAAATAATCTTGATTGTCCACCTGAATGTTCTCAAACTTCAATTATGAATAATGTTTGGACATTTACATGTAAAGAAGTTGTCAGAGGAAGACTACAAATCCGCACTATCAAAAATCTAAGCACAATATTTCTAAATAATTGTATTGACAAACTCTTTTAAAGACTCTTCTAAAGACTTTAGATCTGTTCCATAGCTTCTAGATTCTCTTATGTAGTCTATTAGGGTAACTGATTTCATTTGAAATTTGTCTTTATCTTCTATCTCTCTTTCAACTTCGCTCTACAATTCTTCTCTGTCCATGTATTCTTAGTTTCAATGTCCACCTCTCTGCTCATCTCTTCTCCCTCTCCTTCTCCTCTCCTCTTTTTTCTATCCACCTCTCTGCTCATCTCTCTGTTCCACTCTTCATCTTCTCTACCTTGTTACACACCCTAGTCTACCCACTCCATCCCCTTTTAGACCTAAACCCCTTTTAGACTTAAGACCTGCGTTTGAAGAAATGTGTCAAATCGATTGAGAAAAACTGTAATATCAGTAATATCCAATGACGCGCACTTCAAGTTTTTGTAGAGTCATTTGCAGCATACTAGGTAAACAATGAAGAGAGAATGTGTACATATTTAAAAAATAAAAATATTATTTGCAAATACTATTTTAAAATCTATGTTATAAGTGGCCCAATCTCACAGAGCTGGCAGCATACAATACAATACAATACAATACAATACAAACTTTATTTCTGTAGCATATTTAAAACTGCCGTTGACCAAAGTGGTTTCCAGCATCATTACATAATCACACAAACAAGATTACAAATTAAAAAATTAAACCCTGATCACTCAATCAATTCTAAAAGCTATACTAAAAAGATATGATTTCAGTCTAGAGTTAAAAGCATCCACAGATGAGGAGGATTTACATGCATTGAAAGAGGGTTCCATAAATGTGGAGCAGCCACTGAGAAAGACCCATCACCTTTTGATTTTAATCTAGTTTTAGGGACATGAAGAATCATCTGATTTGAAGACCTCATATCCTTTGTATTTTGATTAGGAATCAAAAGGTCAACAATATATTTTGGGGCAATGCCATCAACAAAACCTTAAATTCAATTCTCAATTTTAGAGGCAACCAGTGTAAAGAAATCAAAACTGGGGTAATTCTCTCTCTCTTCTTTGTGTGAGTCAAATGTCTGGCAGCAGGATTTTGCACTAATTGAAGATGAGATAAGTGACCCTGATTTCATTTTAGAAATAATTCTGAGTTGATAAAACACAGGCTTCTCAACAATAGTAACCTGTTTATCTAAAAATAAAGCTGAACACATTTATAACACCCAAATTCTTGATGTAGTGTACAACGTGCTTAGCGTGTCACACTAGCTTAATGTTCCATATGGGCCAACGATCAGAAGAAAGGAACGTCTACTGGAGGGAGGATATGATGCTACTGGTGAGTGAATGGTCAACACAGTGAATCCAATTTGTATAGGGATTTATATTAGTGAAATATTTTCTTTCTCTTTGTAGTTTGCTTTAAGCAGAGGAATCACAGCAATCAACAATTAATAAGGAGTAGATTTAAACAATTGTCAAAAACTATTCTGTTGTCTCTTATAAGACCAGAAAATCAGCAGTTCAACAGGTTCAATTCAATTTGACGAGGTTTCACTCTTCACACAATGTGACAAAAATAAAGTAAATTCTCAAAAAACAAATACTGTGTGTTTCTTTCAAATCAATTCACAATAATAAACTCTTCAACAAACTTTACATTTAGTGACCCAATAAAAAGAATTGTAATTGGATGTTCACTCGAACTCAGAATGTAGAAATTAATGTAGATAACACTTTTCCTTTCAAAACTTAACAGTATATTCAACTATGAAAGTTGAAAACGCAAAAACAAGCAAATGATTCAATTGAACACAGTTCGTGAATCAAACGACTCAACTGATCAAAGTTTGTGAAACAAATGATTCAGTTCCAAGATTCAGTTCAAAAAGACAAAGTCTCTCTGTTTCAAAAGCAAAAATCAAACCAGTTCGAAGTATCCGAGTCATTTGTGTACGAAAGAACGAGAAAGATTGGAATTGACTATGCACGATCACTTCCGCGTTTGGTCTCAGTCCGCTCAGTTACATCCGGTGCAGCACCGGAAGCCGTCTTCACTATTGGTTATAACAGTGTGAAGCTGGAGCAGGATGACATACTACACTCGCTGTTTACAAGAGCTACCCTGCATAACTGTAAATGACGTTAATCGTATCGTGAGGCAATCAGCTCAACAGTAAGAAAGAGAAGGGCTTCAAATGATATAGAGTTACATCGACAATTTTGAGGGTGAGTATTGTCATACTATAATGTTATACGAATATCGATTCTAGCCATCTTCGTTTCTCACAGTTTGTCTTTGCATGTATGTATTCATTTATTTATTTATTTATTTATATATCTATCTAGTTACATTTTATGTACATCGTTTGCATCTTATGTGATTTTTTTTTATTAATATACATTTTGGATTTCACTTTATGAATATTAAGTTACTAACTATAAGTAATATCCACTGATCTATATAATGATGTTCTCTATTATAGATCAGTGGTAATATCTCAGTTTCTAGTAAGGATCAAGTGACAGAGAGATGCGACATGAGTGAGGGCGTGAGGGCGACACGTTTCAGGTCGATGAGGAAGTCAGAGAAGCTGCATAGTTTGGGAGTAGGAGAACACAATCAAGACTTTAGCTAAGCAAAGTTAACGTTTTAAATAGAGATGCACCGATCGACCTGTGTTGTGCCAGATGTTATTTGTGCAGCCTGCGTTGCCACTGCAGAACTGTTTTGTGTCTCTGAGCAACACAGCGTTTCGTTACTAAATAAATCCACATTTTTAACAAATCAAATGAGTCAGTGATTCAGTAATCCATTCATAAAGGCAGTTGCTTGCCTCGTTTCTGAATGAATCAGCTGTTTGAACGAATCTGTTGAACTCACTTATTCAAACAGCCTTTTGGTGCCACCTACTGGTTTGGTTTCACTTTATTTTCATTTCATTGCCTACAGGTGTAGAAAACACACACAACAAAAAATAAAATAAAATAAAAAAAACGAACACAAATAATCATTTAATATTGTATTTACACAACATCACTGACATGAAATGTTTAACACTGTATCAAAGTTATTTATATTTACATTTCTGCATTATAAATGTTCAGTTATATTTATATATTTACATTACTGCATTGTATCTGTTCAAAGTTATATATATTTACATGTTTACAGTATTGTATTGAAACTGTTTATTATATTTAAAAGTTTACATTCCTGCAGTGCAGGCAAGATTGTATAAAATATACGTTTATATTATTTATTACGAAAATAAATCTAAAATCATCAATCTTCAACAAATGTTCTCTTGTCTTTAATCCTTTGCCCAAGCTTTCACTAATGGGCCATTCTGGTAATTACTATAATGTATAACTATATAATACTATATTGTAATGCTTAAATTATAAATCGCTGTCAAATTAATCTTATGAAAGAGTTTTGCCGCTAGTATACTTCGCTATAGAATGCGCTATGCGGAGGTAAATGGGCTGGCCGAGATTCTACCGGATACGTCAGCAGTGTTCGTGCATAGAGTCTAATGCTGCGTTCACGCCTTATCGTAATAACCGTAATTTCGAGATGACAACATGTGACGTTCGACTCGGAGCTGTTCACGTCCTCAGACTCGGAATTATGGCAACACAATCAATGCCTAAACAGAGCCTACATTGGTCAGGTGGTACAGCGGTCATGTGGTACAAGTCGTAGCTCTCAGAAGACTCCCAGTTCACAAGTTGTAGCCACGAGTTCTACGAAGACGTGAACGCTTTTTACAAGCTGGAATCTCGTAATTACGGGAATTCCGATATGGCGTGAACGCACCTTATTCTCCTACCAGTCGATGGATTCAAAAGCACAGTTCAAAGGTCAAGGGCAGCTCGCCATTTGTGCACATGTAATCGCGTACGAACACAGATGATTCTTCACCAAAGGATTACGTTCGGCACAAAACAGATCATCGTGAAGCAGAAGATCGTGCTCGTTGAAAGAAACACAGGGGGAAAAAAAACCAACAATAATTAACTTCTGATTCAAACATTTCCATCACAAATTCATACACACACGTCTCAAATGACACATTAATGCAACTTTTTTACTCTTAATAAACATGTCGACACTCATAAATCACTCATGTCTTCTCATGAAGACACTCTTACCCACTTATCACTTTTACGTGTGGTAGCTTTAGCTCATGTGCTAACTAGTTCAACGCACGCGGTATGCGCACAGCCTACTCAAAATTGCCTCGTAATGACTCATTTCAAAGTGATATTAGATTAATACATGAAAATTCACTCACCAGAGCAAAACAGAATTATATATTCTCACAAGGAAGATTAAATCACAGATCTTTAACACTGGGATCTGCTCCTTTTGCACTCGTCCGATTTTCTCTTCACTCTTCTCTTTCGCTCCGAGGACAACACTTCAGGCCAACGCAGCGATTCTGTCAGTTCTGCTTTTCAAGTATACTCGATCACACTTCTTGTTAATATTAATGTTATAATTAATGTTAAATGCAGGGAATTTCTGGAGAAAAAAATCGGTGCTGCGATCTCGTATAATCTCGTCTTTCTCTCTCCACTTGCACTCAAAGCAGCAGCAGCGCCTGCGAGACCTGTGGGCGGGGCTTATGAATGCGCTGCTACTATTGGCTCTATGGGACGTCTGTCACTGAAGTGAGAGGAGTGATTTGATGAATCTTTTGTCCTTCTGGAACTTTCTCCTTTTTCTTCTCTTCTTAGCTTTATTCAACTTTTCTTACATTTCGAATCATTCTTAATCTTTTTACTAGTAGCCTGGGTTATCCGGGTTACATTGACATGATCTGAAATACTTATCTTCATAGAGGCCAACATACTTAGAATTTCCTTGAAAGCAGATGAGGGTCCAAAGACAAAACACTCTGTCTTATTAGTATTAAGGTGAAGAAAATTGCTTGCCAACCAGGCTCTAATCTCACCTAAACACTGAACAAGTACATTAAATGATTGAGAGACATTTGGATCTACTGGAATGTATGGGTGTCATCTGCATATTCCTACAAGGCTCAATTCTTGCACCACTCTTGTTCAGCCTGTATGTGCTCCCACTGAGTCAAATAATGATAAAGAACCAAATTGCCTTTCACAGCTTTGCTGATGACACCCAGATTTACCTAGCCTTATCACCAAATGATTACACCCCCATTTACTCCCTCTGCCAATGCATTGATTGGCAAAACATTATTTCATTAAACAAGGAGAAAACCGAAGTCACTGCATTTGAAAAGAAGGATGAAGTTCTCAAGGTGAATGCATACCTTGACTCTAGAGGTCAAACAACTACAAATCAAGTCAGGAATCTTGGTGTGATTCTGCACTCAGACCTTCATTTCAGTCATGTCATGTCAAAACAGTAACTAAATCAACATACTATAATCTCAAAAACACTGGAGTTTTTTTTTTTTTTTTTTTTTTCCCAGTCAAGAAACTTTTTTGTGCTCTGCATTCTGCAGCAGTTGGGGATTCAGTGCATTGATCAAGGGTCTCATCTCAGTCATGTTACTGAGGGTGGAGAGAGCACTGGTAATTCATTCCCCTCAACTACATTTCCTCCTGGACCTGAGACTCAAACCCACAACCTTTAGATTACAAGTCTGACTCTCTAACCATTAGGCCATGACTGACCCCAGACCATTAGACAGCTGCAGCTCATCCAGAACGCTGCTCATCCAGGACGAGCATATCACACCAGTTCTCAGGTCATTACACAGCCTTCCAGTTTGTAACGGATGGGGTCAGGACAACAGAGTTGGGGATCCAAACGCAAGGCTTTATTTTCAGACGTAGTCAAGACAGGCAGGGTCGAACACCAGCAAACAGTATCATCAAAGAATAATCCAAAAGCGTAGTCCGAAAAACAAGCAAGGGTCAGGGCAGGCAGCGAATGATCATAAAACTAGGAAACAATCAGGGTCAAAAACACAGGGGAACTAGGAAACTAGGAAACTAGGAAACACGGAAAGATAAACACTGGTACTAGGAAATGGCGATACAATAATCAGCAAACTTGAACACTGAACAAACAGCTTATATAGAAGACCAGGAGAACACATGACAAAACCAACCAATGAGAACAAGACACATATCAACAAGGAACCAATCAGGACATGACACACAGACAAAGGTGGCACATGACATGATCACATGAGGTGCAAGGGACACATGGGAAATGGAGTCTAAGAAACAAAGGCAAGAGTCCGGGGAGGAGTGCCCTCCAGTGGCGATCACAGGCACTCCAGCTGGCAATCGTGACATAGCCCCCCCCTTAAGGAGCGGCTTCCAGACGCTCCTAAAAAGGAACAGACAAGAGTCCATCAGGGAGGCGGAGTGGAGGCAGAATGGGGGGAGGGATGGAGGGCCAGGTCCATGTGGAAGTGTGAGACCTGGGGACTGAGGCAGGACCGGCAAAGCAGGGAGCCAGGGCAGAGCAGGGAGCCAGGGTGGTGCTGGCAGGACAGGAGGAGCCGAGGGCCACCAGGGCGAAGCAGACGGAGAATGAGCCCACCAGGGCGGAGCAGATGGAACAGGAGCCCACCAGGGTGGAGCAGGAGGCACAGAAGCCCTCCAGGGCGGAACAGGAGGCGCAGGGGTCCACCAGGGCTGAGCAGGAGGCGCAGGGGCCCTCCAGGGAGGAGCGGGCGGAGCTGGAGCCCACCAGGGCAGAGCAGGCGAAGCAGGAGCCCACCAGGGCGGTGCAGACGAAGCAGGAGCCCACCAGGGTGGCGCAGACGAAGCAGGAGCCCACCAAGGCAGAGCAGACGGAGCAGGAGCCCACCAAGGCAGAGCAGACGGAGCAGGAGCCCACCAGAGAAGAGTCGACAGAGCAGGCAAGTCTGAAACACAGGACACCAGTAGAGACAATATCGGACGTTCTGGGAACACATTAATAGGTTCCTTAGCTGTGACTGGGCAGGCGGAGGGTTCACACGCGGCCTCCATGGCTGTAACAGGACTAGTAGAGAGTTCATTGACGGCCTCCATAGCCGAGACAGGACGGACAGGGATTTCAGGAACGGCCTCCATAGCCGTGACAGGGCGGACAGGGATTTCAGGAACGGCCTCCATAGCCATGACAGGGCGGACAGGGATTTCAGGAACGGCCTCCATAGCCGTGACAGGGCGGACAGGGATTTCAGGAACGGCCTCCATAGCCGTGACGGGACAGGTAGAGAATTCATGGGCTGGGAATGTGTCACAGGGCGCTACCACCGTGCAAGGAGCAGATGCAGCCGTCCCCATTTCATGAGGTTCTGCGGCCTCAGCCGCCGCCTCTGGGAAAACTGCGACGACCCCTGTAGCCATGGAGGAAGCCGCAGTAGACAAGGCTGCCTCCAGAGGTTCTGCAGCGTGAGCCACCACCTCTGGAGACTCGGTGGTGGTGTACGCGGCCCAGACACACAGGAGAGCAACTCCCAGGATGGGAAGTGTCGTGGACAGGGGAGTCAGTTCGTGGGTAGGAAGCGTGAGGTGAGTTGGCTTGGGGATGTCCGCAGAACGTACGGATGACAGCGGTGGATCCTCCAAGCTAGATGCCAGACTAGGATGGCGAACGACTGATCTTAAATCAGGTTGGGCGGCTGAGACGTGACTTGGCTCTGGATGCTCGGGCGAGACGTGACTTGGCTCTGGATGCTCGGGCGAGACGTGACTTGGCTCTGGACGCTCGGGCGAGACGTGACTTGGCTCTGGACGCTCGGGCGAGACGTGACTTGGCTCTGGACGCTCGGGCGAGACGTTGTTTGACCTTGAAGGAACGACTGTGACTTGACTTGGCTTTACTGGAACAACTGTGGTTTGACTTGGCTTGGAAGGAACAGCTGTGACTTGACCTGGACTTGAAGGAACAGCTATGACTCGACTTGACCTTGCCGGAGCAGCTGCGATTTGACTTGACCTTGCTGGGACAACTGCAACTTGGCTTGACTTTGTTGGAGCAGCTGCGGCTTGACTTGACTTTGCTGGAGCAGCTGCGACTTGACTTGACTTTGCTGGAGCAGCTGCGGCTTGACGTGATTCAGGAGGTGCTGTAGTGTCTTGGCTTGAAACAGGATGTGAAGCTGTATCTTGGCTTGACTCAGGAACCGCATCTGGAAGGGTGGCCATGATGGGTGCAGACTCAGGAGCAGAAGTCATGACGTGAACAGGCTGTGGCTCGGCTGACGTTACGTGAACAGGCTGTGGCTTGACTGAGATGGCCTGAGCAGGCTGTGGCTTGGCTGACGTAGCATGAGCGGGCATTGGCCCGGCTGACGTGACGTTAGCGGGAGCTGGCCTGGCAGACGTGGCGTTAGCGGGCGCAGGCTTGGCAGACGTTGCGTTAGTGGGCGCAGACTTGGCAGGCACTGGCGTGGTGGCCATCTTGGCGACAGGCTCTGGAGTGGCGGCCATCTTGTGCAGTGGCTCTGGACGGTCAGACGAGACATGACTTGACTCGGGAACAACAGCAGTAACTTGACTTGGCCCATGAAGAACAGCTGTGACTACACTTGGCTCAGGAATGACAGCTTTGACTTGACTTGACCCTGGAACAACAGCTGTATCTTGACTTGACTTGGAAGAGACAGCTGTAGTTTTGCTTGGCACTGGAGAGACAGTTGTGACTTTACTTGACTCAGGAGATACAGCCGTGACTTGACTTAACACAGGAACAACAGCCGTAACTTGACTTGACACAGGAACAACAGCCGTAACTTGACTTGACACAGGAACAACAGCCGTATCTTGACTTGACACAGGAACAACAGCTGTAACTTGACTTGACTCAGGGATGGCAGCAGTGATATGATGGAGTGTTGTTGTAGCCGCCATTTTGTGATCGGGCTCAGGGTTGGCAGCCATCTTGTGAATTATCTCAGGGTTGACTGCCATCTTGTGAGGTGGTTGTGTGTTGGCGACCATAATCACTGGACATGAAGGTGGCCACGATGGATCAAGCTTCGCTGCCGCCGGAGCTTGACGATGTTGCCCCCCCCAAAAAAAATTATTTGGGGTTTCAAAGTTATCAGCTTCACCCACAGTGAAGGGAGAGCCACATAACCAAAGAGTGTAATCCATGATATCCCTCAGACTACCAATAAATTCCCCTCTGGGTAATTGTGATTTTGTGGGTTCATTAAGTCCAAAACGAAACAAGTCCTTAAACAATACTTCATCATACAGTGGTACTTCATATGACAACTCACAAAACTGGTGAACATATTCCTCAATGGATAGGTATCCTTGTCGTAGATGAAGCAGCTGGTCGACTGGGTCCATGGTTGAGCTGGTTGTTGAATAAAGCCGCTGGATCCGGGTATGGCTGATTATTCTGTAACGGATGGGGTCAGGACAACGGAGTTGGGGATCCAAACGCAAGGCTTTATTTTCAGACGTAGTCAAGACAGGCAGGGTCGAACACCAGCAAACAGTATCATCAAAGAATAATCCAAAAGCGTAGTCCGAAAAACAAGCAAGGGTCAGGGCAGGCAGCGAATGATCATAAAACTAGGAAACAATCAGGGTCAAAAACACAGGGGAACTAGGAAACTAGGAAACTAGGAAACTAGGAAACACGGAAAGATAAACACTGGTACTAGGAAATGGCGATACAATAATCAGCAAACTTGAACACTGAACAAACAGCTTATATAGAAGACCAGGAGAACACATGACAAAACCAACCAATGAGAACAAGACACATATCAACAAGGAACCAATCAGGACATGACACACAGACAAAGGTGGCACATGACATGATCACATGAGGTGCAAGGGACACATGGGAAATGGAGTCTAAGAAACAAAGGCAAGAGTCCGGGGAGGAGTGCCCTCCAGTGGCGATCACAGGCACTCCAGCTGGCAATCGTGACATAGTTAAGTTTAGGACTGATTTTAAAGCACTTTTACTCGTCTATAAATCACTAAATGGCCTAGACCTAAGGCTTGCTGATATGCTTATTGAATATAAGACTAACAGACCACTCAGTTCATTAGGATTCAGTCAGTTAGAAATACCAAGGCTTCACTCCAAACAAGAGGAATCTGCTTGTAGCTATTATGCCACCCACAGTTGGAACCAGCTTCCAGAAGAGATCAGATGTGCTCAATCAGTAGCCTTATTTAAATCTAGACTCAAAACACATCTGTTTAGCTGTGCATTTACTGAATGAGCACTGTGCCACGTCCAAACTGATTTAGTCATTTTAACTGTATTAATTCATTTTAAATCAATTTGTAAAACATTTTATGATTTTTAAATTCCTTGTTTTTATTTGTGATTATTTTTTTATGATTATTTTAATTTTATTTGTAAATAACTTTGAATTACCATTGTGTATGAAATTTGCTATATAAATAAACTTTGCTTTGCCTTGCCTCAATACAATCCACATAAATTTCATAATCATGAAAAAAAAATGCCCAGATAGTAAAATTCCTGAGGCCCAGATCAGGCCCACACGTGATATTTTCATCTGGCTCACAAACTGTGTGGAATGATGCCACTTCTGTGCTCCACAGTAATACACAGATAATCATACTTATCTGACCACCATCAATTTGTGGCAGTAAATGAAGAGGTATCATATCGATCACAAGTGCAGTATGGAGTACCTCAAGGTTCAGTACTAGGGCCGTTACTTTTTACACTTAACATGTTATCCTTGGGAGATGTCAGCAGGAAACATGGTGTTAGCTTTCATTGTTATGCTGATGATACTCACACTGCAAAAAAAATGCTTTTCTTGCTTAGATTTTTTGTCTTGTTCCTAGCCAAAATATCTAAAAAAAATTCTCAAATCAAGAAGGATTTTTTAAGGATTTTTAAGTAAAAATTATTATCTTGTTTTCAGAAAAAATAAGTCAAAATTAAGTGAGGTTTTGCATAGAACAAGCAAAATAATCTGCCAATGGGCTAAGCAAATTTATCTTATTTCAATCAGAAAACTAGATTATTTTGCTTACCCCATTGGCAGATTATTTTGCTTGTTTCAAGCTAAATATTACTTAATTTTGACTTATTTTTTTCTGACAATAATTTTTCTGACAATAATTTTTACTTGTCTAGAAAATCCTTCTTGATTTAAGAATTTTTAGGTATTTTGGCTGACAAGAAAAGCATTTTTTGCACTGCAGCTCTATATTTCTTTGCGGCCCGGCAAAACATACCAATTTGAAAACGCAGACGCAGACACAGACACACTCTGTCAGTTTAAATCTAGATTAAAGACCCATCTCTTTAACCTGGCTTACACATTACACATTTCTATAATTCAAATCCGTTAAAGGATTTTTAGGCTGCATTAATTAGGTCAACTGGAACCTTAACTGGAACCACTTCCCATAACACCCAGTGCATCGTAAGAAGAATGGCATCCACGCTAATATTGGTCCATTTCTTTCTTATTCCGAGGTCACCTTAACCACCAGATCCAGTCTGTATCCAGATCAGATGGTCACTGCAGTCCCCCGGATCCAGTCCGTACCCAGCCCAGACAGTGGATCAGCACCTAGAGAGGACTTTGAAAGCCCTGAATGTCAGTGGAGACCACATGAACTAGATGAGCCCCAGAGATGGATCCCCAGTGAAGACCTCGTCACCTAGACGGCCGTCGGCACAAGACCACGGGAACCAGATGAGTCCTCTGCATCTGACCAGAGGAGAACTGGCCCACCGACTGAGCCTGGTTTCTCCCAAGGTTTTTTTTTCCATTCTGTCACCGATGGAGTTTTGGTTCCTTGCCGCTGTTGCCTCTGGCTTCCTTAGTTGGGGACACTAAATTTTCAAATGATTTCGTATACTATTTGAACCGAACTGAGCTAGATGATGACATCATTGAATTCAATGATGAACTGCGTTTAACTAAAAATTGAGTGTTTACTGTTGCCCTTTTGCATTTTTGATGCACTTTTTCCTACTTAATACTGTACAGTCGCTTTGTCACAATTCTGTATTGTTACAAGCGGTATATGAATAAAGGTCACTTGACTTGACTTGGTCTGCTCCTGTTTGCCAGATTTGGGCCACAAGCAAGACAAAGGAAGGGCTAATGTCAGCCATGAGTAAACCAAATTAAGCAGAAATGACCCAAGTCTGGGCCACATTTATTTTAATTCTTGCCCAGATCCGGCCCAGATCCAACACCTTGACCCAGCCCACTACTGTGTAGAATGATGGCATGTGGGTGGACCACTTCTGTTTGCCAGATTTGGGCCACATGAAGGACACGTCAGCCATGACAGTAAGTAAAAAAAAAAAAAAAAATTTCCAGAACTGGACCAATCTGGCCAACACTGATTTTAATTCTGGCCCAGATCCAACACCTTGTTCTCGCCCACATACCACGTGAAATAATGGCATTTGGGCAGTCCAGTCCTGATTTCCAGATTTGGGTCTCAAATAAGCCTTAGCATTGTCGCATATAAGCCAACCAAATAAACCAAAACTGGCTCTAATGTGGGCCACAGTTGATTTTTATTCTAACCCTGCTCTTCCTCTCATGTGGCCCACATGCTGCATGGAATGGTGGCATTTTTGCAGTGGTCCACAAGCAGGCCACTGCACAGCCACATTTTATTTGGGCAACATTTGGCCACTTTAAGCTCATGTTAGGCTCACATTAGCTAAAACATATATTGACCACATTTGGTTTATACCCTGATTAGCCACTGTCGATTGTGTCACATTTTTGCCAAAGTTGGCCCACATTTGGTTTGCACTATTTACCACATGCACCACTTTAGGGTCACATTCAGATTACACATTGCCGTGAACACATGTGGACCACTTCAGGGTTACATCCATTTTGTCCGGGCCATAAGAAGGCCAGCAGTGTCGTATTGTTGCCTTAAGTGGCCCACATATAGACACTACCTGGGAATGCTGGGCCGGCCCGTGACATAAGTGGAATAGGCAAATGCTAGGGGCACCGCCGATCCCTAGGGTTGCCAAAATGAGTAAAGTTGTTGTTGTTGTTTTTTAACAATATTACTTCAATACTATGAATTTAAAATTTTACAAAAAAGCAACTGTCTGACAAAAACATTGCTCTCGACGTATGATCAATCTTCCCCCGCACAGCCACACTTCCACATACATCAGTCACCTGATTGTGACAGATGTTCACTTCACTAATATAACGTATGGAGCTAATATGATGTAATGAATGATGATCATATAAACTACATGATGTAAAATTTTGTGAACAAACTTCATGTTGGCCAAGTCTAAAAGTTTAAAATAGGGTAATAACAACGGAGTACCAGAAATGTGAGACTTTGTAACATAATCGTGTCATTTTTCGTGTCACATGATAACACGTTCTAATAATATTTTTACACTAGTAGTAGTGTGAAGTATTTGGGGATTTATGGTAATATAGTAATAATTGTATGTAACTGGTCTTATTAAAATAGCAACATTTTCTGTAAAATTCACTTTAAAGATGTACATTTCTCAGTTTAATTCGAGGTGATAACGTTAGAAAGTGCTATAGTTTAGTAAAACACTGCTGCCATCTACTGGAAGTCGAACACTTTTCAAATTTGTGATAATTTCACTGGAAACAATTTAAAATAAGGTTAATTTTCAATAACTAACATTAACAAAAATAATAAATACTGTTGCAAATGTATTGTTTATTTTTAGTTCAAGTTAGTTAATACATTCACTGATGTTAACAAATGATACCTTATTGTAAGTGTTAATGATTCACTTTTTTTTCTCATAAGAAAATGGATTATTGGTGGAATGGGCTGTGAAGCAAGGGGCACCAGGTAAAATCTTGCCTAGGGAAGCAAATTGACAAGAGCTGGCCCTGTGAGAATGGTGTTGTCTCTTGTTCTGGCATTGCATTGAGAGCAGATTAAACATTTGTTGACAAAATTCAATGGCCATTTATTGTGGTAGCATTTTGTTAATTATTTTATGGAAAAGCAGTTACCTCAGTATCTCCAGCTGACAGTTTGGACTCTTCAGTCCTTCAGAAAGAAGCATCACTCCAGAATCCTGCAGGTCATTGTTACTCAGATCCAGTTCTTTCAGGACAGAGTTTGAGGATTTCAAAACTGATGACAAACTCTCACAAGACTGAGCAGTGAGATTACATATGGACAATCTGAACAAGAACAACACAGTAATTTAACACAGAATTAATCGTAACAGTGTGATTTAAAAATAATAATAAATCAATCAATCAAATCAATCAAGCATTTCAAACTCAAACCTCAATATCTCCAGCTTAGAGTTTGGACTCTTCAGTCCATCAGAAAGAAGCTTCACTCCATGATCCTGCAGGTCATTGATACTCAGATCCAGCTCTCTCAGGACAGAGTTTGACTGTAAAGCTGAAGATAAACTTTCACATGAATAATCAGTGAGACGACACCCACGCAGCCTGTAAAGAGAACAAAACAAACAGCCATATGTGAATTTATTAGATAGGTTATATAGCTTATAATCTAGAGTGCATGTTTAAAATACATTAACAAAGCACTTTTAAAGTATTTTAAAACTGTTATAGTTTAATAGTAGTTTATAAACTGTAGTTCATACATTAATAGACTATATACAAATAGTCTATTCATTGTCATTGATTGGCACTGTAATTAACATGTTTACTTACCTCATATGAAATATAATGGTTTGATGATAACTTATTAACCGCGGATTGTTCTCACTTTATATAAGATTACAGAAAATCTGAAAATGTCATACATTAAATGCTTTAAATCAGCCTATATTGCACATTAATTGTAATAATATTCAGTGTTTCTTAAAATGTTTACAAATACATTAAGCACACATACATACTGTAACGGTGTGAGTGAGACGAGAGGCGAGCGAATCCATTCGCAAGCTTTTATTCAAGGGACGAGACAGATACATGGTCGAAAACAGGCAGGGTCAAAACAACAGCAAACAGGTATGTCAAAGGCGAGACGAGAGAACAATCCTTGTAACGGGCTAGAGTCCAGTAGACAGTCGAAACGGGGAAGCCAGGCGAGAATACTAAACACAGGGAACGGGGGAACTAGGGAACAAGGGAAACTAGGAACGCTAACAATGGTAACACAACAACAATACTCCGTGGCTTGCAAGGGGAAAGACCGGGGCTTTTATAGCGCTGCTGATTGGTCACAGGTGCTGACGCAATCAGCGCGATGGATACTGGGAGATGTAGTCCGGGGTGTAGAGCAACAGTCTGTGTGCAATGATAGAGTAGGGGAGACATCTGGTGGTGAGCGGACCGCAGGTCACCAACCAGATTCGTAACACATACATTGGGTTTCTATGTTTTATAAGGACCTTTTATAGAGTACTGTATAAATGATACTGTATAAACTGCATGTCCTGTCCCCAGTTTTAAGAAACTCTGAATACTAATGCAATTAATGACCAATTAAGGTTAGTTAATTAATGACATTTTTTATATACTATGACCTAATCTAAAGTAAATAATGACAATGAATGAACTCACTGTTTGTATATAGTCTGTTAATGTATTAACAACATTAAGTTTGCAAATAATTTGTAAATACTTTATTACTGTATACCTATTCTAAAATGTTACCACTTTATGCATTTATATGTCATTTTTATAAGTAACTTATGAAAATGTCACAACTTCAAAGACTGAAAAATGTCTCAGGCTGAAAAATGTCTCATCTGTGCATTTGAGCTCAACACTGCAGTAAATCATTTATGAATCAAACTGATCCAGGTTAACTCACTGACTCAATGATCCAGTCACAGTGGCTGTCAAGTTATCAACACACTAAATCTGTCCTACATATACAAGGCAAGAACCAAGAATAATATGATCCTCAGCTGAAGATTTTACTGATTAAGTAAAAATAAAGCTATTGTAATAAATAAATCCATACGGAAAGGGAACATGTTTAAATTAACATAAAACAGTTCTTTGAAACAAACTGTTTAAAGAAGTCATCAAGAAAGTTTAGGTATTATTAAAGGTATTCCAGGTTTTCTAGGATGGTTGTGAACACTAATTGTTTTCTCATCAGGTTTTTTGAGTAGGCATTGTCTGTCTTGTGTTCTTGGAAAAAATGCCACTGATACAATCACACTACAATATAGACAAGGGAAATATCTGCTAGTTATAGTTATGAGACACCTATTTATCCACATATCTGAACATACTGATTCAGTGAAAGTTAATGTCAAACCTCAGTATATTCAGTCGACAGTGTGAACTCTTCAGTCCATCATAAATCAGCTTCACTCCTGCATCTTTCAGGCGATTGCTAGTCAGGTCCAGCTCTGTCAGATGGGAGTTTGATTGTTGTAGAGCAGAAGACACAGTTTCACAGCATGTTTCATTAAAACCACACCTGTCAAATCTGCCAAAACAGAATGTTTAGTCGGATAATTTTCTGTTTCTTTTCTGCAATAACTTATTGTATTCTTAATATTTGGGGAAAATATTTCACATTGTATTTTGAGATTTAATTGTTTAGTGATGTAGAACAAAACATTTAATTGAACATCAGTTAGTAAAATTACTCACAGGGCTTTTCTGCAGCATCTCACAGCTGGGATGAGTCTCTCGTAGTTGAAAGGTGATGACGTGAACCTCTTTGGGTTGAACTCATCCAGCACCTTCTCTGACATGAGCAGTACATATGTCAGCACTGTGCACATTGAAGATGAGAGGTTTCTTCCTAAATGTTCATCTGAGCTGAGGTAACTCTGGATTTCCTCATATAATGAATGATCTTTGAACTCAAGTAAGCAGTAAAATAGGTTGACTGAAGCTTCATCTGATATATTCCTGATTCGTATTCGATTAGTGTTGAATAGGATGCCAAAAGTTTCATCTGATATATTCCAGTTTTGTAGTTGTTTAATGTATTCAGTTGTTTTTGTGATGCTCTCTGTGGTGTCTTCAGTGTGTGTGATCAGGCCTGTGAGCAGGTTTTGACTGGATTTCAGTGAAATGCCCATCAGAAAGCGCAGGAACAGGTCCAGATGTCCTCTCTGACTCTTCATGGCTTTATCAACAGCGTTCTGCAGTAGCTTCTGCAATGAGATATTTTCATCTGGCTTGTCAAAGAAAAACTGAAGCTCCTGCATGTTCTTGTTCAGGTAGCAAATGAACACATGCACTGCAGCGAGAAACTCTTGAACACTCAGATGCACAAAGCAGAAGACCTTTGCTCTATGAAGTCTATGTTCCCTTTTAAAGAACTCAGCAATCATTCCTGTGAACTCAGTGTCTTTACTCACATCAATACCACATGCTTTTAGATCTTTCTCATAGAACACAATGTTTTCCTGCTTCAGTTGTTCAAATGCTAACTTTGCTAACTTCAAAATCATCTCTCTATTTAATTGCAAGTGCTCTGAACATTGTCTTTCTTCTTGTTCATCATACTTCTGGTTCTTCATGTTCATCTGTATCAGCAGGAAGTGAATGTACATTTCGGTCAGTGTTATGCTGATGTTCTCTGTATTGTTCTCAATGAGAATATCCTGAAGTACTGTGGCCGTGATCCAGCAGAACACAGGAATGTGGCACATGATGTAGAGACTACGAGACGTCTTAATGTGTGAGATGATTTTGGAGGCCTGAGTCTCATCTGTGATTCTCTTTCTGAAGTACTCCTCCTTCTGTTGGTCAGTGAATCCTCGCACCTCTGTGAACAAACCCACATAGCGAGGAGGGATCTGATTGGCTGCTGCTGGTCGTGATGTCACCCACACAAGAGATGATGGAAGCAGATCCCCTTTGACCAGACTTGTAAACAGCACATCTACAGATGCTTTTTTATCAATAGTGTTTAGAGACCTACTTTTAAAATTCAGAGGCAGACGACTCTCATCAAGTCCATCAAAAATAAACACAAGCTTACATTCCTCATATAGCTTTGATTTCTCCAGGTCCTTCAGTTCAGGATAAAATTCCAGCAGAAGTTCGTGGAGACTGAAATCTTCATCTGTCATTAAGTTAATCTCTCTGAATGGGAGCAGGAACACACAGTGTATATCCTGATTGGCTTCTCCTTCTGCCCAGTCCAGGATAAACTTGTGCACAGAGACAGTTTTTCCAATGCCAGCGATGCCTTTAGTCAGCACAGTCTTTTTCTCATTGTTTTTCCTCAGTTCAGTAAATATACTGTTGCATTTGATTGGTTTTTCCTGTGTTTTTTTGTTCTTGAAAGCATCATCAATCTTCAGAATCTCATGTTCCTGATTGACATCTTTCATATCTCCCTCTGTGATGAACAGTTCTGTGTAAACAGCCTTGAGATCTGTTTCATCTTCTTTGTTGCCCTCAAAAATACGTTCTGTTTTCTGCCTCATGTAGGATTTGTAAGTTTCCAAGAATTTGTGCAGCTTCAATACCTCTGTAATAATAATAATAATAATAATAATAATAATAATAATAATAATAATAATAATAAAAAACAGGATTGAGGAAATGGCATTAAATAATATGACAATATTATTAACTGCTGCAGGCAAACATATTATATTCATACTGCTAGAGCAGCACTGTCCTGCACCAGGATTCAAAGCCAAACCAACATGTCAAAGTAGCTTATTGTACGAAAGAGAACAATGCTGTCTTCACATGTTATTAGACTGTTCTTTGAGAAAAGCTGTTTTATATAGGTAAACCTCTTCTCACCTTCTCTTTCTTTTTCTATTTTCTGACTTTACTTTTAACACTTGAGAAGCAACACTGAGGGTTCCCACTCTTTTTGGTGATCATTTTCCAGGACTTTTCCAGGACATTTTTATTTTAATCATGGCGGGAATAAAAGACAAGGAGAATGCACTAAAGTAATATATTCCTCTCTCAAGAAGTCTTTAAAAAAACAGTTTATGGCCATGACTTAACTAAGAAACTTAACTATAAAATAAGCTCTTTAATATGAGCTCTTAATTATAGATACAGCTATTTTTTTTTAATACAAATGATTTTCAGAACCAATTTCAGTCCCACAGCAAAACAAACAAAATATGTTAGGAAGTATTAAATTATTTTATTTACCTATTTGAAAATAAAAATAAACTAAATCAGTTCATTATTTATGCTAACAATAATATTAAAGAAAATATTTTAAAATGTTTGCATGTGTCCTTCAAATATTTTAAGTTAAGTGTTGCTTTAAAAGGGTCATGTGAAAAATGAATGGATTCTGACTAACTTAAACACCTCTGATTGGCCACTGCATTTTATTCACGATCTAGTAGGGCTGGACAATAATTCAATCTCAATATATTTCATGATATAATTTTTTTTCAATAACTGTTATTATTTCTGATATTTCAATATACATTACCAGTGTTACCACATTATTTTATTTGTGGCAGTTGACTTCTTTGAATAAACATGAACGCTGCACATTTCAAAATAGAAGTGCGACGTGGGTGTTTTAAATAATTTATTTGAAAATAAAAAAAAAAAAAAAAATATATATATATATATATATATATATATATATATATATTTTTTTTTTTAATATTGCTCATATTGAATTATATCGTATAGACCGAAATTAAGAAATATATATTGATATAAATTTTGGCCATGTCGTCCAGCCTTACGATCCATAGAAATAATCTACATACATGAGCAGTTTCTGATCTAAATCTGATCAAAATCTGAAGCAAAAACAGATTGGTCTAACTTTATCTTTGTGAAATGATGCTACATAAAATATATCAGCAGGAAACAAAAACAGCACACTGGTTGATTGAGAGCGCAAATTCACTCTCTGACAGCAGGTGGTGCTTATGAAACAGCAGCGATACAGTGTTTCCCTGGTTACCACTGTAAACAAAGCACTGCGCTTAGAAATACTACTTTAATATGGATAATACAGTGGAAAGACGAAAAGAAAAAACATCTAAGCTTTTCTGAAGCTTGTTTCTGGCTTTTTGTTTTCCAAAATTAATAAATCAATTTCCCAGGTTTTCCAGGATGTGTGGGAACCCTGAACACTGCTTTAATAAAAGCAACACGTCTTTATTACTTATAAGTATTTTGTCTTACTGCACTGAAGATTTTTTTTTTTTTTTTTATGTTTTAAAACAACAAAATCCTTGGTGTGAAATTAACACTGCTCGGTGAAGTTAATGAGATGATTAAATGAGTCATTATGTGATAGTTAATTCCACACTTCAGATTTCACCCTTGACTTTGAAGGTGACAATTATCATGAAGTGACCCAGTTCACTGATATCAGTGTGTTGTGTCATTAATAGGTTTCAATTTTTGCATTACCAACCCTTTTGAAACTACAGTATGAGATCCAGCAGCATTGCAGCCATCAGTTATTCAGAAAGACTTGCTGTGCAGAAAACATTTTGAACTACTGTATCATTTAAGCACACAGACATAAAGAGTCATATAAATGTATGCATTTTAGTCTGTTAGTTCTGTAATTCTTCTGAAATGTGAGTTAGATGCTGTTTTGTGTTGATCATTTTTAGATTGAGTCATTTATTTTGGTGGGGAATCATTATGAAATATCTCATTCTTGTGTAGAATCACAGCAGCCATGAATTAACAAACATTCTGTGTTTATATATTTTATTCAAGCAGAGTTAATTCTGTCATACTGGATGCTTTAGTATTTTCTTCATTAGGATCTCATTGTCATGAGAAACTGGAGTGGTTTAGTTGTAGCTCAGGCCTTACTATATACTGTTAACATTTTGGCTGTAAAATGTTACAGCCAACATATACACTTTTATATGTTGTTGATTTACCTTGTTTTTCTTTGTGTTTCTTTTCTGTCTTTGAGGATTTCTGTTGATCTGTGAGGAGAAAGAAACCAGTGTTACCTATAAGCCATACTTAAGTAAAAAGTACAGATATCTTACCAGAAAATGACCTAGGTAGAAGTTGAATGCACCGTTTTGAATATTACTTTAGTAAAACTCTTAAAGCATGTGATATTTATTGTACTTAAGTACTGAAAAGTGGACGTACAAGTAAATGCAAAATAGAAAAGAAGCAAATAAATATATATAAAATGTTCATACACAGCTTGAGTAGCAAGATTGTGTTCAACTATTTCTTCCATTTTGTATTTCTGCGTAAGAATAAGAAGCACTTCAATCGGTACTTAGTGTCTTTCATTCCAACATAAAACATTTCTGGAATCTGCATCTGAAATAGCACTTAGATGCATTTACACAGTTTATCTAAGAGGGGACAATGATGCATTTAAACTGCATTTACAGATGCTTAAATAGGCCTAATGTTTTGTTTTTAACATAAAATGTTGAATACTGCTATTTGAAATAATGTAAGACATGAAAAAATAGTCACAATGTGAAATTAAAACTGCCAGTAGGTGGCAGCAAGTGATTGTTCACGCTTGAGTAATGATTGAGATTCAACCGATTCATTCAAACGATTGATTCATTCAGGAACAAAGTATTTGACTGTGTTAATGAGTAAATCACTGAATCATTTTATTAACCAATTCGTTCAAAAAGCTGATTCATTCAGTAAGTAAACACCGTCCATTGCTCAGAGATGCAAAACAGTGCTGTGATCTTTGTTTGAAACTATTTTCGTTGGCAAAATTTAGCAAAAACAAGCAACATTATGTCTAAAATGTATGTCACTTATTGATTTACTCAACATGTATATAATGATTATTATAATGCGTTCTGGTGATATCTGCAGTACAAACAGTACTCTTTGTGTAATATAGACTAAATTAACTATATTACATTATATACATATAAAAAGCATACAGAAGCATTTTTACCATCTACAATTTATAATGCCATAATGATCATATTATTCTTGTATATGTAGGACAGATTCAGTGTGTTGATAACTTGACAGCCACTGTGACTGGATCATTGAGTGAGTGAGTTGAACTGGATCAGTTTGATTCATAAATGATTTACTGCAGTGTTGAGCTCAAATGCACAGATGAGACATTTTTCAGCCTGAGACATTTTTCAGCCTTTGAAGTTGTGACATTTTCATAAGTTACTTATTTGCAAACTGTAATTAATAAACTGTTGTTAATACATTAACAGACTATATACAAACAGTAATGGTATTTTTTAGTATTTATTATTATTACTTTGTTACATTACACCACCAAAAGAAACAACGTATAAAGAATGAAATAAATATAAGATACAGATAAATATTAAGTGAGATATTATTCCTGAACATCAGAAAGGTGCTAAATCATGTGGGTTCTATTAGAATTACAATGAGGTTGTAACATTACAAGTCTTTACTTAGATGTTAGTATTAGTAATGTGTCTTTTCATTGTGATGTAAATGTACCATTTCCTGCAGCATTTGAGCCATAAATGGTTACTGGTCAGTAATCATATACATGTTAAAGCATTCCATCTAATAATACAGACATTCACACATCTCTGTTCTTCTGATTCTGTTGGTGACATATTCAATGAACCCATTAACTGGAATACACAAAACCAGCCGCTGTCTATGCTGGATGTGGCATAAAACAATGAGTAAATGACTAAAATAATGCCCCATTCTATTTCTCAGATTCTAACTTCTGCATGTAAAAATATTTTTCTCTACAAAAGAGAGGCCTGCTTCTCTTTATGTGCAGCTCATGTTTGATAATAATGGTCTACACACAGATTCATGACCCTAGCTCTGTCTCCTTGTTTGTCTCTGTTTCTCTTCTGTCTCTGAGCATTTGTGTTGATTTGTGTTGATGAATAAAGAATGATAAAACACAAACGAAAGCTGATCAGTAGCTGCAGGGGCGGATCTACTGGAGTGGCACGGGGTGGCACACCATAAAAAAAAGCTGTGCCACCTCACCTGCCACCCCATGATTATGACTGAATAAAATATAAATGTAAGTAGTGTTTCATGTGCCACTTTTTGTAACGCAAAATAATGGCAAACACATCTTTCAATTAACTGTGCCCAGTGTAGTCGGTTTCATTAACAAATGACTCTTATGAACCGATTCTTTTTGAATCAAAAACACAAAGGGTGGACCATTTCACTAACAAATTGTTTTTACATTTGTTCATGAATCAGATAATTACTGCTTCACAGGTAACTCAGAAGTCCTCTGAGAAATCTAATCCCGCCCGGATTTGTCTGAAATTCATTGCGTAATTTTTGGATCATCTGACTCTCAGACCGCCCGTTTCACTTTCATCATGGATATAGGCCTTTTTGTCATGTCTGACGAAACAATAACATGAAATCAATGTCGATCTCGGAAACTAACAGAAGAGTTAGGTAAGAAACTAGTCATATTGCAGTTTTCTCGATTGTTAACATAGGCCTAATATAACTGATTTTAGTTTTTTTTTTTCTCAAAAGTTCATTGCTGTATTATACATCTGTATCTGTAATTTAAATAATGTTGTATACTGTAATACACATTGAGCTGCAAAAATAATTCCTGAATCCTAATAACATTTGTTTTGTTGTAGTGTTATTGATCTCATGAGTGTTCACTGGCAGGAAAGTCATCTGTGTATTTGAATTGTGTGTAAGCATTAAGAACACTTGTGATAACTAGATTGAAAAGTTAAAAAAAAGACAAATTTATGCTGGTTTGTCTTAAAGTCTTGTTTAAAAACATTAATAGTTTGGTCAGATGTTCTAGATGTTTGCTAAAGGGTTGCTAAGATATTTTGTGTGGTTGCTATGGACTTGCTATGCAGTTGCTACGGTGTTGCTAGAGTATATGGTTGATATTGTGTTGTGGGTGATTACAGACATTCCCACCTCTGTTATTAAAAAAAAAATCCAACATTGTTTTCAGTTTCAGTGCTTTGATATTGTATTTCTTTCTAATGTTAGGAAATTCAAAAGTTTTTGTTGCTCTTAAACTTGCACTAGAACATGATTTATACCATCTAAAGTAGTCTATGTCATTTTAATAGAACTGCATGTTTTCTTTAGTGACACAAGCTCAGAAACACTTATAACCTGTTGAAATTTTTTATGTTGTGTATTGACTTGTTGCCAGTAATTAAATAAAAGTAATTAATTTTTTTCATTTTAAACAGTATAGATGATCACCTAATGGTAATACAATCTTTGTGAACACAACTGTATATGACAGACTACACATCCCCCAAAACTATGCAAGGGGGCTTGCTTTGGTGTTGCCACCACTCATAGACCCCATGCCACCCCTTTGCCACCCTAAAAATGGTTTTCTAGATCCGCCCCTGCTAGGCTGGTTACTGAAGCGTCTGATCACACTGGATGATTAGCGCAGCTTTTGGCTCTGAGCCAAAGACAGTAAGTGAGCGATTCTTAGTGTTTTCATCCACATAATGTTTAGAATATTTAATCTTTTAGACATTTAAAATGCACATAATCACTATAAACCACTTATAATAATAATAATAATAATAATAATAAGAAACACTGATGTACAGTATATTGAAGCAGCAGTAACCTAATAATAGGCTTAACCTTTCACACATTTTTTTTTCACATCGAAAGCTTGCATGTTGCCAACATATAAAATTCACTCTATTCTTTTTCTATATTGGGTTATAGAATTAACCCAACATATGCTTTTACTGTTGTACCGTTTACTTTTGCACCTGTTTCAGTATTTAGATCAACTCTGACTTCAGTCTGAGCACAGCTGATTATCTTGACTGGAAGAGAGATGAAAATATTTAGCACTTTTTTTTTTTTTTTACATTTAATGTTTGACATAATAAGTTTTTTTCTTCATTACCTTTGGTGTGTTTGTTCTCTAACTGTTCAGCAAGATGGTTCTGTTTCATCTTTTTCAGGATATCCAGTGTGATCTTCACAGCTCTTTCTGGTCCAAAACGATCCAGCATCTGATCTACTGTGTCAGTTGCATCTGCTTTCTCCAGTACAGAAACTGGAATAAGTCCATCGTCTCTTAAGTAGCTCTTAAATCTCTTCAATTTTTCTTCTTCCAGATCATCCAGTGTGTCATAAAGCAGTTGTTTAACAGATGCCATCGTTCTTCACTGACTGCTGTTGAACATGAGGAAAATGTTTTACAATAGGTCCACTCTTACTGGACACTCACTAAATAGGGCCTGAAACTGTATTTTTTAATGCTGAAGTTTCAAAAAATGATAACCACCAACCTCAGGAGATCATTTTTAAGTATTTATAACACTGTTTCCTCTAGACCAGATGAAATTTCACCATTTGGATGATCATTAATTTCCTTCTGTTAAATCCATATGACAGAGATTTTATTAATTTGACTAAAAACCTCTATGCTTAAGAAGAAGAAGAACATTTATTTACATAATATAGCGCATTTCTTATGTCTATTGCTTATGTACATATCACATTTCAACTTAGCAGGGAAAACATGAATACAATTAAGTGACCCTGGCTTTACATAAAATCATCCTTCATAAGGTGAAGAACATTACGTCAAAATGTAATCTTGATATCTTTAATATTGACTGAGTAAGGCAGTGTCAATGAATGAAATCAAAATTAGATTTTGAGACTTTAGCCAGGATTTCACAGAGAGGGTCACATATGCATCTAAAAGACTGTATTTTTAAGGTTTTCTCTTAGTTTAGCAAAGGAAAACCAGCCTCCTCTTGGCTTATATCAAAATCCTCTGACATTTTTCTTTACAAATCCTTGTAAAGGAGTACAAGTGTGTGTGCAGCATGAATCCAATAGTGCGCAACGCTGCGAATCGAAAGGCTCTGCCAATATCATTGAATTCAATTAGTTCCAGTTATGCGCGTTTGATTGCGGGAAAGTAAGCAAGACATGACAGTTACAGTATCATAATTATGGTTAAATAAGATAAAATATCCAATATATACAAATTACTTTTATTTTCGATTTAAATATTATAACACATTTACTGCTTTTTACTAAGATAATGTAAGCACAACTTGTGTAGATTTATGGAGTAAAAGTGCTTGACTGCTTTTACCACCTAATCAAGCTCAGCATGCTTTAATTTTGTGTCACTAGACGTTTGCGTCATAAGGTTAAATTAAGTCTTTGGTCTGCGCTCTGGAAGTGATTTTTTTTTTTTTAATAAAACTAAAACTTAAACTAAAAATAAACTATATAAAAACGAAATAGAAATGTGCTCACAAAATAAAAACTAAACTAAAACTAACAAAATTATTATTAAAACTAATGAAAACTAAACTAAATTTTATTGCAAATTTCAAAACTATATTAAAATCAAACGAATTTTAAAAAAAGCAAAACTATAATAACCTTGCCTATTTACAACACTACAAGTGTGTCCCATATGACACAGTAATGAAGAGTTCTACACACACTTGTGCTCAAGTGCAAAGACTGCAAGTGTGGGTATTTGGACAAGCCCTGAGAATCTGTAAGCACTTCCTGTTTCATGTTAGTTATAAAGTTAGGAGATTTTATCTGTTTTTATCTGCTGTTATGCTGTATTGTTGAGATGAGTTTGTTCTGTCTTTGCAAGAAAAACTCTCAGCTTTCAAGATTAAACTTTATTGGTCCATTCAACAAAGCCGAGATGCCAGCTGTACCAGTTAAGTGAAGTTGATGCTTCAAAAACCACACACACACTGTGACTGTAATCCATACAACCTCACTGGATAAAGCAATGTCTTCTGAAGTGAGACAGTAGGTAGGAAAAATACTCATAATTTACACTTTTGAAAAATTATTAACCATTGCTTCTGACCAACTGTCATACAGGCATTCATTTTTCTTAAATATCTTTATGTTTATCTGAGGAAACGAAGTTCAAAAGATAGACATATTCTGAATATTATGTACTTTTATCCACCGTATTTTTCAGCGCAGAAGTAAACTGTGTTAGACAGTGTTCAGCTAAATAAAATTACCCTAGTAAAATGTAATAGATTTAATACGCTAAGGATAGTTCATGTTTATTCATATATTTACTAACATATCGCTGAAGACTTACTGATATAAAACTTATTATTAATTATTAAGTCTAAAATATGTTTTAATGTCACTGTTGATGAGGACTGTATGATCTTTAATTATTTTGCATTTAAAGACTGATATTATTTAAAGTGTACCTAAAGTATACTTGCAGTAGTTCCACTTTAGTATAATCAAACATAAGTACATCTTTGGTTGGACTTCAGCACTACTTCTGCACAATTAAAGAGCAGTAAGTAAAAAAAAATTGTTGTTCCAATTTAGCAGACTATAAATATACTAGTTTAGTATACTAAAATTACAACTGCAGGGTATTTTTATTTTGTACATAAAATGTAAATACGGTATATTTGTAGTATACTTAGCATAAAGCAAATGTATTTTAAATACGTTGTAGTATATTTATTTTTCACTAGGGTATCTTTAATATTTAAACAGTTGTTAATAAGAACGTCTTTTGTGTAGAATATGTGCAGTAATGTAACAACCTTGAAGGTCTATACCATCTGACAGCAAGACACATGATTGCAGTTGAGTACATATTGTAGGATATCAGAGTGAATCAGACAATTTAAGATCAGATCAGAACAGTGTGAATGTGTGACGCATGTTTCTATGGTAGAATAGTTTGTGTCTTAGATTTGTCTTAAATCTTATTTATATTGAAAATAGAAGTATCATGTGTTTTGTGCTTACAAGTTCATGTCTTAAACTGCCTTAAATACATGTCTTAAATCTTGTTACTACGCTAATAAATAGTGTTTTACTATACTTTGTATATTAATATCAATGGCAGAGCTGATGTTGTACAACCTGTTCAATGAATTGCTGGTAGATTCAGTGATCAGCTATAAAACAGTGATTCAGTCAAAATTTATGATTAATTCTCTTTGAACTAAACTGACCTGTTTCCCTTACAATATGCTAACAGTGGGTACTAACTGACATATTGCTGGAGACAGTGAATGTAGTGTGGACTGAGACACTGAAAAGTGCACCAGATTGACTTTTACAAACATTTCACTTGTACAAACAATGTAAATATGTACAAAAACCTCTTACTTGGAGTTCAGATTTTATTCATTTAATACTCTGGGGATTTTTCCCCATGGTATTGAAAATGGTACTGAATATGTATATTTTTAAGTTATAGTAGTGAATTCAGAAGGTCCAGTATGGTGACAACACTGGACTCAGGATAACCATAAGCTCTGCTTTGTGTTCCTGTGTTTGAGATCATTTCTAGCAGTCAAATGATCCATGAATATTTTATTACTGCTTTTGGCATTTCTATTTATTTGTAGGGGAAGAGAAATGATCTGCTGTAATAATTAACTGGAGACTCTGAAACCACTGCAGAAATAAGTTTGTCTTCAGAAACAGTTAAACCAGGACCTTTTCAGGAAAACAACTGAGACCAGTTTGACTCTGTGCTGAAACTCTGTTTACAGCTGCTTTATGTTTCTGATGTCCGCTTTATGTCTTTATGTCTGTCTTTCAGCACATTCAGGTTTTAGCATCTTAAATCATTATTATGATACAAAGCTATTATACTTTTCCAATCTCACAGATCAACATTCAAAAGTGAACAAACTATTTTTGTAAACACTTTATTTTTGCAAAGTAAGTTTCCTAAATTTCTGAGTTGTTTGTATTTCTGTAACGCCATTATGTTTAACAATAAACAGTAAAATCAAGTAAAACCATGTTAATGAAGTAGAAATGCTGCTCTTGATTTTTACTGAATGAGTCTGAGTTCATCATAAAGACACAGTATTAGATCAAAACTGTCTGCAGATGACACAAAGCTGTTGAGTGATAGTTTCTCTCTCAAAGAGTAAAGAGCACATGATAAGAAAGACTGTTTGAGAATCACAGACACACTAATAAACACAGTAAAAACAATATCAGAATATGCAGCTTTCTGTGATTTACCGACAAAGACACACTTGATCATCAGTTTGATCACGATATAAAGAGATTTGAATTAAATCATCAAAATGACTTCAGCACAGCATTAGTCTCAGAAGCACAAAGTGACCAATGACACATCATAAGACAACACACATACCTAAAAAACAACTGGAGAAAGATGAAGCTCTCACCTCAGTGTATGTACATCTGTCTTCTTCTCCCTCTGAACTGTTGTGTTGAACAGCAGCTCTGGAAAGAGGAAGAGGAAGCGGAAGAGAAGAGATGTGAGAATGAGAAGAAAATCTAAACTCTCATTCACTTTGTTATTCAGTCAGTTAAATGAAAGTTTCATTCTCAGGAAAGGCTGCTGAACTGACTTAGAAGTTTCTTTGTAAGTTTGTGAATACACCTTCAATGTTGGAAGTCAAGTGTCAGTACCAGATGTTGGAGAGGAAATGACACTGCTAGACTCTGGCTCTAACTATATATCAGTAAACACTGCTGAGGTATCGGTCAGGACACCAAAAATGAGGAGACTGGAGCTTTTTTCAAAAAATGCATTGAATGTTAGCCTAAAATAACAAAACATAACATTAATATAAAATAAATAGGCACATATTCAGGAATGAGTCGGTCACTTCCTAGTCAAGAATACTAACATTCAGTATCATCTCTAAATAACAGATAAAGCTCTAAATATGCAGAGGATGGGCAATTTAAGATTAAGTAATTATTGGTCTAATCACACAAAATTACTTAGTAGTAACAGATATTACTAATTTAACAGACAAGGTAATTTACCATATAACATACTCAAGGGGGAATAATACTGGTTAATCTGTATGAAGCATCAAAGTTGACAAATTACCGATCAGTTACAATGTAAATCGTAATACGTAACTTGGTATTTGCATAATCTATCGTAATTTAGCGCATCATAATTTGGCATCCTCTCATGAGATCACACGTGTATCATTACATGTCTGTGCTCGCCCATACAAACGTGCAAAGTCAAATAATACACTTAAAACATGGTTTAAAATATATAGAAATAGAAGAAAACTTACTTTCGGGTCATGTACTAACACTCTGAACATCAAAACACCAACGAACATCCAAATTACAGGTTGGAACAAACTTCTATACGCAGCTCATCTAGTTGCACATCTCCGTCATCTTAAATTTCCGGTGAAACTGGGGATCATGTTCTCTGGCGACATGCCCGTGCACGCAAATCGTTTTACCTGAGATTCCAGCAGGTGTTGAACGGCCACAGATTCGTCACAGATTGTTTTCCCTTTCGCTATTTCAATGTATCAGACGCCGTTTAAGGGAAGTTTAATGCGTTTTCATGTGGTGTCTCACAGACCACGCCCAGATTGTTTTGTTTAGGCTGCATTCGTGGATTGAATGGATTTTTAAAAAAAAATAATAATTATCAATAAGGTATTTACTTTGTAAAACGCCTGTATGTGCAGTAATTAAAAAAAAAAAAAACTTTAATTTGTGTATTAAGTAGGAATATTGCTGTTGTTAAAGGGACGTCAAGCGCTTTATTAACTTTATTTATTTCTTTTATTGTTTAAATATTGATAAAGAATAAGTGATAAACAAGCCATAGTTTTGCATTGTGTCTATAATTTCGAATTAGTGACACAGATAGGCTGCAGTGAATTATCTGTGCTTATTTAAGTTCAACAAATTATTTAATGTTTAAACTTTTTCATGCTGTTTGAACATTAATGTGTGTTAAAATCTGTAATCTGAGGGTGCCAGGTTTTTTTTTTTTTGTGGTCCAGGGTTGCATATGGCAGAAATGTTTTTTTTTTTTTAAAAAGGTCTATCAAGTCAAGTCACCTTCATTTATATTGTGCTTATTACAGTAAGAGCAGCTTTACAGTGTGTCAATAATGCAAACAAAATTTAATTATCCTGAAAAGCAGCTCTAAAAGTAAACACTACATTTTTTCTGTTAAAAAAATGTTCTTCGTAGAGTCAGTAAAGTCCTCGTCCAGCTCAGTTCAGTTGTGTCGATGGCTGTCTTGTGACAAGGTGGATCTGTCTCTAGGGCACATCTAGTTGTCATGGTCTCAGCTGACACACAGAGGTTGTGGTCGTCTCTAGGTTCTGATCCATCATCTGGTCTGGATACAGACTGGATCTGGTTAATGAACATCATTCAGTTAGGAAGAAACATTTTAAGGCATTAATTACATATAGTGATCATAATGATGATTTTTCAGTTTTGCATGCTAATTCAGAGTTGGGATCATGTGAAGGGGTTGTTGCAGGGGTTGTTGTCATCTCTTTACGGGTGTTAGTGAGGTTGTTACCACTGAAATGAAGATAACTGGCATAAAAGTTATATTGCGTATAAACAGGCCCCCGCTCATTACATTTCACTTATAAAATTGAATATGTGTCATATTTTCAGTTTAATAAGTCTGCAATAAAGTACATAATAAAGCTTATCCTATTCTAATTGACGTTTAGGAGAGAGATGCCCTATTCATGTGAGGTGTCAAATGACTATAAGGTTAGTGATGTACTGTCTCTTGGAATATTAGCCATATATGTAATAATTCATCCTATGTTCAACATGAAAAAGTTGCGGTTGCCGCTGAGTGGTTGTCACAGGACAAAAGACAGTATGGAAACTGGAAAAAGAACCTGAGTCTGTAAGAAAGTTCCCTACAGCATGGCTCATTTTTAATTGTTAAACACTCCTCAAAAACGTTGTCACCTTGTAAATGTAAACATGCCACAAATGATACATACATATAGCTAATATGAATTGTATAAAAAATACCTTCCTGTGTTCATCACACATATTATAGAGTTTGGCTTTTGAATCTGTTCATCATGTTTTCTACTGTTAGAAACACAAGTAATCTGACGAGAGCCCAGGATGTAGTATGTAAAAAACTAAACAGTCTGAACAGAGATTTAAGCCTATGCAAAATCAGTCGTATGTCCAAGAAAGAGGATACAGAGGCATCAGAGCAATCAAAAGATCTCAGAAAATAATAATAATAATAAAAGTGTAAAATCACTTAAACTCAAGCCAAAGCATCTGTTCTTTTTATTATTATTATTATTTTCTTTTCTTCAATATTAAGCAATAACTCAGAACATGATTAGGAACAATAGTAAACTCAAGATCAATTAACAAGACTTGTCAATAAAAACATAATGGACTTTGCAATTCTTGTTTGCTTTAGGCAGCCTACTGCTAATTTGAACGTAATCTATATTTGTCCATTTGAACACATATGACAGCACACTACAGACACAATGCTATACAGAGATATTGAAACAACAATACTTAACAATACATCTTTCCCTTACCAGTTATGTAAATGTACAAATTACGTATTTCTCGAAAATGTTTGTATTACATTGACGTCTTTCTTTTTTTTTTTAACCCTCTGGTTGTGATCGGGTCAAATTGGCCCGGAAAAGATTTTCTTTTTCCCCAAAATACTAGTTCATACTAGCTTTAATGTTTAATTAGGAAGTTTGCTTTTAAATGTTTTTAATCTTGTACAAAATTGCAAAAAGTCACACTTTTGGTGTTCCCAGTCAAAAATGACCAGACTCCAAACAATTGCTTATAAATCTGTAAATATGCTATATTATCACTAAAGATTGGATTCGTTCGTTTTGTCAACTTGTTTTCTTTCGTTTAGGACTGGTTTTGTGTTTCTATTTGCATCCGATTAATCATAGGCCTCATTTTTCTGAGAAGGTACCTCGTTTTTTGAGTGAAAAAAAAAATTATGAATAATTTTTACAATATGAGATAAAAAGTTATACAAATTTGCATGGTTTTTCACACTAATGTGCTTGAATGTTTAATCAGGAAGTTTGCTTTTAAATGCTTTTATTTTGTACAAAATTGCACAAAGTCACACTCAAAAATGGCCAGCCACTGAAAATGAATAGGGAAGATCATAAAAAACAGGATCTTTATTTTGAAATGATTTTATTTTCTGAAAAGGGGCACAAAGTAACACTTATGCTGTTCCTGTTAAATCTGACCATCGTGACAAACAAGAAAGAACACAATTATTTACATTATAACATTTCGTGGAACTGTTATATTTTAGTTCTATATATCCTGCACACTGATACTGTCAAACTGAGACAATATCATGAAACAACAAACTGAATCTCTCTCTGTGCTAAAGCATTTATTTGTAAACTTTTGTCTACTCTGTGAGAATATGAAAGCCTCAAAAGCTAGGCTAAAGACAAGGCAGTTTGAGGGTGTGAGTGTATGAGAGGTTTATCACAGAGAGAGTTATCAGAAAAGCATATTGCATCCAGTTCAAGGTAGGATAAAATAGGAATAATACTCACAATAGTGTGTGTGTGTGTGTGTGTGTGTGTGTGTGTGTGTGTGTGTGAGAGAGAGAGAGAGAGAGAGATGCATCTATACACACACAGGTCCAAGGCCTTTATGTTTGCTAGCACAAAATGCTCCTGAACACTAGTTGTTTCTCTTACTTTCATTCTTCCCCATTCACTTTCAGTGGCCGGCCATTTTTGGCAATTTTGTACAGTTTTGCCTACTTTCGGATAAATGAGGTCTACGATTAATCGGATGCAAATAGAAACACAAAACCAGTCCTAAATGAAAGAAAACAAGTTGACGAAAAGATTGAACTCAAAATTTGGTGATAATATACCATAACGGGAGATTTATAAGCAATTGTTTGGAGTCCGGTCATTTTTGACCAGGAACACCACGAGTGTGACAGGAATCCGAACACGACCAGAGGGTTTACTGAAATTCATTTACCTTGTGAGACACAGGCGGTTCGTCATTAATATCCGTTTCTCATACATCAGTTTGTTCCATCAACATTTTCACAGCATATTTTAATATTTTACGCATAGTTAACTTTGCATCAAACTTTTATATATATTTATAAATGAAAACACGGACTGTTGAATTGTTACTAATGAATAGTTATGATCAATTTAATAAATGCAAAAAATGTACAAAAATATATGCCAACTGTATGCACTGCTTAGAGACAGATAATGATTTATGCTATGTAACATACAAAACAGAACATTTTTGTTCAAAACAGCCTAAATATTAATAAAAACGCACAGGCAAATGCAAACCGATCTTTTAATAAATGCAAACCTACCATGAAAAAATAATACTGAATTGTGCAGATTAAATTAATGTTACAAAATAAAATGAATAAAAAATACATTGAGTCCATAATGCAGAAATCTCTGATCGTCTCATTTGACAGTTGCAAACCTTATGATCTTATAAATAGCAGTCAGAACACGATCAACTCTCCGTATATGTACATTATTGCACATTTGAGAGACCCCACGTGGATTATTAAAAACACTCCAGCTGATGCATAATCAACAGAAGAAAGAACACCAGTAGCGGTGATTGTGCAGGCTGAGCAGGTGTGAGTCAGGGAGGATTCTGGGAAATGTAGTGTGCTGAGGTGACTGGTCTTGTTTTAGGTTTGATAACAGAAGCTGGTGGACTCGTGACATATGTGACCCTGAAACCAGTCATAAGGGTCAATATTGCTACATTGCAATATTGCAATATTTTTGGCTATTGCTACAAATATACCTGTGCTATTTAAAACTAGTTTTGTGGTCCAGGGTCCCATATTTTATATAGCTAATTATAATAATTATATATTATCATATAATTATCATGCTTAAACACAGAGTAGAAGGAGCAACTTTACAAAATCAGACATTTGAATACCAGGGTTGTATGTGACATGAACATCATTTTTGAAAAAAGATATGGCTTTTTCAACATAAAGTAGAGTGATTGTGGAAAATAAAATTTTATACTACAAAATTAACCCTTTAACTGTCACTCCCATTTTTAATCACAGACATAAAAATGCACTATCCAGACTTAAATTATTATAATTCATAAATGAAAACATTTTGTAATATGATTTTGATGTACATTTTCCGTGGTAATGCAATGTCTGATTTTAAAATGCCTTTCAAAGGATGAATTTTGAGATTTTAAGTTTTGAACTGATATATAATTTCTTATGATTTCTAAAGTGTGATAGGGAAAAAGGCAACGAAGAAAGTCTTTTGTGACAAAGGTCAGAACTCATGTTATGATGTAGATTTTTTAAGTTGCACTCTTGACATATATTAACCTATTACTTTTCCTACATAATTTTTAACACAAAAACATGGTAAAATATCTATTTAGGAGTCTTAGACCTTTCCAACGATGTATAGTTTGTCATGATTAGATTAGGATTTATTTGTAATGGTGAAGTAAACTGTTAAAGGGTTAAGCAACGGGGCTTTATATTGATGAAAATATATTAAAAATATACTTCACAGACATGAGATGTACCCACAATTATAGAATGATCCATATGAATTGTAATTTGTTTTTAGAAAATAACTGATCATTTCACTAGATACGACCCTTCTTCCTCGACTGGGATCGTTTAGAGCCTTTGAAGCTGCATTTAAACTACATTTTGGAAGATCAAAGTTGGGGCATCATAGAAGTCCATTATATGAAGAAAAATCCTGAAATGTTTTCCTCAAAAAACATAATTTCTTTATGACTGAAGAAAGACAGATATGAACATCTTGGATGACAATGGGGTGAGTACATTATCTGTCAATTTTTGTTCTGGAAGTGAACTACTCCTTTAATAGAGGTGATCTCAATCCTCCTTTTCATGGTTAGGAGCATTTTCAGTCCAGTGACAATGAAGGCAGAAGAAGATTATTAAAGTAAACTCATTTATTAAACAAAAGTAAACTCAGGAAATCCAACAGAAAAAGCATCAACGATACAACATGTAGTACACCACACCAGCTCTGTACAGAAACAATACCTGACCCTGGACTTGAAATACACATAGTCTTGTTCTCGGAGGTGACTAGTTAATGAGACTAATTAATGATTATAGTGATTAATGCCTGCCAGGAAAAACAGAATGTAGTCGGTTACAAAGGAAACACAAACTAAAAGTAAATGAAGACAAAAGCAAACAGGGAAAATGTCACAATTACATGCTTAATAAAAATATGTCAATCTTCAGCAGAGAAGTGAATTAAACTGATGCTGAATTAAACTCCATGTTCTGTGTGACTTCAGGTGTCTGCACTCCAGAGTTAATCACACAATCAGAATCAAACGCTGAGATGACAGAACATTTATAAGCCTATTGACTCTTGTGAGCCCTCTGAATCTGATCTAAACCAAGTTGGATTTGCTTGGTTTTGTCAACTCAAAACCTACTCTGAATTTGTTCATCTAGCTTCATGCAACAGGCGGGTGAAGCAGGGTTGAAGATGCTCTATGCTTTACGGCAATGAGTGGAGCAAAGTGGTTCATCCTCGTCCTGGAGTATTAACAGCCTCCAAAGACTCGTTCAGATTCATCTTTAGACAAAACGCTGAGTGAATCACAGGCACGAGGCCTGATGTACCAGGCCGTGCAAGAAGAACCACAAGCCTAGAGCACAAATTTTAGATGTTCAGGAGTAATTTGATGTAAACCACCAGTTTTCCTATCTTTGAGCTGAATTACTGCTTGATATACCTTGTTTGTTTTAACACCTGTTATATCCATAGAAAAATCATTTACATTATGGCAAAGCAGATTTTCCACCAGTGAAGCAACTTTTTTATGATATGCTGATATTTCATGTCAGGGCATGTAAGATACAGTAGCCTCATACACTGATCCCACAATATAACCACAAAAATGAAAAATGTCATTACAATTCACATCTGTACACATGATTGCATCACTAGGTAATATCACCAGTGAGTAGTGTAGCTCGTAACAGATTCTCTGCATTTGCCTTTTTAAGACATTCCACTAAGATTTGCCTGAGGATCAGTTTTACTCCGGATCAAAACCCTTGTAAGGGGGACTTCAGGGTTATTCTCTCTTGTTCAAGAAGAAGACCCTAGCACTATAAATGGAAGGAGCGTGACACAAATCATGGGTCATACTATCTCTGTACATAAAAGTGTATTTAGTTGCCACTTATAGTACACTTGAGTGTACTAGTGTGTGAAAGATGGGTTCAAATGTACTTCAAGTGGTAACTAAATATTTTGTTTTTTTTTTTATTTATGTATTTTTCTTAGTATGTTAAAAGCACATTTTAGTTCATATTCTTGGTGTCACAAAATAGCACAGTTGAGTACACTTAGATGATCTTAAGTTTATCTTAAAACTAGAAAGGGATAAGGAAAATAAGAGAACAGAAAAAAATTACAAATAGATAAAAAGTTGTAACAATAACTTTTTATATTTAAATGCCAGTAAATACAAATTTTAATATAATTTAGTTTGAACCAGTGTACATTTTAAGAATAATTTTACAATTTCCTTAAAAAAAAAAAAAGGAAGGGGAGAAAGAGGTGTTGGACTTCTCTCCTCCTGAATCCCCAGAGCTAAATGGAGACACAGTGGATAGTGGTGCAGGTCCTCTGCCCAATCCATTTGATCCATTAGCCACTGCTGGGACTATGAAATAAAAAAGGACGAACACGTGGCACCGCAGATGGGAGATGTGTCGGAATGGTAGCATTGCATATCTATCACATCTACCACTATCATTTTATCCACCCACTGTAATAAACCCAAGTTCTTATATAGAGGAATGTTGTCCGGTGGTGTTGGGGCGACACATCAGGGTGGTGATTCCCTCGTGTGCTGCTTTTCAGGTTTTCAACCCACTCCCCTTCACCAAAATAAAGACTTAACTATGCCATTTGTCCATGTCATTTATTTATTGTAAATCACAACTGATCACAGACAGAAGGCTGTTGTAATTTCATATCACCTTACCCGTGTGCAGTGCTGTGGAGGTTATTTTGGAAATGTAATAGGTTACAGGTTACAAATTACTCTATTTAAAATGTAACAAGTAGTGTAACTTTCCCTTGGTGGAGGGACAATTATTTTAATAAACTGTAACCCCTTTTAAATTAAGGTAGTTAACAGACTTTTAATTTGAAAAGTAATTGCAGTAACTACTATTTTCCACAAGAGCGCGTTTCTCTGTGAGGTGTGACATAATTAAGACAGAATACACATCCTTTGACAAAGTAGAAAGCGGAGAGAAATAATGTTGATTTTAAGCTTACATATCCTGAAAGAGTAGAAGAGGAGTGAAAAAAAGTGTTTTGAGTTCTTTTCCAGTGAAATCCGGAGGAAGAAAACATCTTTTTCATCTTTTTGTTCCTCCGTTGTTGCTCTGTAATCACTCATATGTGTTCAATTAATAATGTATAGTAAGTGGTGTTGGGCTCGAGTTTACCTAAGTTGAGTCCGAGTCGAGTCTGAGTCTTTACCCAGCTAACATTTTTGGTTCCCAGAACGTTCCCAAGAACGTTCCTTATTGGTTAGCCAGGAAAGTTTTCTTAACGTAAATAGAACGTTCCCTGTAGGTTAGGGGAACGTTCCCGCAACGTTCTGAGAATGTTCCCGGAACGTTCCCTGTAGGTTTCCAGAACGTTCCCCTAACCTACAGGGAACGTTCTATTTACGTTAAGAAAACTTTCCTGGCTAACCAATAGGGAATGTTCTATTTATGTTCCTAGAAGGTTCCCAGAACGTTCTCCTAACCTCTTCACTCCGATACCGCTGCCATATGTCAGCACTCCCGCGTCCCGTAGTAAGCAGCATGGAAGACGGACAGATGCGGACCTCAATAATCACTACTACAAACCATGTCTTGTTTTAACTGTTTAATCCTTACAGATATTTAGAGCACATTTAACCACCATAAAATGACATTAAATTATCCTTTAATATCCTAGATTTGTTTTATTCGTTAATATATAAGATTAGAAGTACCATAACCCAGATTTTGTTTATTAAAGCACCAAATAACACTGACTTCAACAAAATATTGGATTTTAAAAATGTGAATTTTATTTTTACAGACATTGAAAACGAATAACATTTATTTTACTTTACTTAGAATAATATTACATTCGTTTCTTACCACTGAATTAACGACGATGTGCTTCTCTCTTTTGGTCAGTACACAAAAACTTCTCCGTTAACATCATGTTCTCTTCAATTAGACGTGTCAAATTTCCCTGAAATCACAATATTTACTCTCGTAACTTATATATATTAATTATAAGTAATTATTCATTAAATCGATCAATCAACGAATGTTAGTCAGTCAGTAAAACGAAATGACCGTTGATTTTAAATTACGCGAGTGCGCGGCTTTCTGTGGAAGGCAGAATTGAGCTCGTGCTGGAGAAGCGCGTGCAGATCAGAGGCGCGCAGAAAAGAAATTTACAAACAAACCCAGTGTTAATGATATGATTTTCTGACTACGCTTAACCTTGGCTCAATTGGAATTATATTATAATTATAATGCGATTTGACCACTTTGATGTCTACACTTTATTAAACGCTTATTTCAGACATGAAATTCTGCAAAAAATAGTTTGTTTATGATGAAAAAGAATACATTTCTGCATTAGAATGATCAGAAAGATCTGCCAAGTTTTTATTGGTTTACACGGATATGACAACTAAAAATAACCTGCAGGGAACGTTCTGGGAAGGTTGTTTTTAGGTTATAAAATGAAACCAAAAAATAACCTGCAGGGAACATTCTGGGAACGTTCCCTGTAGGTTGTAAAAATGCAGTTTAAAAATAACCTGCAGGGAACGTTCTGGGAACGTTCTCTGTAGGTTATAAAAATAAAACCTAAAAATTACCTGCACGGAACGTTCTGGGAAGGTTCTTTTTAGGTTATAAAATGAAACCAAAAAATAACCTGCAGGGAACGTTCTGGGGACGTTCCCTGTAGGTTATTAAAAAGAGAACCTACAGGGAACGTTCCTAGAACGTTCTCATTTGGTTCCCAAAAAAAAATAACCAAACGGGAACCATAGGGGAACGTTAGGGGAACGTTCTGTGTTTGCTGGGTAACCAATCGAGTCCGAGATGAGACCGAGTCCAAAATAGGCTGAGTCAGACTCAAGTCCGAGTCCCAAAGGACCGAGCCCGAGTCGAGTCCGAGTCCAAGGAAACACTACTGTTTGTCAGTATCTTAACATTGCTTTAACCCAGGGGTGCCCAAACCCAGTCCTGGAGGGCCGGTGTCCTACAGAGTTTAGCTCCAGCCCCAATTAGACACACCTGAACCAGCTAATCAAGCTCTTACTAGGCATACTAGAAACCCCCCGGCAGGTGTGTTGAGGCAAGTTGGAGCTAAACCAAGGACCAGGACTGAGTTTGGGTGCCCCTGTTTTTAACCTTTACAACTGGAAAAATGCAATGTCAATTGAAATGTAAGAAAAGCAAACCTCTAGTGGATCTTGCCATTTTTGATTTCACGACATCTCAAAATTAGTGTCCATGCTCTGCTTAGCAAACTTAAAGTCATGTAACAGAAGTTATGGCTGATCTATGTGATGTGACATATTTCAGAGTGAAACAGGTTTTAGAATGTGATAAATTATAGGGCGGTACATGACTTTATTCATGGATGTAGTAAATGTATAAATTTAAGGGTCGGGGTAAAGAAGTATCTTGGTGAATGGGACCTTAAGAGCAGAAAATGCACTTTTTATCTCTGAATGTGGCTGTGTGTGTTTTGGGTTGTATATGACCTTTTTTGAAAATGAGGCTGTGAGGGATAAACCTTTACAATGGCACACACTGTGTATAAAATCCTACATATACTTTTCATAAGTCACAGTCAACTCACACCTGTTATATTTTTGAATGCATTTATAGTTACATCAATTACAATAAATTACATTATATCAGGAATAATAGATGATGGGCCATGCACACCCAAGGTGGTTTTAGACCCATAAAAACTCTTGCTGCAAAGATGTTAGAAAAATTATTTTTCTTTGAAGCTAGAAACTGCCACCATGTTTAAAAAATAATAATAATTTAAATACAGAAAAAGCTAACCAACTAATGTAAGTAAAACATTCTCAAGCTTACCGAAGGCAAGTAAACACTCCAAGTATTGCTTACAAGCAAAAGTATTAATAAATATATTAATCAAAAATACAAATGAAATAATATTTTTTAAAAATAGAATTTTTAGTTTTTTAAAGTTTTTTAGGTAGGTCTATATAAAGGCTACTACAGAAATAGACTACAGACATTTCATGAAGTAATAAATGTTAAAATACAACACCTCAAAATCTTCACTGTATACATTGAAGATGATACTTATTACAGTTAATAAGTGATTCAGTCAAGAACAGTGAGTGATGTTCTCTTTTTCTTTTGTTGTTTGATTAATATTTATGATGCGGTCGGCTGCTGCAGGTTTACGCTGCTGTCACTTTAAGATCTGACGCACAGATCAAATATTTTGACGCATCAGTGTTTCTCCGAACTGTTCAGGTTTACTTAGGACAAAACCGACTTCATTTACATGAATATACTCCAAGACGAGTATGTGTGTAGCAACAGCAGAACTTGTTTGAAGCGAAAGAGAACTCGGCATTCACACACTGACTGTGAGCCGCTTTGAGTGTGTGTGCACATAAACCCGTCGGCTTTCAAGTAGCCCACTGGACAAGACTTAAAAACACAGTCGGAGTTAAATCAAATGTAATGTTCAAATCAGCTGCGTCACACATTAGTTAACGTGCATCGGGATCAGAGTATGTAATTATTTAATGTAATTAATTATTTTATAGTTTCATTTCATATTTGTCTTACAATAATATGTCTGTTAATGTCAAGGGTATATTTTATTTACAGGATTTTCTTTGTAAAATAAGTTCATATGTTGGGAAGAAAAAAGAAAGAGAGAAAGTTGTATGATTTCATGAGAGATGTCTGTTGCTAATTCAGATCAAGTGAATGTCAATGAGTGATAAGTTCATTATGCAGGTTGTTTTTTGTTTCTCTTTGATTGGTAACAGTGTGTAATCGATGTCACAGAGTTTCATTTCCTGCAGTGAATTCAACACCTTTATTGTATCTTCAGTCACTGGATACAGATCAGAGAATCACAACACCATACACTTAGAAAACTACAGAATTTAAAAATACCCGGGTAGTAGATTTTTTTCTTGCATCACGTGACTATTTCTACTTCTTCTTAATCTTTTTTTCCTATTCCTGGAGGAATCAGACTTTAAAAGATGAATGGATTCCTATTGGAATGAATTTTTAAAATTAATTCTATGTATTTATTGAAATTAAATTATTCTAAACGATTTTCATTATAATGTATTTTGAATATTTTCAATGAGCTGTGTTTATTATAATAGGCCAATGTATTCAACATATTATAGATTAATTTATTTAGAATTTGTATTTATTATAATAATGTTTGTATATGAATTAAAGTATTTGTGATGAATTTTATTTAGTGTGAATTATTTAGTGATGTATTACTTGAATGAAGGAAGGAAGGTGTGCCTGTCATCACCGATAACCTGGAGAACCGGTGCTTTACAAAAAAAGCCAAAGGACCCGTTGTTACGTGGAGTGAGAGGCGAGAGGCGAGCGGATCCACTTGCGAGCTTTTATTAATAGGACGAGACAAAGACATGGTCGTACAGGCAGGGTCGAAAACAGGAGCAGACAGGTATATCACGGGCAAGACGTAGAGAATAATCCAATAACACGAGCAGAGTCCAGAAGGCAGGCGGCGAACAGTCAAAACGGGGAAGCCAGGCGAGAGAACTAGGAACTAGGAAAACGCTAACGAGAATGAACACAACAATAACTCACAATACTCCGTGGCTTGCAAAGGGAAAGACCGGGGTTTTTATAGCGCCACTGATTGGTCACAGGAATCGACGCAATAGGCGCGATGGGTGATGGGAGTAGTAGTCCGGGGTGCAAAGCAGCAGTCTGTGAGAAGTGACAGGGTGAGAGTGACATCTGGCGGTGAGCGGACCGCAAGACACCGACCAGATTTGTAACATAGCCCCCCCCCAAGGAGCGGCTTCCAGACGCTCCAACCGAAAAACAGTCCAGGGGAGCGGTGGGAGGGCCAGGAGACTGAGGCAGAACCGGCGAGGCGGAAGCCTTCCAGGGTGGAGCCGGAGGCGGAGCAGGAGGCGCAGGAGGCCTGCAGGGCGGAGGCGGAGCAGGGGGTGCAGGAGCCCTCCAGGGCGGAGCAGGAGGCGCAGGAGCCCTCCAGGGCGGAGCCGGAGGCGGAGCAGGAGGCGCAGGAGCCCTCCAGGGCGGAACAGGAGGCGGAGCAGGAGGCGCAGCAGCCCTCCAGGGCGGAACAGGAGGCGGAGCAGGAGGCGCAGGAGCCCTCCAGGGCGGAGGCGGAGCAGGAGCCCTCCAGGGCGGAGCAGGCAACGCCAGAGCCCTCCAGGGCGGAACCAGACGCAGAGCGGGAGGCGGAGCAGCCCTCCAGGGCGAAACAGGAATCTGCGTCACGGTCTGGGACCTGGGGAGAGCAGGGACAGAGGAGGCAGACGGAATAGGGGGAGTAGGCGCAGCAGCCCTCCAGGGCGGAACAGGAGGCGGAGCAGGAGGCGCAGCAGCCCTCCAGGGCGGAACAGGAGGCGGAGCAGGAGGCGCAGGAGCCCTCCGGGGCGGAACAGGAGGCGCAGCAGCCCTCCGGGGCGGAACAGGAGGCGCAGCAGCCCTCCGGGGCGGAACAGGAGGCTGCGTCATAGACTGGGACCTGGGAAGAACAGTGACAGAGGGTGCAGACAGGAAAAAGGGAGAAGCAGAGAGTTTAGCGGATAACGCCCCCTCCATAAGAGGTTCTACGGCAGGCGCCGACACCTCTGGAGGCATTGGCGCAGCTTCTCCGCTGGGGAAGGCCTCTGGAGCAGACTTGAGACCCAACGGGACCTCTGAAGCAGGCTTGTGATCAGAGGGGAGCTCTGGGTCAGGCTGGAGGCCAGACGAAAGCTCTGCAGCAGACTTGAGATCAGAGGGGAGTTCTGGAGCAGGCTGGAGACCAGACGAGAGCTCTGCAGCAGGCTTGAGATCAGAGAGGGACTCTGGAGCAGGCTTGAGATCGGACGGGAGCTCTGGAGCAGACTGGTGAACAGACGTGGCCTCAGGGGCACAGTGTGCAGCCCACACACACCAGATGGCAACCGCCATTAGAGGAAGAGCAGCAGCGGGAGGTTGTGGTGGGTCCAGTACATTGGTTATCATGATAGGCCATGATCGTGGGATATCAGACGAGGCATGGCACGGCTCTGGAAGGTCAGACGAGACGTGACTTGGCTCTGGACGAATAGATGAGACATGACGAGGCACTGGGAGGTCTGATGAAACATGGAGTGGCTCTAGACAGATAGACGAGATGTGACGGGGCTCTGGAGGGTCAGACGAGGCGTGACTTGACTCTGAGCGGTCAGACGACGCGTGACTTGACTCTGAGTGGTCAGACGAGGCGTGACTTGACTCGTGGTGACCAACTGTGACTTGACCTGCTTCGTGAAGATCAGTAGTGAATTGACTTGGCTCATGAAGATCAGCAGTAACCTGACTCGGTTTGTGACGACCAGCTGTAACCGGGCTTGGTTCATGGAAATCCGCTGTAACATGTCTTGACTCAGGAACAACCTGACTTGACTCAGGGACAACAGCCCTGACGTCGCTGGACTTGGCAGCTTGACCGGACTTGGCAGCTTGACTGGATGCTGAAGCTTGGGTGGACACAGCCGTTTGACTGGAGACTGAAGCTGCATTATGACAGGGCCTAACAACTAGGCTTGACTCACGAGGATCTGCTGAGGCCTGGCTTGCTTCAGGAACAACAGCTGTAACGTGACTTGGCTCAGGGACGACAGCTGTAACGTGACTTGGCTCAGGAACAACAGCTGTAACGTGACTTGGCTCAGGAACAACAGCTGTAACGTGTCTTGGCTCAGGAACGACAGCTGTAACGTGACTTGACTCAGGAACGACAGCTGTAACGTAACTTGGCTCTTGGCTTGACTCGTGGTGTACAGCTGTGACTTGGCGTGACTCGTGAGGAACAGCGACTGTGTCTTGACCTGACCCTGTTGCTGGACCAGACTTGGAAGCTTGATCGGATGTAAAGGCCTGACCGGACTTGGGGGCCTGACTTGACCTTGGAGCGGCAGCTGGAGCTTGACTTGACTCAGAAGATGCACCTGCAGCTTGACTTGGCTCTGAAAGAGTGGCCTTAGCTTGGTTGGGCCTGGGAGACGCTTGACTTGACACTGGAAATGAAGCGGTGTCCTGACTTGTTTTTACAGGAACAGCAGCTGTAACATGACTTGACTTAGCAGGGACAGCAGCTGTAATGTGACCTGACTCGTGAAGAACAGGTGTGACTTGGCTTGACTCGTGGGGAACAGCTGTGACCTGGCTTGACTCGTGGAGAACGGCAGCTGTGTCCTGACTTGACTCAGGGGTAGTCGCCGCGACATGGAGCGCCACTTTAGCTGCCCATACCGTCATTAGGGGTGTATCCAGCACGTGGGCCATCATGACCACAGGTGGCGTCCGGGTGCTGACCACAGGTTCTGGAATGGCGGCCATCTTGTGCAATGGCTCTGGCGTGGCAGCCATCTTGTGCAGTGGCCCTGGCGTGGCAGCCATCTTGTGCAGTGGCTCTGGCTCAGGAAAGATGGCTGTTACTTGACTTGAGATAGGAGCGATAGCTCTGACTTGACTTGACACGGGAAACACAGCTTTGACCTGACTTGACACAGGAACAAGGACCGTAGCTTGACTTGACTTGGAAACTTGACTTGACTCAGGAAATACAGCAGCAACTTGGATAGACTTGGGAACTTGACTTGACTCAGGAAACATAACTGTACCTTTGAACGGCTCTTGTATGGCAGCTGTGACGTGACGGAGCTCTGTTTCCGCCGCCATCTTGTGAACGGGCTCCACCGTCGCCGCCATCTTGTGAACGGGCTCCGCCGTCGCCGCCATTGTGTGGACGCGCTCCGACGCGGCCGCCATTTGGTGAACGGGCACCGCTGTCGCCGCTACCGCGTTAACGCGCTCTGGCGCGGCCGCCATCTTGTGCGCGGGCTCTGCTGATGCCGCCATAGCTCGCGCACGCTCAGTCACGGCCGCCATTTCACGAGCGATCCAGGCGGAAAATCTGTCTGTGGCGTCGTGATCCGGCGTTACCGCCAATCTGCGAGAGGGGTGCGCGGCTGCCCTGTCTGCGTTGTCGCGCACCTCCTTCGCGACCCCCACAGTATACGGCGATCCCACACACATAAGAGCAAAGTTCACAAATGCAGCTAGAGAAGAGCGCGGACCCTCGCGTCTCAGACTTGTCCTCAAGCGCTCGTTAGCGCCATCACAAAAAATCTCAATTATAGTACTGTCCGGTAGGGTGGAATAGTTTGCAAAAACTAAAAACTCACGGGTGTACTGCTCAAGTGAGCGTGGTCCTTGTTTGATCCGAAATAAAGTCCTGTCTGTGTCCATATCAGAATGTCCGGGGGTGAAGCTGCTGGATCCTGTGGTGCCGGAGTATTCTGTTACGTGGAGTGAGAGGCGAGAGGCGAGCGGATCCACTTGCGAGCTTTTATTAATAGGACGAGACAAAGACATGGTCGTACAGGCAGGGTCGAAAACAGGAGCAGACAGGTATATCACGGGCAAGACGTAGAGAATAATCCAATAACACGAGCAGAGTCCAGAAGGCAGGCGGCGAACAGTCAAAACGGGGAAGCCAGGCGAGAGAACTAGGAACTAGGAAAACGCTAACGAGAATGAACACAACAATAACTCACAATACTCCGTGGCTTGCAAAGGGAAAGACCGGGGTTTTTATAGCGCCACTGATTGGTCACAGGAATCGACGCAATAGGCGCGATGGGTGATGGGAGTAGTAGTCCGGGGTGCAAAGCAGCAGTCTGTGAGAAGTGACAGGGTGAGAGTGACATCTGGCGGTGAGCGGACCGCAAGACACCGACCAGATTTGTAACACCCGTGGTGTGGAGTCCACAACCCGCCACATTGACAGACTTCTGCAGGAGCTGATGGGAGAGAAGGGGAAAATCTGATGGGTGTTCATACCTTTGTGTGTTTGCATCTATTATCATTTATTATTTGATATTTTTGTAGCATTTCTTGTTTTAAAAACTAAATGTTTTATAGTTCATAGAACAGTGACTCATCTTCAAAAAATATTCTGTGAACATGGGTGAAACCATCATCGGTATCATTGTCAATCTTATTATTATTTTGATTATTATTTAGAAGAAAATAAATATAAAACATTTATCTCATGTAAAAAAAAAAAAAAAAAGATTTTTGATAATGTGTTTTAAAAAGTACATTGGGAAGAGAGTGCATACATTTTATGCTTTTTTTTGCAGTTTCCAGTAACAATATAAAATCAAATCACACAGATATTTAATTTAATTAATCTGAGTAACAAGTTCATTTATTTTTGTTCATAATCATCATTCTTCATAGACTATTGGGTGACTTCAAACTTGTCTGCGGTGGGACTCGATCCGGTGTTGTTCACCTCAGCGGTTTGCCCTGTGAAGAACATAACATGACAATTTTCTATAAAATATGAACATCAGTCTTTCAGAAATCCTTCCCTTTCTTCCATTTTTCCTTCTTTTTCCTTCCTCCCCTTCGTTTGCTGAGTATATCACAGGAACAACAGCTCAAGAGTTGCAGAGAAATGCAGTTATGCCCTAAAATTCAAGATATTGGTATATCACAGATCACACAATATCACACGAGCAGGAAGAGTGATATGACACCAGTGCTGATTTTGTCTCGATTTATCACAAGCTTAAATGTGATTTTATACAATAGTTTAGTAAATAAGAAGTTGATATTGTGTTATATTTAAAACACAATATTGTGTGTTTTTGCTCAATTTTACAGAGAACATGTTACCTTTGAAACCACAGCAGAATAGTTTCTGTCTCTGAGAAACACAGCGGTGTTTAGTTTCTGAATGAATCCGTGTTTTGAACGAATTGTGTGAACCAATGATTCAAAGATTCATTCATAAACAGACATTTACTTCATTCCTGAATGAATCAGCAGTTTGAACCAATCAAATGAATAAATGAATGATTCATAAAGACATTTACCACCACCTGCTGACAGATTTAGTTTATTTAGAGCATCATTTCATTCAAAAAAAAAAAGAAGAAGAAGAAGAAGAAAAATAAAAACATTAAAGGGGGAGTTCACCAAAAATATTTTAATTGTCATCATCATTCACCCTCATGTTGTTTCAAACCTTTCTTTTGAAGACTGTTGATAACAAAACTGTTCTGGTTTCCAGTGACTTTCATTGTATGAACAAAAAACACTGAGATGTTTCTCCAATGATCTTCTTTGATGTTTCATAGTTTTCATTTGGCCGTTGCAGCCTAAATGCTTAAGTGTAATAAATTATATTTTGAATCAAACTAAATATTTATTTCTAAAGCTACAATTTATAATGTCTACTTAATACTTTCTAATTTAACACAAAATAACTTTAAACAATCTTTTGTGGGTATTTTCAGTCTAATTTATTTTGCGATTAATTAGATTAATTGAAACATCATGTAATTAATTTATTTACACATTTTAATCGACTGACAGCACTAGTTCAAATTTGTCTTCAGAGAAACGCTGAGTGAATCACAGGCACGAGGACTGAAGTACCAAGCGGTGCTCGGAGCGAAACACTGTCTGGACAAATATGTGATCAACACCACCACGATCAGGTCAAACTGATCGACTTCATCTGCGGTGAAATCATCAAAAGCGGCGGCTATAAGGGTGTATTTATAGGTGAGTTGGATTTTTGTGTTGCCATTGCAATGAATGAGATGTGATTTAATACTCGTGAAGAACAGATTTGTGTCAATTGGTCAAGTTACTGGTGACTTTTGTAACCTGAATATCTCTTGCTCTTTAATGAACAGGATACGCCTGCCCTCCTGAATACTTTGTGGACTTTGAATATGAGGCCGAGACAACAACAGTCTGGTCTCTGGGCATCGTGATGTACAGGACGGTGTGTGGATGTCAGCCCTTCACAGATCAACATGACGGCCTGAGTTTTGACTCCAGAGTGTCCACAGGTGTATGTGTGCACACTACTGTATCTATATACTTATATTTATAATTACAAATAATTAAATATGTATTTTATATTTCTGCATTTAATTTGAATTTCTGTGTATGTGTTATATATCATGTTTCTTAGTGTGTGTTTGTAGTTAAACACCAAGACTATTTACCAAATGAATTTTAATAAATGATTTAATAAAGAAAAACACATTAGTGGTAACATGTTTACACAGTAAAATCCCCAGTGTTAAATGAACACTGATCAGTTTTCACAGTTTTAATAGTAATGCTGAAGCAGTGTTATATTTAGTAAAATAAAGTGGATTCACTCTACAAGTGATGACTGAGCATTAGTGATGACACCTACAATTAACAAACACAATCACTGAGAATAAGAGGAACAGCAAGAACAGAAAAAAGTGAAGCGGTGATCAGAAACACATCGACTACTTACAGCAACACAGCCTTAGATGAAATCAATCACGAGAGGATGATTCAACAACTGCACAAACACAATTATCATATTAATTTACTGCAAACCAGTTTGTCTTTATTTCTTTCATATAGTACATGTTCAAAGGTTGCTGAAGTCTGTTAACAATATGGTGATTCGTGTTTCCATTAGTTTTAGTAATTGTTGAAAGTGCTGCCATCACTATTTTCAACTGTTTCATGGTCCTGAGTGACTGCACTGACACCTTTTACTATGTGTGCTTTTGGAAATCAGTGACCGACAGCTGGATTTGGACGTGTGTGATTTCACAGATTGGTATGAAAGTCTTTAAAAATAGCAGATTTCAGTTTTCAACTTTAGAAGTTGTTATTAACTGTCTGATTGAAAAAGCTTTTCTTATAACCCCTGCTTCTGAACAAACTGCATATGATTAAGCTTCAATGAGGCATTTTTGGGTTTTCATATCTCTGAATGTTTTTGTTATGTTCACTGCTCTTTTTAACTGATTTGTGCACAGATCTTATGAAACAGGAGACAATTCATTTGATGCTTTGAAATGTTTTATCAGTGACAACAATGAATAATGTGATCAGAACTAAAGCAATTACAGTTTTCAGCTCTACTTTCAGCAGATGGAGCAAAAGAAATGACAAAGTTATCATATAATCCAATCATTCATATGTTTTGACCTTATATTGTTTTTCCTTTACATCATTAATGTGTTAAATAGAGAAATATGCAGGCAAAAACACTAACTAACATAAACCAGCCTGTAATCCATGCTGATTTATGCTGGATTTTTCAGCAGGGACTAGTCATTTCACATTTAGATTTGTTTATTGTTATATTTAAAATAAATTAAAAATAATAATATGTTGTTAATAATAATAATAATAACACCAATAACAAAATATAATTTTACTTCATTTTTAAATTATAACATTTAATCTCAATTAAAAAAATTACTACTATTGCAACAATCGTATTGTACTGTAAATAAAAGGTCAGTACATAATAATTTATTTTATAGCGCAACAGGATTATTGTAATAGTAACTGTTTTAATTTAAATAAAAATAATTAATATTATTTTGCTTTTTATTAAATTCTCAATTTTTATTTTATAGCGTGATAGGATTACTGCAATCATAACATTTCTTTATGCTTTATTCTTTATTATTAAACAACAAAAGAAAAATTATTATTATTATTATTATTAATATTATTAATATATCCTAACATTTTATTTTACAGAGCAATATGATAACTGCAGCAGTATTTAATAACAAAATAAAATTCATATTCATATTTGGCAATTATTATTTAAATTATAACAAATATAAGACATGTTATCAATAATATTCAATAACAATAATTAATAATAATAATAACAAAATATTAATGATATAAAATATGAACTATATTTTATTTAAATGACAATTAACAATTAAACAAACAAATAAATATAATAAATAATACATATAAAACTCAATATTATTGCAATAATATTATTACAATGTTTAATATATCTTCAATAAAAAGTCAGTATTTATTAATAATTATAATAAAACAAAATATGAATTTTATTTTATAATTAAAAGTTAACAAATTATGTTGTAATTGCAATATTTACATTAATATCAATCATTATTATTATTAATAATTTTAATTGTTATAACATTAAGGAAAATACAATCAAAATGCTTTAATATGAAAACACTAAATATTAAACATGTTGGTTATTTTTAATATATTATTACTACTTTGTTATTGCAATTTATATTAATAAACAAAATATATTTTTTTCTTTATTGTAAAAATACAAATTACACAAATAAATAAAAACTCTTACTATTGCTGTAATCATATTGCACTGTAAAATAACATTTCATTATTTAATAATAATATCAATAATAAAATATATAATATTTAATATTATTTTTATTTTAATTATAACAAATGAGCAAAGAAATATTACAATTCCAATAATCCAACAGTACTGTAAAATACAAAGGGAGTATTTATTAATAATAATAATAATAATAATAATAAGAGCTTTGCATCATTATTAATAAAATGTTATCAAATCCATTAAAAAACAAACAAAAAATTTTTTTGCTAAAGTAAAACATTTAGTATGTTTATGTTTAATTTACTATTGTTATAATTACTATTATTATTATTATTATTATTACTATACTCAGTTTTACTGAATTTTACAAGATTATTACAATATATTTATATTACAATATTATTATTGCAATTACAATATTTTATTATCATCTTATAATTGTATTAATTTATAAATACAATAAATGCAATAAATATAAAATTATAAAAAGTGCTGATACAAACATGTCAGCTCAAGTAATATTTGGATTATATCTAAGGTAATACTTGTTTAAATCAATTCAATATACAAATAAAAATAGTAAATAATATAAAAAAGATTTTTGTAAATACACTGTGATTAAAACACATGGACTTTTCCTGACAAAATGCCAATAAAAAAGATTGGAAATATAATAATATTTATAAAAAACTTCATATGTATAGTTTCTATTATTTTTTGAGCTTTCAGATGATGTTTACATTTCAGTTTAAAAAAAAATGGACGCTTCACATTTGTTGGTTTTGAATTCAGTGACATCTTGAAAATATGTCAGTTGTATGAGCATATTTGTGTGTTTTGAATGTAATTTATTTACACATTCTTGTACACTTGTTTTGTAAACATTTGCAGTATGAATTTTTTGTACTTACTAAAACTGTTCTACATTTCAAAATATGATAAAAATGTATTTTTTGCATATTTAAATAAAATATGTTTTTGAAAAAAAAGTAGTGTTATAATGTAGTTTTATTAAGTAATTATATGTAACAATAACTCAATGCTTCTGGTTTACTGTTAGTGATCATGCAGGGTATGTTGTGACCCCATGATGTAAGTGCTTTGCAGTTTTAATGTGAGATGTAACGTTAAAACATGGAGGACCGTAAATCCTTGCACAAGCTTCACAATGCACTTACATCACAATGTGCCCCAGGTGATCACTCATTGAACAGTAGACCAATCACAAGCACTTATTTATAGTTAAAAAATTCCAAATATTACTATTTTACTGGATCACTTAAGATAATGACTGATCCACTTGGGTCATGTGAATTATCGTTATGATTGCCGTTTTATGTTTTTTTTTTTTTTTTTTTTTTGAAGCATCAAATGAGTGTCAGCCACTGAATGGCGTTATATGAATTTATAGATATGGATTATTTTCCTAAATACCTTTGTATGTTTTGATCTGAAGACACATCGGGACGATATTAAGCTGAAAGATAAGTGTTAGGTCTAGTTGTTTTAAATACGTACAGTAGCAGTATGAAATGAAGCTGCATCCACACATGAACAAACATACCTGGCATGATGCTTGATTGGTGTTTCTTCTTGTCTCAACTTGCTCTAGTAATTCTGCCAAAGTCTGACTCAAGGTCCCAGTTTTAGACTTGAAAATCTTCATTAGACAGGGTGTATGTTTGTCTAGTTCACCAAAGAATTCATTCTGAAGGTTCTTGCAGGCTATCCTGGTGAATTCTGCAAAGACCTACAACACACAAAATCATTTAAGCAATGATACAAATGGAAATAACCAATTACAATAACATTTTTTACCTCACGCTCTGTAAATAGTGCTGGCCAGCGATCCAACATTGTTTCGATCGGTGGCTCTGTTTCCACTATTTCTTTTCTTCGTAAGGGAAATGTTTGGTCCATCTTGTGGGCAACCAGGGTCTTGTTTGGTGCTCGTTTTCGCATTTCTTCAACAAGCAGTTCCCTATCTTTTTCAAGAGATATTTTGTCCTTTGAGCTGAGAGAGGGAAAACATCGTTCAATTCAGAGAGTTCAGTGACTGCCTGGGGACTTAAATGACTGACACAAAGCTCGCAGGAAATAAGTGCTCAATATACCACGAGGTCATTTGTCTGCAGACAAACACAACTTGAGTGTTAATAACTACAAGTCTTGTAATGTGTCTGAAATCTGGGAGACCAGCACATGAACCAACAGAAACAATCATGTCTGCTGCATACTTCATCCCATCCACACAGACTGAAGATGCTACCAGGACAGTGTTTTGCTGACCATTCATCTGAAAGAGGCATTGCTGCACATTGTCAGGAAATGATGAAACCATGACAGCTTTACACAATATGCTATAATAGTCCCCAGATTGTGTCCACAAAACTAAACTGTCTAAATCTAAAATAATATTGATTTATGTTCTGCTCGATTCATGAATCGATACATTAAGATCACCAGGACATCAAAACATTCAGTAAAAACACGTTGTTCATTTTCAAATAGATGACACATATTAAGATCAATCACTTACACTGAGAATTTCTTGTGGCGTCTCGAGGAAGTTTCTGTGTTTCACTGTCAACACTGTTCCCTAGCGGTCGGGAGAAAATGTCTCCTGCGCCCGACTACAAATAATCTTAACAAATCAAACAGAGGAAAACATGCTGCGTTTTCAAACGCAACACATTTATTTCATGAATTATGAACATGAGTTTGAGTTGCTCATAATGTGCATTTAAAACACAAAACGCATCAACCATTCCCACATTTATCATGAGAAGTGTTTATAAATCTGCTGAAAACAAAAGAGAAGTGTTATTATTAACAAAATATGAATTTTACTGTTGTTTTCATTTGATCAGTTAAACAAATCATTGTACTGTAGATAGAAGATCAGTGTATATTAATAATAATAAAATACTGACTTTTTATTTTACAGTGCAACAGGATTATTATACTAATAACTGTTATAATTCAATAAAACATATAATGAATATTTTGTTTTTATTAAATACTCACTTTCTATTTTACAGTATGATTGGATTACTGCAATCAATACATTTCTTTATTGTTATAATAAAACAAAGGTTATTGGTTTATTATTATTATTATACTCTGTCATTTTATTTTATAATGCAATATGATTACTGCAGTAGTATTTAACAATAAAATAAAATTCATATTTTTAGCTATTATTATCATTTAAATAACAAATATGATAAGAAATATAGAAATGTCATGACTGCAATAGACATTAACAAAAATATCAATAATATAATATATTATAAATTTATTACTTAAATTAACTGTTATTGCAATATTAATTCATTTAAAAAAATAGTATTTATTTATTCTTTATATTATTATTTTATTTTATTTTGACAACAACGCCCCAAATATGATTTTGCATTAATAATAATAATAATAATAATAATAATAATAATAATAATCAAATTTAAAATACTGACTTTTTATTTTACAGCAGTTGTACCATTTTAATGGATTTATTGACATTTAAATAATAATAATAATAATAATAATAATAATAATAATAATAATAATAATAATTTTTATGTAAAATTGTAACGCCACGCCACCCCTCTGCTGCTTCTATGGTTACTTCCTGTTTGGCAGCCATATAAGCAGGGTCATGCCAAACAGGACTCCGCGAAGTATTGTTTTGCTGTGCGGACTTTACTAAGCGTTTTCTCCTGTTTTATTGCCCTGTTATTTGCCACGGTTTTGTTTTATAGTCATAGTTTTTGTCTTGATCCATTGTCATAGTTTAGCCTAATTTCATAACCTTGTTTAATTTGTTACTTTTGGACTGCTCACTTGGACTTTGACCTTCTGCCTGTTTATATTTGGAATTACGCTTTTGTCTTGCCTACACTAATTGTTTGGAGATTGACCCTGCCTGTCTGACTACGCTGTGTTCAATAAAAGCTCGCACTTGGATCTTATACGCTTCCCACGAGTCCCGTTACAGAATACTTCGCTTCCCAAAGATCCAGCGGCTTTCAAGAACACAGATCACCATGGATGCAGCATCATGCCTCTTCCACCTCCACCAAGGTAACCGGCCCATTGAGGATTATGTGACTGATTTCTGTGACCTGTGTTATTTGGTGGCGTTTAATGACGTCGCACTTAAGGACATTTTCCGCCATGGACTAAACGAACCCATTCGTTCCTGCCTACCTGGAGGAAAGATTCACTGGTCACTGGAGCAATATATTGACTTTGCACTCCGCTTAAGTGGCTCACCTTTTACTGTTGGGATTGCGGATGAGGGACCCTGCAATCCTGCAGTAACCCCCATACCACAACCTGCTCATGTCATGTCTGCTACACCAGAGCCCTCTCATGCCAAGCCTACCAAGCCAGAGTCTGTTCACGTCATGTCCTCCAAGCCAAAGCCTGCTCAAGCCATGTCTGCCAAGCCAAAGCCTGCTCATGTCACATCTACCAAGTCACAGTTTACTCATGCCATGCCTGCCGCTCCAGGGCCTGCTCACGCCATGCCTGCCCGTCCAGAGTCTGTACCTGTCATGGCCGCCTTCTCAGAGCCAGTCCACGAGATGGCGGCCATCTCAGAGCCAGTGCACAAGAGGGCCGCCATCCCCAAGCCTGTTCACAAGATGGCTGCCACTCCTGAGCCTCATCAATTCAAAATCATCTCATCCAAATCTCATCTCGCCATGTCTGCTGCACCTAAAGCAAATCAAGTGATGGCTGATCCTTCGGTGTCAAGTCAAGTCAGGGCTGCACTTTTAGTGCCAAATCAAGTGACAGCTGTGTTTCCTGAGCCACGTCAAGTCACAGCTGTTCTCCATGAGTCAAGCCAAGTCACAGCTGTTCCCCATGAGTCAAGCCAAGACACAGCTGTTGTTCCCCATGAGTCAAGCCAAGTCACAGCTGTTCCCCATGAGTCAAGTCACGCTACAGCTGATTTCCATGAACCAAGCCAAGTTACAGCAGATCTTCATGAGCCAAGTCAAGTTGCTGCTGTCTTCCCCGAGCCAAGCCACAGTTGATCTTCATGAGCCAAGCCAAGTTATAGCAGATCTTCATAAGCTAAGTCAAGTTACTGCTGTTGTTCCCGAGTCAAGTCAAGCCACAGCTGACCTTCATGAGTCAAGTAAAGCCACAGCTACCCTTCATGAGCCAAGTCAAGTCACGGCACACCTCCATGAGTCAAGTCAAGCCACAGCAGACCTCCCTGAGTCAAGTCAAGCCACGGCAGACCTCCCTGAGTCAAGTCAAGTCACGGCAGACCTCCCTGAGTCAAGTCAAGCCACAGCAGACCTTTCTGAGTCAAGTCAAGTCAAGTCACGGCAGACCTCCCTGAGTCAAGTCAAGCCACAGCAGACCTCCCTGAGTCAAGTCACGACAGACCTTCCTGAATCAAGTCAAGAAACCGCTACACTCCTAACAAAGCCTCTTCAGGACATGGCTGTTAGTATGGGGCCTCACCAAGCCACGGCTGTCCTGCCAGAACCTCACCAGGTCCCATCTGACCTTTCAAAGCCACGTCACGTCTCAGCTGATCCTCTAGAGCCTCGTCACGTCTCAGCTGACCCCCCGGAGCCTCGTCACGTCTCAGCTGACATCCCAAAGCCTCGTCAGGTCTCGTCTCCGCTCCCAAGCCACGCAGAGCCCACGCTCTCTAACCTCACAGTCTCCACACCCTCAAGCCCGGCAGGCATCCCACTATCTTCTGTGCTGCCTGTCATGGCGATCGCCATATTAAGCGTGTGGGCTACACACTGTACTCCAGAGGCCTCGCCTGACCACGAGTCTGCTCCAGAGGCCTCGCCTGACCGCGAGTCTGCTCCAGAGGCCTCGGCTGACCGCGAGTCTGCTCCAGACGCCTCATCGGACCACAAGTCTGCTCCAGAAGCCTCGCCTGATCATGAGTCTGCTCCTGAGGCCTTGTCTGTCCACGGGTCTGTACCAGAGGCCTTTCCTGTCCACGAGTTCGCGCCAATACCTCCTGAGGTGTCAGCATACGCTGTAGAACCTCCTAAGGAGGTGGCGTCCAGTTATGAACTCTCTGCCCGTCCTGTCACAGTCATGGAGGCTACTTCTGAACGCTCTCCCTGCCATGTCCCTGCCATGTCATGTCAAGGGGCCAATCATAGGCTCCCTGCTCTGCCTGCGCCGCCACGGCTCCCTGCTCTGCCTGCCCCGCCACGGCTCCCTACTCTGCCTGCCCCGCCATGGCTCCAGGCTCCTCAGGATCAGACATGGTTCCATGGCCCAGGTCCTTCACTGCTTCACTGTCTGCCTCTGTTCCACGGCCCAGGTCCTCCTAGGTTCCACTGTCTGCCACAGTTCCACGGCCCTGGTCCTCCAAGGTTCCACTGTCTGCCACAGTTCCACGGCCCTGGTCCTCCAAGGTTCCACTGTCTGCCACAGCTCCACGGTCCAGGTCCTCCTGGGTTCCACTGTCTACCACTGATCCAAGGTCCAGGCCCTCCAGTGCTTCACTGTCTGCCACTGCTCCATGGCCCAGGTCCTCCAGTGCTTCACTGTCTGTCCCTGCTCCACAATCCAGGCCCACCTCCTCTGCACGGACCTGGCCCTCCGTCCCACCCCTGTTTTGCCTCTGTTCCCCCACCCTCCTGGACTGTTGTTGTTGTTTTAAGCGCCAGGAGTCGCTCCTAGAGGGGGGGGATTCTGTAACGCCACGCCAGCAGAGGGAGCCCTCACCCATTGACTGACTGTTAGCGCTCCCTCTGCTGCTTCTATGGTTACTTCCTGTTTGGCAGCCATATAAGCAGGGCCATGCCAAACAGGACTCCGCGAAGTATTGTTTTGCTGTGCGGACTTTACTAAGCGTTTTCTCCTGTTTCATTGCCCTGTTATTTGCCACGGTTTTGTTTTATAGTCATAGTTTTTGTCTTGTTTTTGCCATAATTTTGTCTTGATCCATTGCCATAGTTTAGCCTAGTTTCATAACCTTGTTTAATTTGTTACTTTTGGACTGCTCACTTGGACTTTGACCTTCTGCCTGTTTATATTTGGAATTACGCTTTTGTCTTGCCTACACTGATTGTTTGGAGATTGACCCTGCCTGTCTGACTACGCTGTGTTCAATAAAAGCTCGCACTTGGATCTTATACGCTTCCCACGAGTCCCGTTACAAAAATACTGAAATAGTTTTTATTGATTTGTTTATTTGTATATTTAAAATAAATTAAAAAAATGTTGTTGTTAATAATAATAATAGTAATATTAACACCAATAACAAAATATAATTTTACTTTATTTTAAAATTATAACATTTAAACTTAATAAAAAAAATACTATTGCAATAATCATATTGTACTGTAAATAAAAGGTCAGTACATCATAATATTAATAATAATAAAATACTGACCTTTTTATTTTACAGTGCAACAGGATTATTGTAATAATAACTTATAATTTAGTAAAATGTATATAATTAATATTTTGTTTTTATTAAATACTCACTTTTTATTTTACAGTATGATTGGATTGCTGCAATCATAACGTCTTATTGTTATAAAACAAAAAAAAAATATTTTGGTTATTATTGTTACTATTATTATTATTATTATTATTATTATTATGTAGTGTCATTTTATTTTACAGTGCAATACTATTAATGCAGTAGTTTTTAATAATAAAATAAAATTCATATTTTTAGCTGTTATTATCATTTAAATTATAACAAATATAAGAAACAGAAATATGTTATGATTGCAATAGACATTAACAAACATATCAATTATATAATATATTATAAATGTATTATTTAAATTAACTATTATTATTGCAATAATGTTTTTGCAATATTTATTCAATAAAAAATAAAAAATCAGCCAAAATCTAATTTTTATTTTATTATTATAAGATTATTTATTATAAAGTGAATTAAAATACAGACTTTTTATTTTACAGCAGTTGTACCATTTAAATGGATTTACTGACATTTAAATAATAATAAATCGTTGTTGTTGCTGTTGTTGTTGTTGTTAAATGTCAAATAGTTTTTATTGATTTGTTTATTGGTATATTTAAAATAAAGAAAAAAATATTTTGTTAATAATAATAATAATAACCAATAAAATATATAAATTTACTTTATTTGTAAATTATAACATTTAAACTCAATTAAAAAATGACTACTGCAATAATCATATTGCACTGTAAATAAAAGGTCAGTACATAATTTATTTTACAGTGCAATAGGATTAGTGTAATAGTAACTGTTTTAATTTAAATAAAAATAATTCATATTATTTTGGTTATTAAATTCTCAATTTTATATTATTTTATAATGTGATAGGATTACTGCAATCATAATATTTCTTTATGCTTATTATAAAACAACAGGAGAAACAATTATTATTATTATTATAGACTAACATTTTATTTTACAGAGCAATATAATAACTGCAATAGTGTTTAATAATAAAATAAAATTAATATTTTGGCTATTATTGCAACTTAAATTATAACAAATATAAGACATGTTATCAATAATATTCAATAATAATAATAACAAAATGTTAATAATATAATATATTAACTATATTTTATTATTTAAATTACAATTAAACACATAAATTAAATAAATAATAAATGAAAAAATATATATCATTGCAAAAATATTACAATGTTTAATATATCTTATATCATAAATATTTATTATAAATAATTATAATAAAACAAAATATAAATTTTATTTTATTATTAAAAGTTAAAATATGTTGTAATTGCAATATTTACATCAATATCAATTATTATTATTATTATTGTACATAATATTATTAGTGTTCTATTATTATTATTATTATTATTATTATTATTATTATTATTATTATTTGCAATTGTTATAACATTAAGGAAATAAAATACTATAATATGAAAATACTAAATATTAAATATGTTGGTTATTTTTAATGTATTATTATTACTACTACTATTTATTGCAATTTATATTAATAAACAAAATATTTTTACTTTATTGTAAATATACAGATTACACAAATAAATAAAAACTCTTACTATTGCTGTAATCATATTGCACTGTAAAATAAAATGTCAGTATTTAATAATAATAATAATAACAACAATATCAATAATAAAAGATAAATAAGCAAAAACATAAAAATTGCTATAATCCAACAGTAGTTAAAATATAAAGGGACTGTTTATTAATAATAATAATAATAATAACAGAGCTTTACATTATTATTAATAAAATGTTAACAAAAATCCATTAAAAAAACTGATTGTTGTAAAGTAAAATATTTAGTATTTTAATCCTATAATAATAATAATAATAATTATTATTATTATTATTATTATTATTATTATTATTATTATCAATAATGATTGAGTTTTTACTCGGTTTTACTGAATTTTACAAGATTATTACAATATATTTATAATACAATATTATTATTGCAATTACATTTTTATTATCTTATAATTTTATTAATTCATATTTTGGCTTTTACTGAATAAAAAAGAATAATTTTATTGCCTTTTTATTAAATAAATATTGCAATAATGTTTTATATTTTGAATTAAAAAATATAATGGATATATTATATTATTGATATTTGTGCTGTTACGATTATTGCAGTCATAATATATATATTTTTTGTATTTCTTACAATATTTGCTAGAATTTACATTGTAATAATACCCAAAATAATATTTTTTTTATTATTTATTATTATTATTAATAACAATAATAATAGTATTAATTACATTATTTTATGTTATGCATACATACTGTTTATTTAAGAGTACAATAAATCTTATTTTTATTGATTTGTTATAATTTTAATAAATTTAAATTCATATTTTGGTTGCTATTATTATTTATTTATTTATAATTAAAATAATTTAAATTACTAAAAAGTGCTGATACAAATATTATATTAAATATTTAAATCAATTCAATGTACAAATAATAAAAAAAAAGATTTAAAAAAAAAAAAAAGATTTTTGTAAATATAGTGAGATTAAAACATATGGACTTTTCCTGACAAAATGGCAATAAAAAAGACTGGAAATATAATAATATTTATAATAAACTTCATATTTATTTACCCCCCCCCCCCCCCAAAAAAAAAAAAAAAACACATTAACTTTAAAACTCTGAAAATAGTTTAAAATATATTTTGACAGGTTTTTTTTTATTTAAAGAGATCCCATAATTGAATACAGCTTTACTGTAGTTACAATAATATTGTATTATGTAAATGCTGTGATTAAAGTCATATTTTATAATGTCAGAAGTTCATTTCAGTCTTGTGAGGAATCGATTATATTCATGATACAAACATCAATTAAAATCTGATCTCAAATTGATTTATTATTGTTTTATTATTTCTGCACAAAAAACAAGAGCAATTAATGACATGATCTTCATCAAGATTGTGACATTTTGACATTTTTAACACTAATAAAACGAATGAGTGATGAGACACGACAATAAAAACACAAATCTAGACTCACACACACTGATCTTACTGTCTATATGAGGATTTCTGACACACATTTATTCTGACTGTTATTTGAGTGACAGAAGTTGAGCTGCAGTATTAATGTCATGAAGAGACTCCAGAACATCTCACTCTTACTGATTCATCAGCAGCTCAAAGCATTATGGGTACAATCTCTCATCAGTCTGTTCTCATTCATCAACACAGTTTCACTGATGATCCAACAGAAACATAAAACCCAGGATAGAGCGTCTGAGTGAATGTGGTCTGTTCTGTGTGGATGAGACTCATTGTGTCTCTGGAGACGCTGTAGAAGGACAGAGTTCCTGCACTCACATCTACATACACTCCTACTCTACTGATGATGGGCATCACAGGGAGAACTGTTTCTATCTTATTGTGTCTGAATAAGTATCTGTTGCGAGAGCAGATCAAACTCCAGGACTGATCGTTAGATCCAAACCGACACTCATCACCGTCTCCCTTCCTGCTGATGCTCTTATATGACACTGATATAAACACTTCAAGTCCACTCCACTCAATCTCCCAGTAACAGCGTCCACACACACTCTCTCTACACAACACCTGAGACCACACATCAAATCTGTCTGGATGATCAGGATACGACTGATACCCATTTGTCACCTTTCTGTTCTCCTCAGACAGAATGAGATGATTGTTTGCTGTGTTTGGATCCAGTGTGAGAAAACAGGCATCTGAACACAAGAACAGACACATTTATAACACAACAACAATCACTACAGCTGTGTGTGTGTGTGTGTGTTATATATAATATGTGTGTGTGTGTATGTGTGTTTGTAGACGTACATTTCTTCAGTCCTGCTGTAATCCTGGGTTCTCCTCCATGATCCACACTAGAAAACACACACACACATTCAGACAGTCAACTAACTGTTGTTATGCAGTTGCCAGGGTACTTGGGTGGCTGCTATGCACTTGCTAAGGTACTTAGGGTAGTTGCTAGGCTGTTGCTATGCAGTTGCTAAGGTACTTGGGGTAGTTGCTAGCCTGTTGCTATGTAGTTGCTAAGGTACTTGGGGTAGTTGCTAGGCTGTTGCTATGCAGTTGCTAAGGTACTTGGGGTAGTTGCTAGGCTGTTGCTATGCAGTTGCTAAGGTACTTGGGGTAGTTGCTAGGCTGTTGCTATGTAGTTGCCAGGGTACTTGGGTGGTTGCAGTGAAGTCACCAACATGTTCTGATTGGTTGCTATGCAGTTGCAAAGGTACTCAGTGTGGTTGCTAGGATGTTGCTATGTGGTTGCTAAGGTGTTCTGGGTGGTATCTAGAGTATTGCTATGCAGTTGCTAAGGTACTGAGGGTGGTTGCTAAGCTGTTGCTATATGGTTGCTATGATACTTACTGTGTGGTTGCTAAAGTGTTACTACATGGTTGCTAGGGTACTTGGAGTGGTGGCTAGGCTGTTGCTATGTTGTTGTCAAGGTACACACGGTGGTTGCTAGGTTGTTGCTGTGCAGTTGCTAGGGTACATGGGGCGGTTGCTAGTAGGGCTGTGTATCTCCATATCTCTCACATTCAGTAGGGCGACCAGACGTCCTGGTTTTTGTTGTCCTGTCCCGGACTGGATCTGTCCCCAGAAATGTCCCCGTTTTACAGCACATTCAAAACAACCTGCAAATGCTCTGTAAAAGCTCGACCAATATCAGCAGCTGGTAATCGTGTGATTGTGATTATTTTCAGCAGCAGAGGCGCTGTGAGCTGTTACTGATTATTTGGTCGCGCCGCTACTTTGTACTTTAACCATGAAGAACCTGGACGAGAGCAAAACGCAATTATCGTCAAAAGAGACGCCATTATTGGTTTCGAGGCAGTAACATACTAACTTTACAGGTAAAACAAACTAATAGGCGACTGTTTGTGTTCACTGTACAACAACACACATGATAATGTTGCAGGATTGTTTTTCACACAATATTAAACATTCCTGAAACTTCCGTCGTCACAATTACAATATGAGAAAAATATACAGTCATGGTCAGAATTGTTGGTGTCCTCAGTAAATATGATCAAAAAGGCTGTGAAAATAAATCTGCATTGTTTATTGATTTGATCTTTGGTACAAACTCTCCTCCTCATCATGCATTAGGACGATACAGACACACGTCCTCTTCCAGACAGATTTGTAACATCTTTAGTTGATTAGAACTTCATTATTGTTGATTTTCAGTGCTTGAGCTCTTTTCTTATAGACACTTAATCATTTGTGAGGCTTAACAATCTTTTGCTGCACATCAGAACTATATATTCTTTGGTTTTTCTCATTGTGATCAATGATTAAGGGAATTTGGTCTTTGTATTACCTCACATTTACACTCCTGGATAATTTCATGTTCTTTGTCATGCTGCTGTGATAAAAAAATGGAAATATGAATGGAAATATACTTTAGAAATATTTTACTCAAGAATTTCTAAGGGTCATTGTGGCCATTGTGTATTAGAATTATTGATTTTACAATGTGATTTTTATTAGATATTTTAATATATTATATTATTTAATTTAAAGATCAAATGGATAAACAATGCAGATTTATTTTCACAGCCTTTTTTGATCATATTTAACAAAGGTACCAACAATTCTGACCACGACTGTATATATAAAATAAAATAACGAATCTTGTACAATTAGATTTGTAGAAAGCACATGTAACGCCAAGCCAGCAGAGGGAGCTCTCACCCTAGGACTGCTTGCACGCTCCCTCTGCTGCTTCTACTGCTACTTCCTGTTTGTCACTATTTAAAGACTGACCATGTGCTTCGTACCTTGCGAAGTATTGCCAGTTTAACCTGCCTTACCAAGCGTTTATTTACTCTGTTGGATTACCTGTTGCCGTCTTGCTTTGTTCGTGGATATTGTGTTTTTGGATTACCCCCGTTTGGATTTATTTGCCTGTTTGGACTGATTTCAAGGTCTGACCATTATCTGTCTTTTGACTATCTCTCTCTGGATCACCCCTGTCGGATTGTTTGCTATATTGGACTGTCTGCTCGGTATTCGACCCACTGCCTGTTTATACTTTCTGCTGCTTGGATTACGTTTCATGTTGTGTGCGATATTGGACTGGCTTCTGGTATTGACCTCCTGCCTGGTTTCTGTACTCTGTCTACTTTAAATAAACTACCGCGAATGGATTCTACTACTGCCTCAGCGTCCTCGTTACAGAATACTTCGCCTCCCATGAATCCAGCGGAAGTTACACGACACACCATGAACCCAGCAGATCGTCTCGTCCGACTCAGACAGGGGAACCGTTCCATAGAGGACTATGTAACTGACTTCTGCGAACTATGTTTCCAGGTAGATTTCAATGACACCTTTCTTCTGGACATTTTCCGTTTTGGTTTAAACAAAAACATATCCCGTTTCCTACCACGCAATACCCCACAATGGACTCTTGAAAATTATATCGACCTCGCACTCCGATTAAGCGGCTCACCTTTTACTGTCGGGATTGCGGACGAGGGACCCCGCAATCCCACAGTAACCACCACGCCACAGCCAGCTCAAGTCACGTCCACCAAGCCAAAGCCTGTTCACGTCATGCCTGCCAAGCCAAAGCCAGCTCCAGTCACGTCCACTAAGCCAAAGCCTGTTCACGTCATGCCTGCCAAGCTAAAGCCTGCTCAAGCCACATCCACCAAGCCAAAGCCTGCTCACGCCAAGCCTGCCGCTCCAGGGCCTGCTCACGCCAAGCCTGCCGCTCCAGGGCCTGCTCACGCCAAGCCTGCCGCTCCAGGGCCTGCTCACGCCATGCCTGCCGCTCCAGGGCCTGCTCACGCCACGCCTGCTACTCCCGAGCCAGTCCACAAGATGGCCGCCATCCCAGAGCCAGTCCACAAGATGGCCGCCATCCCAAAGCCAGTCCACAAGATGGCCGCCATCCCAGAGCCAGTCCACAAGATGGCCGCCATCCCAGAGCCAGTCCACAAGATGGCCACCGTCCCAGAGCCAATCCACAAGATGGCCGCCTTCCCCAAGCCAGTTCACAAGATGGCTGCCATCCCAGAGTCACTCCACAAGATAATCGCTGTCTCCAAGCCACGCCTCATGATGGCACACGTACTGGACTCACCCCTAATGGCTGTATGGGCAGCTAAAATGACAGCTACTGTTCCTGTACCAAGTCCAGCTGCAGAGCCAAGTCCAGCTGCAGAGCCAAGTCCAGCTGCAGAGCCAAGTCCAGCTGCAGAGCCAAGTCAAGCTGCAGAGCCAAGTCAAGCTGCAGAGCCAAGTCAAGCTGCAGAGCCAAGTCAAGCTGCAGAGCCAAGTCAAGCTGCAGAACCAAGTCCAGCTACAGTTGCTGCTCCAGGGTCAAAAGCTTCCAAGTCCAGTCGAGTTTCAGGGTCAAGTCAAGTTTCCAAGTCCAGTCAGGCTTCCAAGTCAAGTCCAGTTCCAGGGTCGAGTCAAGCTTCAGAGCCCGGTCAAGCAACAGAGTCAAGTCAAGCAACAGAGTCAAGTCAAGCCAACGCTGCTGTTCCCCATGAACCAAGCCAAGTCACAGCTGTATTCCACGAGCTAAGCCAAGATACAGCTGTTATTCCCCATGAGTCAAGCCAAGATACAGCTGTTCTCTATGAGCCATGCCAAGTCACAGCTGTTCCCCATGAGTCAAGCCAAGTCACAGCTGTTCCCCACGAGTCAACCCAAGTCACAGCTGTTCTCCACGAGTCAAGTCAAGACACAGCTGTTATTCTCCACGAACCAAGCCAAGTTACAGCTGTTGTTCCTGAGTCAAACCATGTTGTTCCTGAGCCACGCCATGTTGTTCCTGAGCCAAGCCATGTTGTTCCTGAGCCAAGCCATGTTGTTCCTGAGCCAAGCCATGTTGTTCCTGAGCCAAGCCATGTTGTTCCTGAGCCAAGCCATGTTGTTCCTGAGCCAAGCCATGTTGTTCCTGAGTCAAGCCATGTTGTTCCTGAGTCAAGCCATGTTGTTCCTGAGTCAAGCCATGTTGTTCCTGAGTCAAGCCATGTTGTTCCTGAGTCAAGCCATGTTGTTCCTGAGTCAAGCCATGTTGTTCCTGAGTCAAGCCATGTTGTTCCTGAGTCAAGCCATGTTGTTCCTGAGTCAAGCCATGTTGTTCCTGAGTCAAGCCATGTTGTTCCTGAGTCAAGCCATGTTGTTCCTGAGTCAAGCCATGTTGTTCCTGAGTCAAGCCATGTTGTTCCTGAGTCAAGCCACGTTACAGCAGATCTTCACAGGCCAAGTCAAATTGCTGCTGTCTTCCCTGAGCTAAGCCACGCCACGGTTGTTCTTCATGAGCCAAGTCAAGCTGCTACTATTGTCCCTGAGCCAAGTCAAGTCACAGTTGACCTACACAAGCCAAGTCAAGTCACAGCTGGACTGCACAAGCCAGGTCAAGTCACTGCCGTTCTTCCCGACTCAAGTCCGGCCACGGCAGGCCTCCCTGAGTCAAGTCCGGCCACGGCAGGCCTCCCTGAGTCAAGGCAAAAAGCTATTATCCTACCAAAACCTCACCAGGTCCCTTCTAACCTTCTTAATTCACCTCACGTATCTACGCTCCCAAGCCACGCAGAGCCCACGCTCCCAAGCCACGCAGAGCCCACATTCACAAGCCACAAACCCATAACATCAGCACCCTCAAGGTCAACAGACACCCCATTATCTACTGTGCTGCCTGTAATGGCCATCGCCATTTTCAGTGTGTGGGCAGCACGCTGTGCTCCAGAGGCCTCATCTGTCCACAAGTCTGCTCCAGAGGCCTCGTCTATCAACGAGTCTGCTCCCGAGGCCTCGCCTGTCCACGAGTCTGCTCCCGAGGCCTCGCCTGTCCACGAGTCTGCTCCCGAGGCCTCGCCTGTCCACGAGTCTGCTCCCGAGGCCTCGCCTGTCCACGAGTCTGCTCCCGAGGCCTCGCCTGTCCACGAGTCTACGCCAGAGGCCTCTTTTGTCAAAGAGTCTGCGCCAATGCCCCCAGAAGCAGCAGCTCTGGCTGCAGAACCTCCTAAAGGGGCGGCGTTTCCCCAAGGACTCTCTGCCCGTCCTGTCACTGCCATTCATGACTTCCCTGCCTCACCTGCCCAAGCATCTGCGCCTATGCCCCCAGAGGTGTCAGCGCATGCTGTAGATCCTCCTATGGGGGCGGCGTTCCAGGATGAACTCTCTGCCCGCCAGGTTGCAATCAAGAAGGCTAATATGGAACTCTCTGTCTGTCATGCCACGGCCAAAGAAAACATTCATGCACACACCGCTCTGCTATGCATGTCATTAGTCCCACTGTGGATATCTCTGCTCCTGTTTGCTCTACCTGTTCTGCCTACCTCGCCATGGCTCCCTGTTATGCCTGCTCTGCCTGCCTCGCCATGGCTTCCTGTTCTGCCTGCTCTGCCTGCCTCGCCATGGCTTTCCGTTCTGCCTGCTCTGCCTGCTGCGCCACGGATTCCTGTTCTGCCTGCTCTGCCTGCCCCACCATGGTCCCCTACTCTGCCATTGCTCCACGGCCCAGGCCCTCCAGTACTTCACGGTCTGCTACTGCTCCACGGCCCGGGTCCTCCAAGGTTCCACTGTCTGTCATTGCTCCACGGCCCAGGACCTCCAGTGTTTCACTGTCTGCCACAGCTCCACGGCCCAGGTCCCCCAGGGTTCCACTGTCTACCACAACTCCACGGTCCAGGTCCTCCAAGGTTTCACTGTCTGCCACAGCTCCACGGCCCTGGTCTTCCGGCGCTTCACTGTCTGCCACTGCTCCATGGTCCAGGTCCTCCAGTACTTCACTGTCTGTCCCTGCTCCACGATCCAGGCCCACCTGCTCATCATGGACCTGGCCCTCCTTCCCACCCCCTGTTTGCCTCTGTTCCCCCACCCACCTGGACTGTTGCTGTTTTGAGCGCCAGGAGTCGCTCCTAGGGGGGGGGATTCTGTAACGCCAAGCCAGCAGAGGGAGCTCTCACCCTAGGACTGCTTGCACGCTCCCTCTGCTGCTTCTACTGCTACTTCCTGTTTGTCACTATTTAAAGACTGACCATGTGCTTCGTACCTTGCGAAGTATTGCCAGTTTAACCTGCCTTACCAAGCGTTTATTTACTCTGTTGGATTACCTGTTGCCGTCTTGCTTTGTTCGTGGATATTGTGTTTTTGGATTACCCCTGTTTGGATTTATTTGCCTGTTTGGACTGATTTCAAGGTCTGACCATTATCTGTCTTTTGACTATCTCTCTCTGGATCACCCCTGTCGGATTGTTTGCTATATTGGACTGTCTGCTCGGTATTCGACCCACTGCCTGTTTATACTTTCTGCTGCTTGGATTACGTTTCATGTTGTGTGCGATATTGGACTGGCTTCTGGTATTGACCTCCTGCCTGGTTTCTGTACTCTGTCTACTTTAAATAAACTACCGCGAATGGATTCTACTACTGCCTCAGCGTCCTCGTTACAGCACATACTTTGTCAAAATGAGCCTAACATGCAAAATAATAAACCTGAATAGGAACAGAAAATTCCAAAAGCAAACATAAAATTTGTAAAGTTGTATTTCTCATAGTGTGATTTTTGGTGAATTATATATAAAAAAAAAAAAAAAAAACTAGGGTAAGTCTGATTCTCAAACATCACTGTAATTATTAACTAATATATGGAACCCATAACAATTAACAAACAAAATCATATAGGCTACAAAAATATATTGTGTCCATTTTTGAAATTATAGATAATCACAAATGAGATTTCAGTGATATTTTTCCCACTGAACTCGGAAATGTTCCCGGTTTTCATTTAAAAAATCTGGTCACCTTAACATTCAGCCACACACACACACACACACACGTTTGTTTTTGTGAACTGTGGGGACTTTCCATAAACTTCTATAGTTTTTGTACTGACCAAATGATATTGTCTATCCCCTAACCCAACCCTAACCCTAAACCTACCCCTTACAGAAAACATATTTGTTTCATTACATTTTCATATAAACATCATTTACTATTTTTAATAATTGTTTAACATTGTGGGGACTGCAATGTTTCAGGTTTTAATATCCCCGTGGGGACATTTGGTCCCCACAATGTAGCAAAGTCACACACACACACACACACACACACACACAGACAGACAATCAATTAATTAGGCTGAATTACAAAATTGCTAAATTTTTTTTTTAAAACAAAATTCTTTAGAGATGTCAAGCCTTTTCCCTGTCAGTGTTACTTCATTGCATTACTATTTTAAGTAATAGTTTATTTGTTTTTTCTTTCTTTTTTTCAGATTGTGTAAGTAAGTGATCAATCTAGCAGTTATTCTGTGTCTTTGATTTGCCATGTTCAACACACTGATTAGTCAATAACCACTGATTAAAAATCTGTACATTTCATTTTGTACAGATATATGTATTATCTGACTCATAATCAGTGATGCTTTTTCTTTTTCTCTCCTTTGTTTCTGTGTCAGTAGCTGCTGCATCATGAAGACTCCACAGCACTGAGCGTCTTTGGCTTTGTGAGTTTATTTTTTTAGCTGATTGTCAAACATATTCTCAATATTTGTATTTAGGTTCATTAAATATATGCTATGTAGCAGTTTTTATTTATGTACACTACCGTTCAAAAGTTTGGGGTCAGTAAGACTTGTAAAAGTCTTTAAAGTAGTCTCTTATGCTTATCAAGGCTGCATTTATTTGATTAAAAATATAGAAAAAAAAACAGTAATATTGCAAAATGTTTTTACAATATAAAATAATGTTTTTTATTTTAACATACTTTAAAATAGAATTTATTCCTGTGATGAAAAGCTGAATTTTTATCAGCTGTTACTCCAGTCTTAAGTGTCACATGATCCTTCAGAAATCATTCTAATATGCGGATTTATTATTAGAATGATCAATGTTGGATAATATCAACAGTTGTGCTGCCAAATATTTTTTGGAACCTGTAATTTTTTTTTTTCAGGATTCTTTCATGAATAACAAGTTTAAAAAGTACAGTGTTTATTCAAAATATAAATATTTTATAACAATGTAAATTATTTATTATTAACTTTTAATAAGCTTTTAATTATTAACTTAATACATCCTTGGTGAATAAAAGTATTAATTTCTTAAAAAAAAAAAAAAAAAGAAACAATAAAAATGTACTGACCCCAAACTTTTGAACGGTAGTGTATATATTAGTGGTTAGTGAAATTTAATTACACAATATACTATGTGAATAGTATAATAACTTTATACTAGCCTTCCTGCTGTACTACTTTTAATCTTTTTGTGACTGATTTTTCATATTTTTTGTCAGATTTGTCAAGATCATCTGAAGAGAGTGCATCTGTGACATGTAAGTAATCGAATGTTATATTTTGCTATAGAGTAGATGTGTAAATATATGGTTTCTTTTAGGAAATTGAAATCAGATGGTCCATAAAATGTTAAGATTAATGTTGTTGTACTGATTGAGTCAGGGTGTTGTGAGTGGTCAAGTAGGGCCAAAATTAATATGATTCATTTTACTGACATTTTACATATTACATTTTGAATACCCTATTACCCAAAAAGCTGTAAACTGTACCATTTCACAGGCAGTGATATTCGACAAAGAGAGCATTGCCAAGTAGTGACCATGCAGGGTGCCCAAACTTTTAAAGGACTTTAAATCTACAACATAATAAAGTCTGTAAAAAGTGAAAAAGTGCTCTGAATATTTTCTAAAATACCTGTTTAACCATATAAAGTGTTATTCTTCTTCTTCATATACCTATGTTCTTCTTTTTTTTCATACGTCGTCTTTATGCTAAGCTTCATGTTTAAATAGGCAACATTGTGCCACAAATACCAGCTTTACATTTCTTTCCACCTTGTCATCTGTTTATAAACTTCTTGGTTTCTGCATCCAGCACACAGCTCACTGAGATCTGACTAACCATGTGTCAATATTCATCCCTCTTTATCTCTCTCTTTCATTTATTCTGTCCCTCTTTTAGGATAAACTTGAGGTCCTGAGAGTTATTAAGAGTTTCTGTAGTGTTTATATGTATTTGTTGATGTCACTTTTTACAATGGCAAATTCAAATAAATTCTCATTTCTTATATTTATATGGTGTCATTCTTACTGTGTGTGTGATATTTGTTGTTCATATTAATTAAATAAATATAGGCCTGTATTTCATATATATTTCCATTTGGAATCCAGACTCAGGCCAGTTCCAGCTAATTGTATAATCTATGCTGGCGTGACTGTGGCCCGATGCCAGCAGTGTCGGCTCAGTTTCGGCACCCGGACTCGGGCCAATTCTGGCACGTCATTCATTCATTCCCGTGATTCCGCAGAATTGTCATTTTTATTTAAATAGCATTTTCAGGCTTTCCCAAGTCAACCTAATTACGATTTTGACTTTCAATGATTTTGAAAAGATTATCGAGATAAAACAACATGTTAAACATGCTTTAAAACACACCAGAAATGATAACACCTGTTAAAGGTGAGCTATTATGCCCCATTTTACAAAATGTAATATAAGGCCACATTTACGCAGCAGCAGAATACAGTTGTCAGTCTTGTATTTGAGCCCTTTATACTGTTACGTTAACACACAGTACAGTTATTAATGGGTGTGACTATTTACATATTCTATAACCACTATCTATATCTCACACCCCTAAATTTTCAGGACTCACAAATCACATTCTCAGAACACACGTGCTGTGTGAACGGAACAGGACTAAAGAACTGTCACGTCATTCAGTGTGAGAGAGAGGCTCTGCTGCACAAACGCGTGTCTACCGAGTGTTGTGTGGTTTCATGTGTGGTTTCGGTAACTTACAGTGACTAAGAAATGAGCTGTGTGTCATCTGAAAGTTTGTATCCAGTCTCCACCGGAGTCACTCTTGTCAGTTTTGTGTTCTGCTCCTCTCTTCACCCAAGTTTAAAAGCTGCTGTTGGATAATGTAGGTTTGATGGATAAACTCGTGGCTCATGTCTCTTGTCGTGTCGGACTTTCAGTTTTATGGACATTGCCATCTTGGATATTACTTTGGTTACTGATAAGGAATACAGGCTGGATTCCCATTGCACTCTCATACAGACCGTATTCCAGACGCTACTGTTAGCTGCTGTGTGAACGGGACATTTCAAGACTCACACCTGCAAATTAATGTGGTTGTCAATCCCAAAAACTGACAGTGTGAACGTAACCTGAGTCTCAGGTGTCCCCAGAATGTGTCTGTGAAGTTTCAGAAAATACCCCACAGATCATTTATTATATCATAGTGGAAGCAAAAAACAATTTCCTTGCATATTTCTTTAAATGCAAATGAGCTGCTGCTCCCCGCCCCGTTTCCCAAACAGAGCTGTGCCTTTATAGCTCATATCTCAGATCTCTTCCAAATCAAAATGTTTGGTTTTGATTATCATGTAAATCACACTGAAATCATGTGTTTTATAGGCATTTCAATTTAAACTTCTGATATAAGGTTCCCCTTCGAGGAACTCGAACTGCGTCCTATAGGGGTCGCTATGGGGAACACCATCTCCGTGACCCGTGTCTGAAGCCTATATACAAAAATGACAACAGTGTTGGCCGGCGACAGCCTATGACGTCACTTCCAGCGCGACTCGTCGCTGCCGGTGCGTCACTACTGGTGCGTCCACAGTATAAAAGGCCACTGGTAGAACACAACATTCTCTTCTTCGTCTTCACTGACCTTTTGTCTGTAACCAAGTTCGAATTGAGTGCATGTTTTCTCACCAGAGGTTTTTAATGACGGCTCGCATGTGACGATGCGTGGTAAAGAGCAAGCGCTTTCTGCTCCCGAGGGAGTTTATTGCGCTCGTTTTATTCTTTGCTTGTCTCTTGCGAGAGGCAAGCATGCTCTGATACCGGCACCTTTCATACGTCTTTTGGGCTGTGCATGTATGGTGAGGAGTAAGCAAAATCAGCTCTCGAGGGAGCTGAATGAGATCATTGCATTTATTGCTTGTTGCGAGAAACAGGCATGCTCTCTTACCCGCTTACACGGGGCTCGCGGGCTGTGCGTGTGTGTGGTAAAGAGCGGAGCGTTCAGCACTTGAGGGAGCTGAATGCGATCGTCGCAATCAGTGCTTGTTTCTTGCGAGAAACTAGCGCGCTCTCATACCCGCTTTACAGGCTCGCGGGCTGTGTGTGTGTGTGGTAGAGAGCTGCGCGTCCAGCTCTCGAGGGAACTGGATGTGCTCATCGTGATGCATTCGCAAAGAAGGGAGGTGAGTCTTCACTGTATACCCGAGTTTGCATGAGTGTGTTCGCCTCTCACGGCATCAACAACGCATTCGCTGCGGCTCCGTCCCGCTTGATTCCCGGGGGAATCTGGCGTGTGGGCGGAGCGTGTTCGGTTCCCGAGGGAGTTGAACATATGCTGTGCGCCGCGGTTGTGGTGTTAATTTTCTGCCAATACTCGGGTTTATGGACAGAAGTTAAAAGGGGACTTCCCTAGTAAAAGCCATCTGAGGGTGGTTATAGTTCAGCCATATTATGTGATTAAGTGCAGCTATCTGAGGCTAGCTGTGTGTTAACTTTCCCTTCCTGGAAGCATAGTCTGAGGATAGCTATGTGCTGGTTGGGGCTGTGCGAATGGTCGGATGCAATTGCCGGTTGGTCATGGATCTCGCCTGCTGTCGGGTTGGGCTGCGTGTGCTGCACGGTGTCGTGGTTTGCTGGCTGCGCAATGTCACGCGGCTCTGTGTGGTTGTGTGTGCTCCGTCTGGCTGCGTGTGCTGCCGGGATGCGCGTGGTGGTTACATCTGATTGTTTGCACAGCCGTAGTGCTAGTTAAGACCCTTGTCTGGTGTTCTTGATAGCAGCTTTATGGCCTTTCCTACAGCCAGCTATCTGAGGATAGCTAGGTGCTAGCTCGGTGACCGCTCCCCTTCCTAGGGTTTCTAGGTAGCGGCCTCTTACCCACAGTGCTGTCTCTCTTGCTGGGGTTGTAAGTAGACAGTCCACTCTTTGTGGTCAGGTTCATCTCAGCTGGTTCCCTTCTGGTAGCCTTCCTAGGCACATTGACTTCTAAGTACCCTTTTGTTAACTCTGTGATTGCTCCTCTTCCTAGGGTTTTTTAAGCAGTGGTCTCCCGATGCCCCTGCCTAGATGGTGCTATCTCCCCTGTTAGGGTTGTAAGTAGATGGCCCACTATGGTGGTCTGGGCAGCTTCTCAAGGGGCTCTGCCTGGGATAACTGGAGTCATGCATGGGAACCACGGCGGGTGAGTACGACCCTGTTATGTGTCTAGCCTCTTCTGCTGTATTTCTGGGTCCTTCTGTTGTGTTTCTCTTTCTGTTAGGTAGGTCCTCTTCGAGCACCCCCCCCCCCCCCCCGGTCTTTGACTATGGTATTGGCCTGCTTGTCTAATTGGATCTGCCTTCTTCATATTCACCTCGAAATGATCATGACCACTCCTGGCCTTCAGGTCCACACTACAGCACTACATCTAGGGCTTTGGTCCTCCTACCAGGTAAGCTCTTTGGAAATTATTTTTTGCAGGATGCTCCTTGACACCCCTGGCTGGACACGCATGACTTAGAGGCCACCTGACTGAGACACTCTGTCTGCGTCCTGCCCTGAGGGGCTTCCTGTTTCTGGGTATCCACCCGATCATCATACAGACCTAACCTCATACCATCTTGTTGATTTAGTGAGTCGCCCCTCTGAGGAGTGGGCTTGACCACGCCATGTTTCACCATCGTATGAGTGGAAGGTGTTTCTATGGGAACCCTTCTGAGTGCTCTGAGGAGCATTGACTACGGTCTAGGCCCTTGTTCTTGATGTTCTGCGGGCCTTGCTAGAACGGGGCCTATGCTTTCTATCGAGATAGTAAGCACAGGGCTGCTTGGGTTGGTAGTGGCTCTTGCCCCCCTCAAGAGAATACCCACGACACAGCCCGAGGGCTGGGGATGCTGCTGCTCTCTATGCGGCCATACAGTGTTGATGGATTCGTCTCTGCTGTGATATCTGATATCCTGTGATCAGATCACATCTAAGACCTCTTTGATAGGGCATGACGATGCTCCCCTCGCTGCGGGAGGATTTTCTTAGAGCTTGTCACCCCTGGGTGGATCAGGTATCTCTCCTGTCTCTCAGGAGTTAGAAGCCTGTCCCAACGCACTAACCTCTCACACTGGTTAAGCGTATCGGCTCCATGGCAGTATTATCAGATAGCTAGCCGTGGCTAACTGTCTGTTTGGAGTAGCGATGCTCCCCTCACCTTGAGGGTCTGCTCTGAGCATTGCCCCAACTGGGCAACTGAGGTTCGCCCCTACTGCCTTCCTCTTGGAGCCTTGTTTGGAATGCCTGCAGTGCTCCCCTCATTCTGAGGGTCATCTACTAGCACACCGTTTCCAAGCAGTATTTCTAAAATCCATTTTTATGGTAAGGCCCACACGAACCCTTGGGCGCTTTCTCAAATCCATGTAGATGGTAAGTGCACACATGAATCCTAGGGCACTTTTCTAAAATCCACATTGTGGTATGGAATGCACTGCGTCCATTCTAAAATCCTTTACGGTAGGGATTCACGCGCTTATGGCCCGTACCCTTTCTTGAGTTCTTGAAACCCCGGCCACCTTGGGTCCCACTCCCTGTGAGCATCTGCCAGGCTAAAGTAACGGTAATACTTGCGCTAGCTCATGCGCACCCTCTATGATATGGGTTCACGCGCAAACTCGTGCCCATTCTCTGAGTTGGTTGTTCCCGGACACCTTGGATACCACTCTACTTACCTGAGCAGGTTGTTGCTACCTATGTTCTGTAGGACGGTTCCTGAGGGAACCTATGCAGAGCCCACGGTAGCCCCCTGTGTGACAGGCCAAACCTAGGTGAAACTCTAGGCATTCAGCCATATCCCCTTAAAGGAATATCTTCTAATTGCAAGCTTCGAGCTTTACCCCGGGTCCAGCATATCCGACCCCTTTCAGGTAAGTCTTGGGTATGCAGCTCAGGCTTTTTGGCCAAAGGGGATAATGTCACTGACAGCCGTCACTACGTCTCAGGGGCAACTCCCTTAAGCTTAAGGCAGTTGGTACTTAGTGCTCCCCTCTATGATGGCATGCACTCCCCTCAGCATGGCAGCATGGGTATAACCGTTCCCCATAGTGCCTCTAGAGGACGCAGGTCGAGTTCCTCGAAAGGGAACGTCTCAGGTTACGTATGTAACCCTGGTTCCCTGAGAAGGGAACGAGACACTCTAGTCTCGTCGCCATGCTTCGGACATAAGCTTCAGACGAAGAAGTGAATGTTGTGTTCTACCAGTGGCCTTTTATACTGTGGACGCACCAGTAGTGACGCACTGGCAGTCACTATTGTGATCCTGCAATTGAACGTATTACTTAAACTTCACATAATAAAGTATAAAAATAACTTGAAAGCTTTTATCAGTAAGTTTGATAGTGAAACACTACTTATACAGACAGTTAACTTATTAGTTAACTTGCCATTAATGTGAACCTAATTATACGGTTAACTTGTATGCTTATATCATAGATAGTTATTTAAAATCATATTATTATTCGGTGTTATTATTCAGTGTTTTTTTTTTTTTTTTAAATAATCTATATGGTCTAATCAGAGGTGTAGTGAGGGTCACTGACATTAATTTCCTGCTGGACAGGATAGAAAATCAGCACATGTAAGAGAAGACATCTGTGATGTGGACCTGTTTGAAGTGACTGTTATATGAAAGATTATTTTGTATATTATACTGCTGTTTATTCGTTTCTCTAAGAGCTTGTGTATGGGATGATATTAGACTCAAAACGATTAATAGATGCACCCACAATTATTCATGTATTGGTCATGTATTCATTTATTGAGGTCTTGCTCGAGTCAATCTTGTTCAGTTCATTTGGATTTTGAGACTTCATTTTCGCAGTTTACACCATTTCACGATGCCCACACACACAACTACCAATGAACAAGGCCCAGTGCAATTCATTAATGTTTACGCGATTTGAAAAAAATCGCACATTTGCGTCACTACACTGAAACAAATGCATCTCAACCGGTGTCTGCAGAGTTAAGAATTACATTAATGTGCAGCATTTTGTTCTAACAGAGACATAATGGTGAATACAAATGTTATAGTTTGTATTAAAGTATCATGGTTTGTGCATGTGGCGATTAAAATGTTCATTTGTGGATCAGAAGACATGCGTGCATTCATTCACATCTCTTCTGAATCGATTCTATTCGATTCATTTGAATTTTGAGACTTTCGTTCCGCCCTTTTAGACTTGCCCAATTCACACACACACACAGCTCGCGATCCACACGCAGCTGAGCCTATAAGAAAATCGGCGACCACTACATGGCACTATAGCCACAGTCACGTTGTTAGTTATTCCTTCCTTTTTATTATTATTATTATTATAAGTGCTATTGTAGTCGCTCATTTGAGCCATTAGTAATCGCATGTTTATATTAAATTAATTATACTATATTAAACCAGTGAGCCTTTTATAGCCTGTTCCGCGCTCAAGCGGACGAGTAAAGCTTGCTGACTAAAGGAATGACAATGAATGTCTAGGGAAAAAATAGCTCTAACATATTTCACGTACTTATTGCTAAAGTCAGTGTCGGCTGCAAAGATGAAGTTGATGATGCTGATTCGCCATCTTCGCAGTAGGAGAGAAATTTCATACGACTTACAGTAATGAGAGAGTGTATGTTATGGGTTTGAAGAGATAAGATAGCCGTAACTATTGTTACGTTCAAGCTATGTAAATAGATAAAAAATGGAAATAAAAACAGTTTTGAAAAGGGCTTGAACCCAGCTTTCATATGGTATCAAATAAAAGGTTAAGTTTCACCATATGTTGGGCTTTCCTTGATTGCATCACACTTTAATATAAACGTGCGACTAGCCTACTAATGGCTTAAACAAGCGACTATAATAGCACTTTAATAATAATATAAATAATAATAATAATAATAATAATAATAAGGAAGGAATAACTAACGTGCCGTTGTAGTACAGAAAAAAGGTACCATGACGAAGTTCTTGTTTGGCAAAAATAATATAAGCTATTCTGTTAGAACAAGTTCAGTAAAACTTGCTTACTATATTTCTACGGGCAGAGGAGAATAGCCAAACCAACAAGAAACAAATAAAACACAATGTAACATTCATAAAAGCTTACACAATGGAAAGCGCACGTGTGACTGTGGCTATAGTGCCATCTAGTGGTCGCCGATTTTCTTAGGCTCAGCTGCGTGTGGATCGCGAGCTGTGTGTGTGTGGATTGGGCAAGGCTAAAAGGGCGGAACGAAAGTCTCAAAATTCAAATGAATCAAATAGAATCGATTCAGAAGAGATGTGAATGAATGCACGCATGTCCTTTGATCCACAAATGAACATTTTAATCGCCACATGCACAAACCGTGATACTTTAATACAAACTATAACATTTGTATTCACAAATATGTCTCTTTTAGAACAAAATGCTGCACATTAATGTAATTCTTAACTCTGCAGACACCGGTTGAGATGCATTTGTTTCAGTGTAGTGACGCAAATTTTTCAAATCGCGTACACGTTAATGAATTGCACTGGGCCTTGTTCATTGGTAGTTGTGTGTGCGGACGTCATGAAATGCTGTAAACTGCGAAAATGAAGTCTCAAAATCCAAATGAACTGAACAAGATTGACTCGAGCAAGACCTCAATAAATACACGTGTGTCACCTGATCCACGAATGCACGGATTCCTTTTTGCATGAGCAATTTATGATATATTAATGCAGAACAGAACATTTTTATTCGCAAACATGTCTGTATTTGTACAAATCGCTGCACAATCATTTAATCCCGAATTCCACAGACTCAAATTGAAAGGCATTTGTTTGTGGATTGTAAGATACATGCATAAAATTGATCCAGTACATGGATAATTGTGCGTGCATCTATTAATCGTTTTGAGTCTAATATCATCCCATACTTGTGGGTCAGTATGATGTGTTTGTGTGTGTCTTGCAAGCTCTGTGCAGCTGTTTTTACAGTTAGAAAGCAGCCAGCATGTGATTCTAACACTAGCAGACTTAACTTGTTTTTTTTGTTGTTTTTTTTGTATTTCAACCGTCTGTTCCTGTTTTGTGTCCAGTTAGGGAGTTAAAATAATGTTTTTTGTTAATTTGTTTTGTCTGAACAGTTTATTTTAGATTTTTACTGCTCAGACTAGTGAGCTTTAATTTTTTTAGATTGTTGCATCCTCTAGAAACTCCTAGACTCATATAGATATACAAAGACACTGAAAAGTTAAACAATAAAACCCAAAAACTCCTCCTGGTTGACATACTTGAGTTTGTCCAGTTTGCAGTTTGGATCCTTATGTTTTTTAGAAAGCAGCTTGACTCCTGAATATCCTGGGTGATTGTAGCTCAGATCCAGCTCTCTCAGGTGTGAGGGGTTTGAACTCAGAGCTGAAGACACATAATGACAGCCTTTCTCTGTCACCATACAGCCAGACAACCTACAAAAACATACAACAACAGTCCACATCACATTAGTGTGTTTGTTGTTCCTTTTTATATTGAACTGATTATTCAGTAAAAACAGCTGGTCAAAAAAATATATCATTTTGTGCTCATTTAACATTATCAGGAAGAAACAAATATTCCCCCAAATCACTGAACATTATATAGCTGTCACAGATTCTCTGCTATTTTTATTATGGACTATTAGTTTTGTTTTCATGGACGTCTGATTGGTTGTCTTTAGTCACATGTTCTCCTTTGTTCTATTTTCTCGCCACTTTTCAGTTGTCATGGTAACTCTTCTAATCAGCTCAGGTGTTAATCATTATTTTATTCATTTGGTTTGTACTTAAGTTCCTGTTCTGTCTTCACTCTTTAGTTGTCTGGTATTGATTGTGTTTTATGCACACTGTTACACCTTCTGAGTATTTTGGAGTTCTTTAATAAACCTTGTTTCAGTTTTCATCATCTTCGTTTTCATCTTTGGACTACTCGTGACAATAGCCAGATTCAATGCTTGTCAAAAAATGACTTTTTTGCTGCTAACATCTTGGTGCCAGATATCACAGCACACCTTCAGGGGTCTAGTGGAGTCCATGCGTCGATGGGTCAGGGCTGTTTTGGCAGCAAAAGGCGGACGAACACAATATTAGGAAGGTGGTCATAATGTTATGCCTGATCAGTGTATGCATACACATACATACATACGTACATATACGTGTGTGTGTGTGTGTGTGTGTGCGTTTGTTTGTTTGCTGTCATACATGAATTACACTAAATTGATCCTGTCTTTCATTTACATCTGGAAGAGATTTTCATCTGCATTGCATTTTATCTACACTACACACACGCTGTTCTGTACATCATAGGGGAAACAAAAATGTGAGAAGATTGAATCCATGCTTGACAAGCTCCTCTCATCATCTCCACAGGTCTCTTCATTTGTGGCTGGTGATGTTGTTCTGGACCATCATATCAATAATGCTCTTGTTCCATTCAAAATAATCTTGATTGTCCGCCTGAATGTTCTCAAACTTCAATTATGAATAATGTTTGGACATTTACATGTAAAAAAGTTGTCCGAGGAAGACTACAAATCTGCACTATCAAAAATCTAAGCACAATATTTCTAAATAATTGTATTGACAAACTCTTTTAAAGACTCTTCTGAAGACTTTAGATCTGTTCCCTAGCTTCTAGATTTTCTTACGTAGTCTATTAGGGTAACTCTGATTTCATTTGAAATTTGTCTTTATCTTCTACCTCTCTTTCCACTTCGCTCTACAATTCTTCTCTGTCCATGTATTCTTACAGTTTCAATGTCCTCCTCTCCGCTCATCTCTTCCCCCTTTCCTTCTCCTCTCCTCTTTTTTATATCCACCTCTCTGCTCATCTCTGTCTACCTGTTCCACTCTTCATCTTCTCTATGTCATTACACACCCTAGTCTACCCACTCCATCCCCTTTTAGGCTTAAACCCCTTTTAGACTTAAGACCTGCGTTTGAAGAAATGTGTCAAACTGATTGAGAAAAACTGTAATATCAGTAATATCCAATGACGCGCAGTTCTCAAGTTTTGGTAGACTCGTTTGCAGCATATTAGGTAAACAAGGAAGAGAGAATGTGTACATATTTTAAAAATAAAAATATTATTTGTAAATACTATTTTTAAATCTGTGTTATAAGTGGCCCAAACTTACCGTGCTGGCAGCATATAAAGTTGATGAAACACAGGCTTTACAACAATAGTAACCTGTTTATCTAAAAATAAAGCTGAACACATTATAACACCCAAATTCTTGATGTAGTGTACAACGTGCTTAGCGTGTCACACTAGCTTAAGGTTCCATATGGGCCAACGATCAGAAGAAAGGAGCGTCTACTGGAGAGAGGATATGATGCTACTGGTGAGTGAATGGTCAGCACAGTGAATCTGATTTGTATAGAGATTTATATTAAAGAAATATTTTCTTTCTCTTTGTAGTTTGCTTTAAGTAGAAGAATCACAGCAATCAACAATTATTTAGGAGTAGATTTAAACAATTGTCACAAATAGGGATGTGACAAGATGGTGACTCGTGATGATATCCTCATAAAACATTTTGTAGCGTTTACATTAGAGCTGCACAATTTATCCTTAAAATATGGAGATCTGAATTCAAACACCCACGCGATCTTATTCCTGAATGACAACGATTTAGCTATGTCTATTAGGACTGTTTCACATTGCGAGTGTCAGTGGAGCTGAGAAGCAGGTTTTGTTGCTCCCCATGTTAATGAATCAGAGGGTCGGGGTAAATGTGAATGCAGAAAGAGCAACACAAACAGTCTTTTCAACCACATTATAATCATTATTTCTGTGTTACAGACATTTAAATAACAGAAGCACTGGGATAAAAGTTTATAGTTTAGGTATAAACAATTATTGTCTACAGTAACAATCAAAATGAAAGTATCTTAACACTTGTATGTATTGTAACGATTATGCTCTTCCGCCAGGAGGTGGCGACAACTGCTTGTTTAAAAAAAATTATGTCATTGAATTATTCATTCAGGAGATTTTAAAAGTCAAATAAGTCTTAATGAAGTGAGACACTGGCTCCTTCATTGAATGTTTTTATTTATTTATTTATTCTCTCTTCACTCTTAGCTCTCTTCTGCAAAACCGTCCGATTGCAGCCCGTGTGGAGGAACCCACGGGGGAGCCTGAGCCGGCACAGGGCGTGCCCGGGGGCCCAACAGGCCCCAAAATACAGAACTGTGGCTCTCGACCACAAAGAGCCAGACATTTCCACTCAACCCTGGAATTCATCTTCATGACTCGCCTCAGACAGTCAGTGGCTCTTTTAGAACCTAAGAAGATGAGCTAGAACACTTCAGGACTTCCCTAAGTGTGCGCCAGGCCTTGTCTTTTCATTCCCCAAAGATCACAGGACTTAAGCTGGGTCCCTCTCAGCTTTTGGTTCTTCTTTCCCACTTTTCACATGGGACGAAACTCCCAGTCACCATCGAGTCAGAACATCTTTGGAGTTCATCACTCTTCGGACCTGTAAGAACGTGATCACGATTCCAAAACCACCACTGCTCCAACCATTAAGACTTTCACCAGAGACTGCATTTGGACACTTGTTCAACGACCAAGGCAATGCAAGTATCGTACATTTAACTAAACAAACAGAGGTTTAGTATAAGCTGTAGACAGCATTGATGGTTTCACTCAGGTGGCTAACTGACTCTTTTCATAGCTTCTTTTCCTTGTCTCTCTCTAACTGCTTCTAACTGACCCTTCCCCCATGTATGAGTGACTTCGTGTTTGTTTGTTTAGATTAGTTATGTGTTAGTCCTTCATTAATAAACTCTTGTGCACAAATTACATGAGTGTTGATTCTGATTCTGCCTTGCAAATTAATGTCCCTTTACGATTCCGATTCGAGCTACATGCTCTAATGCAACGGTACTTTAAGAAAGTTATTTTCTGTGGCCAAGAAAATATAATTTCTTAGAGTTGATATAAAAATTTTTCTGAATGTTTGCTGGGCAAACAGATTAGTTGATGGAAAATTAATTTTGCTACAGTTACTACTGGCAGCTGATATAAATAATTGTAATTATTCATAATTGTAATTATTTATATACATTTCCCTTTGAGCTAAATTGCAACAAGTTTGTCAGAACCACTAGTAAATTATGTTATTTTGTTTAGTTTTCGAATCTTTTTCTCCAGAATCGTAGGAGAATCATGGTGTCCAATTGATTAAAAACAACTGGGATTCTCAATTAATCCAGGATCGTGAAGCTCTTGTTTAAATGTTGTTTATTACTGCATATAATTCATTAAAATGGAAGTTTAATTTCATGAAGTTTATAATGCAACTAATTTTTTTGCATTTTGTCTTTTTCAGTTGAATAAAAGACTATTTTCCCCTATATATTTCATCATTAAGGATTTCTTAAGAAAAGTTTAAAAATCTTGTCTCGTTCTCGTGAACCCAGTCTCGTGTCTCGTCTCGTCCCGTGGGATAAGTATCTCGTCACACCCCTAGTCTTTGAGTGCTAGTTACTAGTATCATTGACATGATCTGAAATACTTATCTTCATAGAGGCCTACGTACTTATAATTTCTTGAAAGCAGATGAGGGTCCAAAGACAACACACTCTGTCTTATTAGTATTAAGGTGAAGGAAATTGCTTGCCAAGCTCCAGGCTCTACCAGGCTCTAATCTCACCTAAACACTGAACAAGTCCATCAAATGATTGAGAGCCATTTGGATCTACTGGAATGTATGGGTGTCATCTGCATATTCCTACAATTGCTACAATCAGCAATTCTTGGACCACTCTTGTTCAGCCTGTATGTGCTCCCACTGAGTCAAATGATGATAAAGAACCAAATTGCCTATCACAGCTTTGCCGATGACACCCAGATTTACCTAGCCTTATCGCCAAATGACTACACCCCCATTGACTCCCTCTGCCAATGCATTGATGAAATTAACAGCTGGATGTGCCAAAACATTATTTCATTAAACAAGGAGAAAACCGAAGTCACTGCATTTGAAAAGAAGGATGAAGTTCTCAAGGTGAATGCATACCTTGACTCTAGAGGTCAAACAACTACAAATCAAGTCAGGAATCTTGGTGTGATTCTGGAGTCAGACCTTCATTTCAGTCATGTCATGTCAAAACAGTAACTAAATCAGCATACTATCATCTCAAAAACACTGGAGAAATTAGATGGGGTTTTTTTCCAGTCAAGACTTGGAGAAACTTGTTAATGCCTTTATCACCAGCAGAGTGGTGTAGTAATGGTCTCCTCACCAGCCTTCCCAAAAAAGGAAAGGAGAAGGAAAGGACATGATGTGTGGCCAAATATGGTGAACCACACTTGGAATTTGTGCTCTGCATTCTGCAGCAGTTGGGGATTCAGTGCCTTGATCAAGGGTCTCACCTCAGTCATGTTATTGAGGGTGGAGAGAGCACTGGTAATTCACTCCCCTCAACTACATCTCCTCCTGGACCTGAGACTCAAACCCACAACCTTTGGAATACAAGTCTGACTTGACCAGATCATTAGACAAATGCAGCTCATCCTGAACGCTGCTCATCCAGAACGAGCATATCACACCAGTTCTCAGGTCAATACACAGGCTTCCAGTTAAGTTTAGGATTGATTTTAAAGCACTTTTACTCGTCTATAAATCACTAAATGGCCTAGACCTAAGGCTTGCTGATATGCTTATTGAATATAAGACTAACAGACCGCTCAGTTCATTAGGATTTAGTCAGTTAGAAATACCAAGGATTCACTCCAAACAAGGGGAATCTGCTTGTAGCTATTATGCCGCCCACAGTTGGAACCAGCTTCCAGAAGAGATCAGATGTGCTAAATCAGTAGCCATATTTAAATCTAGACTCAAAACACATCTGTTTAGCTGTGCATTTACTGAATGAGCACTCCAAACTGATTTATTCATTTTAACTGTTTTCATTCATTTTAAATCAATTTTTAAAACATTTTATAATTTTTAAATTCCTTGTTTTTACTTGTGATTATTTTTTATGATTATTTTAATTTTATATGTAAAGAACTGAATTACCATTGTGTATGAAATGTGCTATATAAATAAACTTTGCTTTGCCTTGCCTCAATACAATCCACATTAATTTCATTATCATGAAAAAAAATTCCTTCAAACCCAGACAGCAAAATTCCTGAGGCCCAGATAAGGCCCACACGTGATATTTTCATCTGGCTCACAAACTGTGTGGAATGATGCCACTTCTGTGCTCCACAGTAATACACAGATAATCGTACTTATCTGACCGCCATCAATTCGTGGCAGTGAATGAAGTGGTATCATATCGGTCACAAGTGCAGTATGGAGTACTTCAAGGTTCAGTACTAGGGCCATTAGGTTTTACACTTTACATGTTACCCTTGGAGATATCATCAGGAAACATGGTGTTAGCTTTCAGTGTTATGCTGATGATACTCACACTGCAAAATAATGCTTTTCTTACTTAGATTTTTTGTCTTGTTTCCAGCCAAAATATCTAAAAAAGATTCTCAAATCAAGAAGGATTTTTTGAGGATTTTTAAGTAAAAATTGTTAAATATTTTCAGAAAAAAGAAGTCAAAATTAAGTGAGTTTTTGCTTAGAACAAGCAAAATAATCTGCCAAAGGAGTAAGCAAATTTATCTTATTTCAAGCAGAAAACTACATTATTTTGCTTACCCCATTGGCAGATTATTTTGCTTGTTTCAAGCAAAATATTACTTAATTTTGACTTATTTTTTTCTGACAATTTTTCAGACAATAATTTTTACTTGTCTAGAAAATCCTTCTTGATTTAAGAATTTTTAGGTATTTTGGCTGGAAACAAGACAAAAAAATCTAAGTAAGAAAAGCATTTTTTGCAATGCAGCTCTATATTTCTTTGCGGCCTGGCGAAACATACCAATTGAAAACGCAGACACAGACACACTCTGTCAGTTTAAATCTAGATTAAAGACCCATCTCTTTAACCTGGCTTACACATAACACATTTCTATAATTCAAATCCGTTAAATGATTGTTAGGCTGCATTAATTAGGTCAACTAGAACCGGGAACACTTCCCATAACACCCGATGTACTCAGTGCATCGTAAGAAGAATGGCATCTACGCTAATATTAGTCTGTTTCTTTCTTATTCCGAGGTCACCTTAACAGTACCCAACCCAGATGGTGGATCAGCATCAAGAGACAACCTCTACAGCCCTGAATGTCAGCGGAGACCACATCTGGAACCAGATGAGTCCTCTGCGTCTGCCAAGAGGAGAACTGGCCCCCCGACTGAACCTGGTTTCTCCCAAGGTTTTTTTCTCCATTTTGTCACCGATGGAGTTTTGGTTCCTTGCCGCTGTTGCCTCTGGCTTGCTTAGTTGGGGACACTTAATTTTCAAATAATTTTGTATACTATTTGAACCGAACTGAGCTAGATGATGACATCATTGAATTCAATGATGAACTGCCTTTAACTAAAAATTGAGTGTTTACTGTTGCCCTTTTGCATTATTGATGCACTTTTTCCTACTTAATACTGTACAGCCGCTTTGTCACAATTCTGTATTGTTACAAGCGGTATATAAATAAAGGTGACTTGACTTGACTTGGTCCGCTCCTGTTTGCCAGATTTGGGCCATAAGCAAAACAAAGTAAGGGCTAATGTCAGCCATGCAAATTAAGCAGAAATTACCCAAGTCTGGGCCACATTTATTTTAATTCTTGCCCAGATCTGGCCCAGATCCAACACCTTGACCCAGCCTACTACTGTGTAGAATGAAGGCATGTGGGTGGACCAGTTCTGTTTGTCAGATTTGGGCCACAGGAAGGACACGTCAGCCATGAAAATAAGTTAAAAAAAAAAATAAAAAAAAAATCACCAGAACTGGACCAATCTGGCCAACACTGATTTTAATTTTGGCCCAGATCCAACACCTTGTTCTCGCCCACATACCACGTGAAATAATAGCATTTGGGCAGTCCGGTCCTGTTTTCCAGATTTGGGCGTCAAATAAGCCTAAGCATTGTTGCATATAAGCCAACCAAATAAACCAAAACTGGCTCTAATGTGGGCCACAGTTGATTTTTATTCTAACCCTGCTCTTCCCCTCATGTGGCCCACATGCTGCATGGAATGGTGGCATTTTTGCAGTGGTCCACAAGCAGGCCACTGCACAGCCACATTTTATTTGGGCAACATTTGGCCACTTTAGGCTCATGTTAGGCTCACATTAGCCAGTATTTACACTGCCATATATTTGCCAAAACTGGCCCAGATACATTTTAATATACCTGGGCCACATTTGCTGAAACATATGTCGACCACATTTGGTTTATACCCTGATTAGCCTCTGTCGATTGTGTCACATTTTTGCCAAAGTTGGCCCACATTTGGTGGGCACTATTTGGGCCATATTTACCATTTACCACATGCACCACGTTAGGGTCACATTCAGATTACACATTGCCGTGAACACATGTGGACCACTTCAGGGTTACATCCATTTTGTCCGGGCCAGTGGTGTCGTATTGTTGCCTTAAGTGGCCCACATACAGATGCTATCTGGGAATGCTGGGCCGGCCCATGGCATAGGTGGAATAGGTAAATGCTAGGAGCACCGCCGATCCCTAGGGTTGCCAAAATGAGTAAAGTTGTTGTTGTTTTTAACAATACTACTTCAATACTATGAATTTAAAATGTTACAAAAAAGCAACTGTCGGACAAAAACATAACTATTTTTATTTCTCTCGATGTATGATCAATCTTCCCCCGCACAGCCGCACTTCCACATACATCAGTCACCTGATTGTGACAGATGTTCACTTCACTAATATATTATCAGGATGTCAAAAAGACAGAAGCCTTCTTGTGCCCAGGGAAGAAAAAAAAAGAAGAGAAGAAGAGGGAAACCGAGAGAAAGACAGAGGTAATATGATGTAATGAATGATTATCATATCAACTACATGAGGTAAAAGTTTGTGAACAAACTTCATGTTGGCCTAGTCTAAAAGTTTAAAATAGGGTAATAGCAATGGAGTACCAGAGATCTAAGACTTTGTAACATAATTGTGTCATTTTTGTGTCACATGATAACACGTTTTAATAATATTTTTACACTAGTAGTAGTGTGAAGTATTTGGGGATTTATGGTATTTGACTAATGGAATTGGCTAATTTAGTAATAATTGTATATAACAGGGCTTATTAAAATAGCAACATTTTATGTAAAATTCACTTTAAAGATGTACGTTTCTCAGTTTAATTGGAGGTGATAACGTTAGAAGGTCCTATAGTTTAGTAAAACACTGCTGCCATCTACTGGAAGTCGAACACTTTTCAAATTTATTTGAAAGATTAAACTTAATGTTACTGTATGTTAGAGAAGTGTGACAGTTTCACTGGAAACAATTTAAAATAAGGTTAATTTTCAATAACTAGCAACTAAAATAATAAATACTGTTGCAAATGTATTGTTTATTGTTAGTTCAAGTTGGCAAGGGCTGGCCCTGTGAGAATGTTTTAATCTCTTGTTCTGGCATTGCATTGAGAGCAGATTAAACATTTGTTGACAAAATTCAATAACCATTTTTTGTGGTAGCATTTTGTTAATTATTTTATGGAAAACCAGTTACCTCAGTATCTCCAGCTGACAGTTTGGACTCTTCAGTCCTTCAGAAAGAAGCATCACTCCAGAATCCTGCAGGTCGTTGTTACTCAAATCCAGTTCTTTCAGGACAGAGTTTGAGGATTTCAAAACTGATGACAAACTCCCACAAGACTGAGCAGTGAGATTACATATGGAAAATCTGAACAAGAACAACACAGTAATTTAACACAGAATTAATCTTAACAATATAATTTAAAAATAATAATAATCAATCAATCAAATCAATCAAACATTTCAAAACTCAAACCTCAGTATCTCCAGCTTTGAGTTTGGACTCTTCAGTCCATCAGAAAGAAGCTTCACTCCATGATCCTGCAGGTCATTGTTACTCAGATCCAGCTCTCTCAGGACAGAGTTTGATGACTGTAAAGCTGAAGACAAACTTTCACAGGACTGATCAGTGAGATGACACCCACACAGCCTGTGAAGAGAACAAAACAAACAGGCATATGTGAATTCATTAGATAGGTTATATAGCTTATAATCTAGAGTACATGTTTGAATACATTAACAAAGCACTTTTAAAGTATTTCAAAACTGTTATAGTTTATTAGTAGTTTATAAACTGTAGTTAATACATTAATAGACTATATACAAGTTCATCATTGATTGGCACTGTAATTAACATGTTTAATTACCTCATATGAAATACAATGGTTTGTTGACAACTTATTAACCGCAGATTGTTCTCACTTTATATTAGGTCACAGAAAATCTGAAAATGTAATACATTAAATGCTTTAAATCAGCCTATATTGCACATTAATTGTAATAATATTTAGTGTTTCTTAAAATGTTTACAAATACATTAAGCACACATACATACATTGGGTTTCTATGTTTTAAAAGGATCTTTTATAGAATACTGTATAAATTATACTGTATAAACTGTATGTCCTGTCCCCAGTTTTAAGAAACTCTGAATACTAATGCAATTAATGACCAATAAAGGTTAGTCAATAAATGACATTTTTTTATATACTATGACCTGATCTAAAGTAAATAATGACAATGAATGATGAACTCACTGTTTGTATATAGTCTGTTAATGTATTAATAATAGTTTATAAACCATTGATTAACTACAGTTTGCAAATAATTTGTAAAATTACTGTATACCTATTATAAAGTGTTACCACTTTACACATTTATATGTCATTTTCATAAGTAACTTATGAAAATGTCACAACTTCAAAGGTTGAAAAATGTCTCAGGCTGAAAAATGTCTCATCTGTGCATGTGAGATCAACACTGCAGTAAATCATTCATGAATCAAACTGATCCAGTTTAACTCACTGATTCAATGATCCAGTCACAGTGGTTGTCAAGTTATCAACACACTTAATCTGTCCTACATATACGAGGCAAGAAACCAAGAATAATATGATCCTCCCCTGCTAAAAAAAACCCCAGCTTGTTTAAGCTGGTCTCTCAGGCTGGTAACAGCTGGTTTATCAAGCTGGTTTTAGAGGGGTTTTGACCACTTTTTTAGCTGGTCAAGCTGGTCTTAGCTGGTCAGGCTGGTCTTAGCTGGTTTTAGCTGGTTAGGCTGGTCTTAGCTAGTTTAAGCTGGTCAGGCTGGTCTTAGCCGGTTTTAGCTGGTCAGCCAGGCTGGTCTTAGCTGGTTTAAACTGGTCAGCCAGACTGATCTTAGCTGGTCAGGCTGGTCTTAGCTGGTTTAAGCTTGTCAGGCTGGTCTTAGCTGGTTTAAGCTGGTCAGGCTGGTCTTAGCTGGTCAAAATGTTTGTTTGATTGATTGATCGATTGAATGATTGATTACATAGTGTCTGCCCCAATTTTCCTGTCAAGGGGTGTTGTGAAAAATAATAAAAATAATTCCAAGTTTACCTTTAATAATCTGCAGGACCACAAGGAACCATTAAAACAATTTTTATTTGATCTTACAGCCCCTTTAAAAAATGATATTCTAACAAATATTTACAAAATATTTACCAAATAATTGGAATGATTACAATTCTAAAACTATATCAACAATTAATGGTGAAAATGAACAATAACAGAATTCTAAACATATTATGCGTTTTCATTTTTCTTTTCTTTTTTATTATATCTTGTATTTTTTTGGGGATATGTAATGCCCCACTTGTTTCTCCCTCTTCTCTCTCTCTGTTCTTTCAGGCTCCTTTTGTTTCCACCAGTCACTGAAACAGACTTAAAAAAGAAATAATTTAGATTATTAATGTGTGAATTTTCAACAAGTAAAACTACTTAAAAAGCAAACTATAGTGTCATGTTTTTGTTGCACATTTTCCCTTTTTCCAGACATAGCCTACAATAATTTAGAAACATGACCCTGATAGTTGTTCCTTTTATTGCTAAAATAAAGATAAAATTGATATCCAAATGGAAGTGCATATATATATTTCTGTAGGTGTTTAATTAATGTATCTATTTTATTGATAAATAAAGATACATGGATGAATAGGAATAAGAATATCTTAGCATGAACAATTTAATGAACAAAAACTTCTATAGTTTTTATACTGCCCAAACGATATTGTCTATCCCCTAACCCAACCCTAACCCTAAACCTACCCCTTACAGAAAACATGTTTGCATTGTTACATTTTCAGATAAACACCATTTATTATTTTTAATAATTTTTTAACATTGTGGGGACTGCAGGCCAGTCCCCACAACAGCACAACTGTTTCTATTCTAAAATTGATAATAAATCAGCATATTAAAATGATTTCTAATGTCACACGCATCAGATCACGTGAGGTCACGAGGTACCGAAGTAATCCCCGCGGGTATATAAACAGGAAATAAGGTTTGGTTGGCACCAGACATTGAGTTCATGTTGGACTTCTGTGTAGGTCGCCTCTCTGCTCATCTCTCAACTCACGTGAGTACCGCTCTACGGAGCTATTTATATACCTGTCTGTGTGCGTGTGGGAACGCAGATTTCCTGGTGGGAATCTCTACTCCATAGACGGAGCGTTCTCAGATTAACCGCGTGGTTAGCCTGCTCATTCGTGTTTCCGCGTTTGAGTTCTCCATCACGCTACACAGGGACCTTCCTCGATCATTCATTTCCTGTCTTGCCTCTGTGACAGAATGTCTGGTCCCGAAATGGTCCCAGCGGATTTGGAACAACTGTGGGGAGTGTTACAGCAGCAGGCCATGGAAATCGTGAATCTGCGGCAGGAGTTGGTGAATTTCCAGACGGAGATCACCGCGCTGCGTTCCGAAACCGCTGGTCTTCGGGCGGAGTGCGCAATCCTCCGTTCGGATCTCACCGCCCTGCAAGCGGATCATGATGACCTGGCCGCTGCTCAAACTCCCCCCGCCGAACCAATCTGTCAAATTCCTCCTTCCAGTCAACCCAAGATCTCACTTCCGGACAAATGGGATGGGTCCGGAACCAGGTGTGATGTGTTTCTCACCAATCTCTCTCTTGTGTTTGAGTTTCAGCCATCCCGATACCCCACAGACCGCTCCTCACAGGGCAGGCAGCTGAGTGGGCCACGGCGGTTCTGAGAGCTGACGGAGACTCCGCCTACTCTTACCCCGCGTTCACAGCCGAACTCAGAACCGCCTTCCAACATCCTGAGAGCGAGGTGGAGGTTGACTCTCGTCTGTACCATCTGAAACAAGGAGGGCGCAGCGTCAGCAAATACACCACCGAGTTTCGCACCCTCGCCGTCCAAACCACCTGGAGTGATGCTGCTCTCCGCACAGCCTATTATGAAGGACTCTCCACCCGTCTTAAGGACGAATTGGCTGTGCGGGAGCTTCCTGCTACCCTGGAGGACATTATACAGCTGGCCCTCCGGGTGGATCAAAGGATGAGCCACTCTTCTAAATATGTTTTCGTTCGTTCACAGGATCTACCAGCCACCAGAGGTCTTTCGAGTCATCCACCCCCTATGCTGTCGCTGCGTCTCCCCCTCCTCCACCAGTCGCCTCAGAGGTCCATTCTAGCGGAGCTGGGGAACCCATGCAAATAGGGCGCACCTCCCTGTCGGCAGCGGAGAGGGCCAGACGCTACCGCGAAGGACTTCGTGCCTATTGCGCCTCCCCGGACCACCATCGTGCCATCTGCCCTCTGCGTCCGGGAAACGGACAAACCAGGTGAAGGGGGGGAGGTCTTCATCTGGTTCCAATGTTGCGAAATCCTACCCAGAGTCCGCTATTTCCCGGCTGCTGCTCCAGGTATCAATCCTCTTGGGCTACCAACGGATCGTGACCGAATCGTTGATTCGGGTGCGGCTGGGAGTTTATGCTGCCCAACTGGGGGTTGTAACCGAGGTGTTATCCCAACCTTTGAACATCACAGCCATTGACGGTCGCCCCCTAAATTCCAGCCCCATCACTCACTGGACCAAGGATTTAACTCTGATCATCGGCACGCACTCTGAGACCATTAAGTTCTACGTCACCAAGATCACCTCACCTCCCATCATCCTTGGTCACCCTTGGCTGGTCACTCACGACCCCTTCATCTCCTGGACGTCTAATCGGATTGTACACTAGGGTGCGACTTGTCAGGAGCTCTGTCTCCGGGCTAAGGTTGGGATGTGTTCAGGGGAGTCCGAGGCCTCCGATGTCGACCACGGGGCCATTCCCGTCCAGTACCGTGACCTGGCCGAAGTCTTTAGCAAGCGCAGCGCGGCCCGGCTGCCTCCTCATCGCCCCTACGACCTCGCTATCGACCTCGTGCCAGGCGCGGTACCACCCCGCGGCCACCTGTACTCCCTGTCGGCTAAAGAACAACTAGCGATGGAAGAATATGTGGCTGAAGGACTCCGTGCCGGTACCATCCATCCATCCATCCATCCAGCTGTCCCGCGGCCGCGGGGTTCTTCTTCGTCAAGAAGAAAGACGGGGGTCTCCGCCCTTGTGTCGACTACCGGGGGCTCAACCAGATCACCATCAAGAACCGTCATCCACTTCCTCTTACCAACACCGCCCTGGACGCCCTCTCTGGTGCCCACTTCTTCACGAAGTTGGATTTACGGAGCGCTTACAACCTGGTACGCATCAGGGAGGGTGATGAGTTGAAGACGGCCTTCATAACCCCCACCGGTCACTACGAGACCCTCGTTATGCCGTTCGGTTTATGCAACAGTCCAGCTGCTTTTCAACACTTTATCAATGACGTTCTTCGGGACACGCTGGGTAGATGGTGCTACGCTTATCTTGACGACATCTTGATCTACTCAAAGACTCTGGAGGAGCATACCCAGCATGTCCGAACAGTTCTACAGAGGTTGCTGGCCCACCAGTTGTTCTGTAAGTTGGAAAAATGTGCCTTCCGCCAGCACACCACCACATTCCTTGGTTTCGTCATCTCTGTTCAGGGTGTGGCCATGGATCCCCAGAAGTTGGAAGCTGTGCGCTCGTGGACCCTACCCACGTCGCTCAAGCAGTTACAACATTTTCTGGGGTTCGCCAACTTCTATAGGCGTTTCATCCGGGGCTTCAGTTCAACTGCAGCGCCTCTCACTACTCTTACCAAACCATCTCGCGGAGAATTTCGCCTCACCCCGGAAGCCATTCAAGCCTTCAGAACACTCTGCCACCAATTCACCTCGGCTCTGGTTCTCATCCACCCCGATCCAGTCAAACCCTTCGTTGTTGAGGTGGACGCCTCCGATGTGGGCGTAGGAGCCGTTCTCTCACAGCGCGGTCCAGACGAAAAACTACACCCATGTAGTTTTTTCTCCAGAAAGTTCAATCCCACACAACAGCGCTACGGGGTAGGGGACCGTGAACTGTTGGCCATCAAGTGGGCTCTGGAGGAATGGCGTCACTGGCTCCAGGGCGGCGGTGACCCATTCACCGTCTGGACCGATCACCAGAACCTCACGGTCATCCGTCATACCAAACAGCTCAACCCCAGGCAGGCGCGGTGGGCCTTATTCTTCGAACATTTCAACTTCCACCTCTCCTATCGTCCAGGTTCAAAAAATACCAAAGCTGAAGCACTCTCCTGCCAACACCAAAAAGACACCATCACCTCGGAGCCCGTGCCTGTCCTGCCTTCTCATATCATCCTGGCTCCCATCCGGTGGGGGTTAGAAGAGAGAGTCCGCCAAGGTCACAGCCAGGAACCCCCTCCATCGGACACACCCACTGGACGCCTCTTCGTCCCGAGTGCCCTGCGTCAGGAGGTGCTTCAGTGGGGACACGATTCCACCCTGGCGGGTCATCCGGGAGTCCAGCGGACAGCCAACTTCATCGCTCGAGCGTTTTGTTGGAGGACACTGAGGAGGGATGTACAGGAGTATGTCCAGGCCTGTAACATCTGTGCCCGCTCCAAGAACATCAATGCGCCCTCCACCGGGGAGTTGCAGCCCCTCCCCGTACCCAAACGTCCCTGGACTCACATCTCCCTCGACTTTGTCACTGGACTCCCCGATTCCCAAGGAAAGAACACCATCCTAACCATCGTGGATCGTTTCTCCAAAGCTGTGCACCTGGTGGCTCTCCCCGGACTCCCCTCTGCCAAAACCACCGTGGAATTAATTCTTGAACACGTAGTCCGCCTGCATGGGTTCCCCAAGGACATCATCTCGGACAGAGGGCCCCAGTTCACGGCCAAGTTCTGGCAGGCCTTCTGCCGTCTGGTCGGTACCACCTCCAGTCTGTCATCCGGGTTCCATCCTCAGACCAATGGCCAGACGGAGCGGGCCAACCAACAACTGGAGCGCTTCCTCCGATGCTTTGCCAGTGAGCATCAGCGCTCCTGGGCTAGCTACCTCGTTTGGGCCGAACTGTCCAACAACCTCCACACCTCCTCCACCACTGGCCTAAGCCCCTTCGAGGTATGCTACGGATTTCAACCTCCCATATTCGAACATCAGGAGCCGGAGGTTGAAGTTCCGTCCGCCCAACAGTTGGTCCGCCGGTGTCGGCGGCTCTGGAACCACGCTCGTGCTGCCATTCAGAAGACCAACCGACGTTACATCATTCAGCACCGCCGCCGACACCCCCCGGGACGATTGTTCCATGTGGGTGACAGGGTTTATCTATCCACGCGGAACATCAATCTCAAGACGGACTCCAAAAAACTCACCTCTCGTTACATTGGCCCCTTCAAGATCACTCACCGATTAAACCCTGTCACCTTCCGGCTCCAGCTGCCTGCTTCCCTCCGGATCCATCCCGTCTTCCATCAATCCCAACTAAGACCTGTTTTCTTTTCTCCTCTGTCTCCCCAGATTCCCGCCCCCCCCCACCCCGGATCATTGACGGTGGTCCTGCCTACACTGTTTGGAGAATCCTCGACTCGCGCCGCCGTGGCCGTGGCACCCAGTATTTAGTCGACTGGGAAGGCTACGGTCCGGAGGAGCGGTCTTGGGTTCCCGGGCGGTTCATCCTGGACCCCACTCTCATCCAGGACTACTGCCGTCGGGTATCCACCTCTCCGGGTCCGTCTGGTGCCGGTCCTGGAGGGGGGGGTACTGTCACACGCATCAGATCACGTGAGGTCACGAGGTACCGGAAGTAATCGCCGCGGGTATATAAACAGGAAATAAGGTTTGGTTGGCACCAGACATTGAGTTCATGTTGGACTTCTGTGTAGGTCGCCTCTCTGCTCATCTCTTAACTCACGTGAGTACCGCTCTACGGAGCTATTTATATGCCTGTCTGTGTGCGTGTGGGAACGCAGATTTCCTGGTGGGAATCTCTACTCCATAGACAGAGCGTTCTCAGATTAACCGCGTGGTTAGCCTGCTCATTCGTGTGTTTCCGCGTTTGAGTTCTCCATCACGCTACACAGAGACCTTCCTCGATCATTCATTTCCTGTCTTGCCTCCGTGACATCTAAAGGATCATGTGACACTGGAGTATAGAAAAAAGACTAGAGTAATGGTGCTGAAAATTCAGAAATAAATTACATTTTAAAGTATATTAAAAATAGACAAAAAAATATATTTCACAACATACATTTTTTAAAATTTAAATTTCAATCATTCTTCTGTATTTTTGATCAATTAAATGCAGCTTTGATGAACAGAAGAGATTATTTCATAAAAAACATAAAAAATCATACTAATTCCAAACTATTGAATGGCAGTGTAGATAATAAAAGAATATAATAAAAGATAAAAGGAGATGTTGGTATGTGTGTATGTCTTACATTTCAGAAATTCCACTGAAAATCCTTCACTTTGCAAAGAAGAGTGGCAACTTGGGTTCACTTCAACCGGTTTCTTCTGTACCATTTGCCCTGTTGTTTTGGATGGCACTTTTCCTTTCAACTTCTTTGTTCCTCTTAAATATCTACAAATCAGTCAGGAATCAGAATGTGACCGTTGAAGAAAATCCCGTCTCTGTAGATTTGAAATTTACAGCAATATGCTGTACTTTTGCGTCAAACCACCACGTGACCCTTGTGATCAGATTATGCTTTAAGCATTTCTTGTTAAAGATATATTTTTTTTCTCCTAGTGTTTTTTTTTAATTGCAGGTGATTATTTATTATATAAAGACGTTGTGTTTGTTTCGTTTATATTTTGTTTAAAAGTCTATTCAATACCGCAACACATGTTAAAATAAAACAGCTGACTATATTTGGTCATACAACTATGGTGAATGTATTTCTTCAGACAATAATTTAATCTGATTTGAGTTCTATGCTGATTTTTTGAGCGCTATCTTGATTTTATGATATACTATAATTTATTTGTGAAACAACTTTAATAATTTTGTTTTAGACTTTTCTCAGATATATTATCATTAACAACTAGAATAATTTAAGCTGTATCATCTAGCCTACCTGATTATGATACTAAACTTACTTTAAATTGAACCTTGTCAGTAATTGAAACAAACTGATTAATAACTTCCAGCTAAAATCAGCCTGGCCAGGCTGGGAGATCAGCTAAAACCAGCTACTTCCAGCTTAAACCCATTAAAACCAGCCTCGCCAGGCTGGGAGACCAGCTAAAACCAGCCTGGCCAGGCTGGGAGACCAACTAAAACCAGCTAAAACCAGCTACTTCCATCTTAAACCAGCTAAAAATGCCACTGATACAATCACACTACAATATAGACAGGGGAAATATCTGCTAGATATAGTTATGAGACACTTATTTATCCACATATTTGAACATTGTGATTCACTTTGAAACCACACCTGTCAAATCTGCCAAAACAGAACATTTAGTCAGATAATTTTCTGTTTCTTTTCTTCAATAACTTATTGTATTCTTAATATTTGGGGAAAATATTTCACATTGTATTTTGAGATTTAATTGTTTAGTGATGTAGAACAAAAAGTTTAATTGAACATCGGTCAGTGAAATTACTCACAGTGCTTTACTGCAGCATCTCACAGCTGGGATGAGTCTCTCGTAGTTTGAAGATGATGACGTGAACCTCTTTGGGTTGAACTCATCCAGCACCTTCTCTGACACGAGCAGTACGTATGTCAGCACTGTGCACATTGAAGATGACAGGTTTCTTCCTGTATGTTCATCTGAGCTGAGGTAACTCTGGATTTCCTCATATAATGAATGATCTTTGAGCTCAAGTAAGCAGTAAAATAGGTTGACTGATGCTTCATCTGATATATAGTTTTGTATTTGTTTAATGTATTTAGTTGTTTGTCTGATGCTCTCTGTGGTGTCTTCAGTGTGTGTGATCAGGCCTGTGAGCAGGTTTTGACTGGATTTCAGTGAAATTCCCATTAGAAAGCGCAGGAACAGCTCCAGATGTCCTCTCTTACTCTCCATGGCTTTATTAACAGCGTTCTGCAGTAGCTCCTGCAATGTGATATTTTCTTCTGGCTTGTCAAAGAAAAACTGAAGCTCCTGCATGTTTTTGTTCAGGTAGCAGACAAACACATACACTGCAGCGAGAAACTCTTGAACACTCAGATGCACAAAGCAGAAGACCTTTGCTCCATGAAGTCTATGTTCCCTTTTGAAGAGCTCAGCAATCATTCCTGTGAACTCAGTGTCTTTACTCGCATCAATATCACATGCTTTTAGATCTTCCTTATAGAACACAATGTTTTCCTTCTTGAGCTGTTCAAAAGCTAGCTTGGCTAACTTCAAAATCATCTCTCTATTTAATTGCAAGTGCTCTGTACAATCTCTTTCTTCTTGTTCATCATACTTCTGGTTCTTCATATTCATCTGTATCAGCAGGAAGTGAATGTACATTTCAGTGAGTGTTGTGCTGATGTTCTCTGCATTGTTCTCAATGAGAATATCCTGAAGTACTGTGGCCGTGATCCAGCAGAACACAGGAATGTGGCACATGATGTAGAGACTACGAGACGTCTTAATGTGTGAGATGATTTTGGAGGACAGATTCTCATCTGTGATTCTCTTTCTGAAGTACTGCTCCTTCTGTTGGTCAGTAAATCCTCGCACCTCTGTGAACAAACCAACATAGCGAGGAGGGATCTGATTGGCTGCTGCTGGTCGTGACGTCACCCAGACAAGAGATGATGGAAGCAGATCCCCTTTGACCAGACTTGTAAACAGCACATCTACAGATGCTTTTTTCTCAATAGTGTTTAGAGACCTACCTTTAAAATTCAGAGGCAGGCGACTCTCATCAAGTCCATCAAATATAAACACAAGCTTACATTCCTCATATAACTTTGATTTCTCCAGGTTCTTCAGTTCAGGATAAAATTCCAGCAGAAGTTCGTGGAGACTGAAATCTTCATCTGTCATTAAGTTGATCTCTCTGAATGGAAGCAGGAACACACAATGTATATCCTGATTGGCTTCTCCTTCTGCCCAGTCCAGGATGAATTTGTGCACAGAGACAGTTTTTCCAATGCCAGCGATGCCTTTAGTCAGCACAATCTCTTTCTCATTGTTTTTCCTCAGTTCAGTAAATATATTGTTGCATTTGATTGGTTTGTCCTGTGTTTTTTTGTTCTTAAAAGCATCATCAATCTTCAGAATCTCATGTTCCTGATTGACATCTTTCATATCTCCCTCTGTGATGAACAGTTCTGTGTAAACAGCCTTGAGATCTGTTTCATCTTCTTTGTTGCCCTCAAAAATATGTTCTATTTTCTTCTTCATGTTCATTTTGTGAGTTTCCAAAAACTTCTGCAGCTTCCAATCTTCTGTTAAATAGACTGATTATAATACAAAAATGAGGCATTTCATTCTGGAAATTCTTTCCCATGAATTTGAATTTATAATATACAGAATTTAGAATATACAGTCATGGCCTTGGTAAATATAAACAAATTAATCTGCATCAGTAATATATTTAATCTTTTATCCCCAAAAAAAAAAAAAAAAAAAAGATAATCACAAAAAACCTAACCTTTAAAACAACAACCTCTAAAACAATTGAAAATGGGGGTAAATCTCCTTATAAAATAAAAGTTTTTCTCAAATACACAATTATTGACACCTATTTAATCAATAGTTTTGGAAAACCTCCATTTGCCAAGATTACAGCTCTGAGTGTCTCTTATAATGCCATGACTGTGTATATATAAACATAGTACACATACATAGCAGTATATAAACGTAAAAAATCTTGAATAATGTAATGCTAATGTGATATAAAGTAAACTTTGTGCAGAATCTACAATTAAACCAACATATGCTTTTACTGTTGTAGCATTGACTTTTGCACCTGTTTCAGTATTCAGATCAACTCTGACTTCAGTCTGAGCACAGCTGATTTTCTTGACTGGAAGAGAGATGAAAAGATTTAGCACTTTTTTTTTTTTTTTTTTTACATTACGGGTTTGACGTTATAATATATTTTTTTCTTTATTACCTTTGGTGTGTTTGTTCTCTAACTGTTCAGCAAGATGGTTCTGGTTCATCTTTTTCAGGATATCCAGTGTGATCTTCACAGCATTTTCTGGTCCAAAACGATCCAGCATCTGATCTACTGTGTCAGTTGCATCTGCTTTCTCCAGTACAGAAACTTTAATATTTCCATCTTCTCTTAAGTAGCTCTTAAATCTCTTCAATTTTTCTTCTTCCAGATCATCCAGTGTGTCATAAAGCAGTTGTTTAACAGACGCCATCGTTCTTCACTGACTGCTGTTGAACATGAGGAAAATGTTTTACAATAGGTCCACTCTTACTGGACACTCACTAAATGGAGCCTGAAACTGTATTTTTTAATGCTGAAGTTTCAAAAAATGATAACCACCAACCTTAGGAGATAATTTTTAATTTAAGTGTTTATTTTAAGACCAGATGAAATTTCACCATTTGGATGATCATTAATTTCCTTCTGTTAAATCCATATGACAGAGATTTTATGAATTTGACCAAAAACCTCTATGCTTAAGAAGAAGATTTATTTATATATTACAGTGCCTTTCTATAGCTTAAGGTCACTTTACATAGTACATTTGAACTTAGCGGGGAAAAACATGAATATGTTTCCAAAAAGGTACCATGGTATGGTAAAGATTCAAAAAACTCATGTGTCACAGCAAGAATCCAGGTGGCAAAGACCACTTGAGGATCTTTTAGTAACTGATGTAACAGTTAAGGTGCAGGGAAATAATGAGTGGATAGATGTGAATTTGCCTATAGATGAGGGATAGATGGCAGTAGTGTTTTTCGCCTGAGGATGAAGACATGAACATTCTACCACTGATAAACACTGTAGTGTCCTGCCAACATTAAATAGGGACAGTTTTACTGGCAGTTAGGCATGATTTGTTAAAGATACATTTCCATTTTTTCTTGTGTGTGATTGCAGGTGTTCCAGCTTTCCAGAGGATGTGCAAAGACATCCAATGCTTAGACTGTACTGCACTGGCCACCTAGATGAACATGCCTGAACCTCCACAGAACACAACAACATCCGCCACTTCCGCATGATCGCCATACCACAATAAAAAAAAAAAAAGGACGTAGGCATTCGAGAGAATGCAAACTTCACCATGAACTCTTATTCTGTCATCTTAAGTAATGGAGACTGTATACAGTATGCTGTATTCATGATTACTGAAAAGTATGTTTTGCGATCAAAAATGATCAGAGGGGTAATTGAAAGATTATGTGTAATTTTAGACAGATGCATTTACATTGTGACTGTGCCCCAGATGCAATCAACAGGAACTGTCTCTGTAAAGGTGTGAACCAAATGGTCCATACATTTAGAATAACAAAGGAACAGCATTTCTCAGGAACTTCTTGTAGATTACAGGATCCCCAGCAGGGGGTCCTGACAGTATCTATTGTTTCTAACCATTTGTCTTTAGGTATAAAGTTCTGTCTTAAAGACAGAACTAAGAGAGAAGCTATGCAGAAGATAGGGAGAAGCAATGGAGAAGAAGCTAGGGAGAAGCTAAGGAGAACTTTGGAAGAAACTAGGAAGATGCTTAAGATCTAGAAGACAGCTATGCTATATGACTTTCATCAATAAATTCTTCTCCCCACAAGAACTCTGGTCAAGCTTACTTATTTTATGTATTAGAGAAATCTATACATATGGCGAGCCATCCAAACCACTGGTCAGCCAAATACAGCAAAATCTAACAGACTGTATGATCTTTAAATATTTATAAAGACTGATATTATTTAAAGTGTACCTAAAGTATACTTGCAGTAGTTCCACTTTAACATAATCAAACATAAGTATATATTTGGTTGTGTAACGCCACGCCAGCAGAGGGAGCCCTCACCCATAGACTGACTGTTACCGCTCCCTTTGCTGCTTCTATGGTTACTTCCTGTTTGGCAGCCATATAAGGAGGGCCATGCCAAACAGGAGGTTGTAAAGTATTGTTTTGCCTGTGTGGACTCTACCAAGCGTTTTCCCTGTTTTCATTGCCTTGTTTTGTTTTTGCCACAGTTTTGTTTCATAGTCATAGTTTTGCCTTGTTTCACTGCCATAGTTTTGTCTAGTCTCATTGCCATAGTTTTGTCTAGTTTCATAGCTTTGTTTATTTGTTACATTTGGACTGCTCTCTTGGTATTTTGACCTTCTGCCTGATTTACTGGATTATGCTCTTGCCTTGCCCTGAATATTACTGTTTGTTGGAGATTGACTGTGAGAAAGCCCTAACCACGCAATTTAAACTGCGTCACAAACGAAAGTGGAACGGAAAGTGAAACTAGTCATTTCTAACCCGGTTGCAGCGGCCAAGCCGCACCATTATTCTGATACCTGCGTTGCCTATAGTCTTGCGCCCTCAGTCAGTGTCCCGCCTACAGTCCCATCGGTAGTTCCTGTAACATTAGGGGCTGAGACCGACCAGGCCACGAATCCTAGCCCTTATTGGACAGCAGTACCGTATCCTGTTCCCCCCCCCTGAAGCCTCCCATAGTCAGGCAGTACTGTACCCCTCCCCAGCCCAACCACCTGGTCTGGAAATATTAGCTGCCTCCACTTATGGTGTCCCAAAGCCGGCCATCCCATACTTTGACACTGGCCGGGAAAGTGACTTTGCACTACTTAAGATGACTTTAGACAATGTAATGAATAACCAGCCTCATTTGAGTGAACATTACAAATATCAGGTCCTCTTAAGTCACCTAAAACTCCCAAGTGCTCTCCAGTTTGCCAAAGTGTATATGTATGACCTCAGGCCATACACAACCGCATTACAAGCGCTGCAGGATAAGTACGGGCAACCGCGTCAACTGGTTCAGTCCGAACTAGGTGTCATTCTGAATGCACCATCAGTCAAATTCGGTGATGCAGAAGCTTTTGATTCCCTTTTCCTGTCTATCCAAACATTAGTAGGGATGCTCAGAACTTTGGAGGGATACGAGCTTGCTTGATCCACCAAGAAAGATCAGCAAAGGTCAGTACATTATTGTCCAAAGGAGAGATCCACATCCATCTTGTATACAGCAGATGCCAGTTCAGTCTTACAGGGCCAGACGAAATCTAAGATCTCCTCTAAGATTCAACCCTTCTGCCCATACTGTAGTACCAAGGATCACTTCCTTAACGCGTGTCCCAAGTTCAAGATCCTGACCACAGAGCAAATAGTGCAGTGGATATCCACCGAGAAGCGCTGTTGGAAATGTGGACGAACTCATACTCCAGACCAATGTCCTTGCCATTACCCTTAATTGACCGAGCCAAACCTCTATTGCTCATCGGGTCTGACATGCCCCACCTGCTTATTCCTGTACAGCCAGTGTGCATGGGACCTACAAATGGACCGATTGCCATCTGTACCAGACTTGGTTAGACCCTCTAAGGTCCCACTGGGCTCAGTCAAACCACCCTTTCCACCCCACAGTGTCTTCACTTAACCACAGCCACACCGAATACTGAATTATTCAAGAATGTGGAACGCCTCTGGCAAATTGATACTCTGCCTTATGTAAATGAGAAGACAGCCACTCGTTCCAAACAAGACCAGTATGCCCTCACTCTTCTCCAGACACATACCACAAGGGTGGAAGTCAGTGGAGTTACGCGTTACACTACTCCCTTGCTCAGATGGCCCAATGCTGAACTTCTTAAAGCCCCAAAAGAAGCAGTGATGGCAAACCTCCGAAGCACTGAGCGTAAACTTACTAAAGACCTTAGGTGAGCTAAGTCTTACTGCTCTGAAATGAGGAAACGGCAAGAAGCTGGCTATGTAGCAGAAATATCAGCACAAGAAGCTGATCAATCCCCGGAGTTGTGGTACATCCCTCACCATATGGTGACACATAACAACAAGGACAGAATTTTTTTTAACTGCTCTTATTTGTTCCAAGGCCACGCTTTAAATGACATCCTCCTGCCTGGGCCCATCCTTGGTCCGTCTTTACTTGGTGTCATGCTGAGGTTCCGTGAACATCCTGTAGCCATCAATGGAGATGTGAAGGGGATGTTCCACCAGGTTCGACTCTTGCCAAGTGATAAGCCTATTGTACGTTTTCTGTGGAGAGACATGCAGAGGACAGAACAGCCTAAGATCTATGAATGGCAGGTGTTGCCATTCGGCACGACGTGCAGCCCATGCTGCACCATATATGCACTCCAGGAAATTGCTCAGAACCACCCGCAAGTGGACCCAGCTCTGGTGAGAACGGTCAAAAGTTCATTTTATGTAGACAATTGTCTCCATAGCCTTCAAACTGTCGCTGAATCCTTAATCTGGATTTACACATATTCTGCGACGCATCTGAGAGGGCCTACGGCTCAGTGGCCTACATGCGTACAGAAAACAATGAAGGACGTGTACATGTCTCATTTGTGTTAGCCCGTTCCCGAGTGGCACCACGGAAGCAGATGATGATCCCTCGGCTGGAACTGAGTGCGGCACTTACCGGAGCACGGGTGGCTAATATCCTTCAATCGGAACTAACTGTAGCCATCAATCGTGTAATTCTCTGGTCAGACTCAGCTACTGTCCTCCAATGGCTTAAATCTGATTCATGCAGATACAAGGTCTTCGTGGGAATGCGGGTGGCCGAATTTCAGTCGTTCACCAATATTGATTCCTGGAGGTATGTTGATTCATTGAACAACCCTGCCGATCTCATAACATGAGGCCAATCATTAAAGGATTTAACCCCACCATGCCGGTGGAGTAACGGACCAAATTTCCTGCATCAGCCAGAGTCATGTTGGCCCACTTTGCCATCAGATGAACCTGAACCAGAGGCAGAGTTGAAAAAATCAGCAATGTGCCTGCATGTGTGCACTAGCCCAGACACTCCCCTTCCTGATATCAACCAATTTAGTACCTGGACTGAGTTGTTAAAAGCTACAGTGACATCCCTTCATGGGGCGGCTACATCTACCACCCAGTCAACAGATGATTCAGAGAGATACATCTCAGCACAGAAACTCCTCCTACAAAAGGCTCAGAAAGATTCCTTTCCTGAGGAGTTTAAGGCTCTCGCCTCGGAGCGACCATTACCATCCAACAGCAGAATAGCATCCTTATCACTGGAGTACAATAAAGCCAGTGGACTTATCAGGGTCGCAGGGAGACTAAGACACGCTAAGCTTATGGAATTGGATGCAATACATCCCATTGTGCTTGATCCACAACACAACCTAACCAAGCTTCTGATCAAGGACTGTGATTCCTCCCTTTTACATCCTGGGCCAGAAAGAGTCTTTGCTGAGCTGAGAAGACGATACTGGATTCTGCGAGGAAGGGAAGCTATCAAGCATCAATATCAGTATATGGACTGCCAGAAATGGCGTGCTAAGCCTGGTATACCCAAAATTGCTGACCTCCCACCAACACACCTACGTCTGTACAAACCCCCCTTCTATTCCACTGGAATGGATTGTTTCGGTCCATTCACAGTGAAGATCGGCCGACGTACAGAGAAAAGATAAGATAAAAGTTTTTAAATGTCTGACAACCTGTTGTCTCCATCTTGATCTCTTAGAGAGTCTCGACACAGATGCATTCTTAATGTCTCTCCGCAGATTCATAGCGCGAAGAGGGAAACCATTCGAGCTCCTTTGTGACAATGGTACAAACTTCGTTGGAGGAGACAAAGAGATGAAGGCAGCCTATGATGCCATGATACCTCAAATAAGGGACCAACTCGCAGAACAACGGATTTCATTCAGATTTATTCCACCTGGTGCCCCTCATTTCGGGGGAGCCTGGGAACGGGAGGTTAAGTCAGTAAAGCAGGCCCTAAAGGTAGTTCTGAAAGATCAAACAGTAACTGAAACTGTACTGTGCACAGTACTCATTGAGGTAGAGGGCATCCTAAATGCCAAACCTTTGGGATACGTGTCCTCAGATGTGTCAGATCTGGACCCAGTTACGCCTAGCATCCTCCTAATGGGCCGCCACGATTCTTCACTCCCACATGTGCTCTATGATTCAAGTAATCTTTTGGGAACCAGAAGGTGGAGGCATAGCCAAGTACTTACCGACCATTTCTGGTCTAGATTCATCCATCTCCCGAATCTGCAAGAAAGACAGAAGTGGCGTACAGATGGAAGAGAAATTGGTCTAGACCAGGTGGTACTGATAGTGGACCCACAACTTTCACGAGCATGTTGGCCAGTAGGCAAGGTGACTAATACTTTTCCTGGTCTCGATGGGCGCACACGAACAATTGAAGTTCGGGTACACAATCGCACATATGTGAGACCTGTATCCCGTCTAGTCCCACTCCCTAAACTCTCTGATGACGACCCTATCGAGCCTACTAATTAGTTAGGTTTCTCACTATTTCAAATGTCCTTACACACATTTGGGGGCGGCTGTGTGAGAAAGCCCTAACCACGCCCCCGTGGGGCACGTAACATACGCAGCTCGGTTAGGAGCGGACATTTTGACTCGACAGCAGCAGGTTACATATCAGGCTGGCTGCACTGTTTAATCAACCTTGTATATGTTCTTTCCACTGCGTAAATGATTACGGGTGATTTTCTCATATATATTCTGACTTTGTAACTAATATCATTGCTCCGTATTGCCGACATTTGCCCGTGAATGTCATGCAATTTAAACTGCGTCACAAACGAAAGTGAAACGGATAGTGAAACTAGTCATTTCTAACGGACTTTGAGCTTGAAAATAAGTGTATTTGTATTAAAATACGAAGGTTTATGTTCACGTACTAGTCACGTATCACCTGGTTTGTTCAGTATTGTTTCAAAATGTCGCATTTGATTACTTTGCATGCTCCTCACTTGTAATATTGAGCATATACACTGATCTTGTAATCTGCTTTTCATTGTTTACTTAATTATTTAAAATAAGCACACAGTTAAATCATTTATGTTCATATATATTATTTAATAACTGAATATTGTGTTTACTGATATATTTACAACAGTTTTCTTTGTATTTCTTCTGCTTATTATAGACCACACGTTTGTGAAGTAACATATACAAACATCCTTTTGATTAAACCTGCTAAACTGGGATTCCCTCTCCTGTTTCTTTTACCGGTGTTGTGAATTTTTTCTTAGAGACCAGGAGACGTTTTTGGATATCTTGAAGCAGAAGTTTCTCTTTATTCAGATACTCGCTGCTTGGCACTGCATTCATCAAAAAGTCTGACAATATCTCAGCACAGCAGAGTATATAGGTTTGAAGGAGGCGGAGTACATAGAGGTGGAATCAATCTAAACAAAGCATGCAAATGTGGTACAGGAAATCAGCCCAGTAAAAGATTTTTCCCAGCCTTGATCTATTTAGCATACAAGTGTCATTCAAATGCATAGGTGCTAAACAAGAGGCACAGTTGTACCTTGAGCTTAGACTTCACACTTAACTTGGGAAACCTGCCAGATGTTCAGGAAATGTTACTGTCTCAGGGCTTGGGCTGTCTGCTAAATCACAATATACATAACCTTTTAGAAATTTGTAATCCAACACCGGAAACACACACCTCCATCTTGGCTGCACTACACCTGAACCCACTGAGCGTCACATATGCTCGTATATTGAGCATGCCTGTCTTGACTACGTTGTGTTAAATAAAGCTTGCCCCTGGATCTATCACGCTTCACAAGAGTCCCGTTACAGAATACTTCACCTACCAAAGATCCAGCGGCTTACAGAACACACGACCAACAATCACCATGGATCCAGCATCATGCCTCTTCCGTCTCCGCCAAGGTAACCGGCCTGTTGAGGATTATGTAATTGACTTTTGTGAGCTGTGCCATTCGGTGGGCTTTAATGATATTGCGCTCAAGGACATTTTTTTAATGGTTCAAGTAAGGACTTGTCATGTTAAATGCCACGCTATACCCCACATTGGACACTTGATCAATACATAGACTTTGCACTCCACTTAAGTGGCTCACCTTTAACTGTTGGGATTGCGGACGAGGGACCCCGCAACACTGCAGTAACCCCCATAACACAACCTGCTCATGTCATGTCTGCTACACCAATGCCTGCTCACACCAAGCCTGCCGCTCCAGAGCCCTTTCATGCCAAGCCTGCCAAGCCAAAGCCAGTTCACACTATACCCACCAAACCAAAGCCCGTTCACATCATATCTACCAAGCCACATCCTGCCCACGCCATGCCTGCCGCCCCAGGGCCTGCCCACGCCATGCCTGCCGCCCCAGGGCCTGCTCACGCCATGCCTGCCGCTCCAGAGTCTGCAACTGTCATGGCTCCCCTCCCAGATACAGTCCACAAGATGGCCGCCATCCCCGAGCCAGTCCACAAGATGGCCGCCATCCCTGAGCCAGTTCACAAGATGGCCGCCATTCCCAAGCCTGTTCACACGATGGCCGCCATCCCCAAGCCTGTTCACACGATGGCCGCCATCCCCAAGCCTGTTCACAAGATGGCCACCATCCCCAAACCTGTTCACACGATGGCCGCCCCATCTGAGTCCCCGGCCAAGATGGCTGCTATGCCTGAGCCTCATCAGTCCAAAATCATCTCATCCAAATCTCATCTCGCCATGTTTGCACCCAAAGCAAATCAAGTGATGGCTGATCCTCCGGTGTCAAGTCAAGTCAGGGCTGCACTTTCAGTGCCAAGTCAAGTGACAGCTGTGTTTCCTGAGCCACGTCAAGTTACAGCTGTAGTTCTTGAATCAAGTCGAGTCACAGCTGTTCTCCATGAGTCAAGCCAAGTCGCAGCTGTTGTACCTGAGCCAAGTCAAGTTACAGCTGTAGTTCTTGAATCAAGTCGAGTCACAGCTGTTCTCCATGAGTCAAGCCAAGTCGCAGCTGTTGTACCTGAGCCAAGTCAAGTTACAGCTGTTGTTCCTGAGTCAAGCCAAGTTACAGCTGGGTTGTCTATGTTAAGCCAAACCAAACCACAGCTGATCTCCATGAGCCAAGCCAAGTTACAGCAGATCTTCATGAGCCAAGTCAAGTTACTGCTGTTGTCCCCGAGCCAAGTCAAGCCACAGTTGATCTTCATGAGCCAAGCCAAGTTACACCAAATCTTCATGAGCCAAGTCAAGTTACTGCTGTTGTTCCTGAGTCAAGTCAAGCCACAGCTGATCTTCACGAGCCAAGCCAAGTTACAGCAGATCTTCATGAGCCAAGTCAAGTTACTGCTGTTGTTCCCGAGTCAAGTCAAGCCACAGCTGACCTTCATGAGCCAAGTCAAGTCAAGTCACGGCAGACCTCCCTGAGTCAAGTCAAGTCACGGCAGACCTCCCTGAGTCAAGTCAAGTCACGACAGACCTTCCTGAATCAAGTGAAGACACAGCTGCGCTCCTAACAGAGCCTCTTCACGACATGGCTGCTAGTATAGAGCCTCGCCAAGCCACGGCCTTCATGCCAGAACCTCGCCAGGTCCCGTCTGACCTGCCAAAGCCACGTCACGTCTCAACTGATCCTCTAGAGACTCATCACGTCTCAGCTGACCTCCTAGAGCCTTTTCACGTCTCTGCTGACCTCCTAGAGCCTCGTCACATCTCAGCTGACATCCCAGAGCCTCGTCAGGTCTTAGCCGCCTTTCCAAAGCCTTGCCAGATCTCATCTCAGCTCCCAAGCCATGCAGAGCCCACGCTCCCAAGCCACATGTCCACGACATCCACACCATCAAGACTGGCAGGCATCCCACTATCTACTGTGTTGCCTGTAATAGCTGTTGCCATTTTGAGCGTGTGGGCTACACACTGCGCTCCAGATGCCTCGTCTGCTCCTGAGGTCTCGTCTGACCACGAATTTGCACCAATGCCTCCAGAGGTGTCAGCAAAAGCTGTAGAACCTCCCACGGAGGCGGCGTCCACCCATGAACTCACTGCCACGTCTGACCATGAGTCTGCGCCAATGCCCCCGGAGGCGGCGGCTCCAGCTGCAGAACCCCCTAAGGGGGCGGTGTCCTCCTATGAACTCTGCCCATCATGTCACGGCCAAGGAGGCCAATCATGGACGCTGTCTGCCCCGCCATGGCTTCCTGCTCTCCCTGCTCCACCATGGCTCCAGGCTCCTCAGAATCCACCGTGGTGGACTTGTACTCCAGTGTTACACTGTCTGCCATTGCTCCACAGCTCAGGTCCTCCAAGGTTCCACTGTCTGCCACAGCTCCATGGCCCAGGCCCTCCAGTATTTCACTGTCTACCACTGTTCCACGGCCCAGGTCCTCCAAGGTTCCATTGTCTGCTACAGCTCCACAGTCCAGGTCCTCCGAGGTTCCACTGTCTGCCACAGCTCCACAGCCCAGGTCCTCCTGTGCTTCACTGTCTGCCACTGTTCCATGGTCCAGGTCCTGCAGTGCTTCACTGTCTGTCACTGCTTCACGATCCAGGCCCTCCTCCTCTGCACAGACCTGGCCCTCCGTCCCACCCCGTTTTGCCTCTGTTCCCCCACCCTCCTGGACTGTTGTTGCTTGAGCGCCAGGAGTCGCTCTTAGAGGGGGGGGTTCTGTAACGCCATGCCAGCCGCTCCCTCTGCTGCTTCTATGGTTACTTCCAGTTTGACAGCCATATAAGCAGGGCCATGCCAAACAGGAGGTTGCGAAGTATTGTTTTGCCTGTGTGGACTCTACCAAGTGTTTTCCCTGTTTTCATTGCCTTGTTTTTTTTGGGGTTTTTTTTGCCACGGTTTTGTTTCATAGTCATAGTTTTGCCTTGTTTCATTGCCATAGTTTTGTCTAGTTTCGTAGCCTTGTTTATTTGTTACTTTTAGACTGCTCTCTTGGTATTTTGACCTTCTGCCTGATTTACTGGATTATGCTCTTGCCTTTCCCTGAATATTACTGTTTGTTGACCATGCCTGTCTTGACTACGTTGTGTTAAATAAAGCTCGCACTTGGATCTATCACGCTTCACAAGAGTCCCGTTACAGGTTGGACTTGAGCACTACTTCTGCACAATTAAAGTGCATGAAGTAAAAAAATTAGTTGTTCCAATTTAGCAGATGTTAAATATACTAATTTAGTATACTAAAAGTACAACTGCAGGGTATTTTTATTTTGTACATAAGATGTAAATACTGTACATTTGTAGTATACTTAGCATGAAACAAATGTATTTTAAATGTGTTGTAGTATATTTATTTTTCACTAGGGTATCGCCAACATTTAAACAGTTGTTAATTAGAACATTCTTTGTGTAGAAAATGTACAGTAATGTAATACCCTTGAAGGTCTATACCATCTGACAGCAAGCCACATGATTGCAGTTGAGTGCATACAGAGTGAATCAGACAATTTATGATTAGATCAGATCAGTGTCAAAACAAAGAACTCAATTCCACAAGGAGGCCCAACAACATGGAGGATTGTAAATCAGATATCCTGGAGCCACAAGTCTGAAGAGAGTCTAACTAACTAGCAGCATTAAAACAAAACAACACTTACTGACACTTATTGATAATTCCTACTCAGGAAGGGGATTGTCAAATTTGGGGCAAGTAACCAACATTAATGGTCAAAGAGATAACACATCATGACAATCACAAATAAGCTATGAGGATAACTACTAGTTAAATACTTCCTCGGATTGACTTCACCCACCTAAGTCAGAGACCTTTTGACCTTTTGTTCCTCACAGAACACGTCCTCACATTCACAGAATGACAGAAACTGTATTTTACATATGTAGATGCACCAAAATGATGCTAAAATGACTTAGAAATGATTATTTGTCCATTGCATTACTCCATATCATGTATGTAACCCTCATGTTTTAATCACTCACTGTCAATGTCATTTTCAGTGATTATTGAATAGTTTATAGGTTCATACTCATGTTTAGTGTGTGTTTGAAAATCTCTCCTTAAAACATTTCTATCAATCAATTCTTTGTAAGTGTAATGAGGACTCGTCGGAAGCGTATAAGATCCAAGTACGAGCTTTAATAACCAGATCGTAGTCAAACAGGCAGGGTCAATATCCAACAAACAGTGTGACGAAGACAAAACAATAGCGTAATCCACAAAACAGGCAGAGTCCAAAAACCAGGGAGAGCAGTCCAAAAAGTAACAAATAAACGAGGAAAGGCACGATAGCAAAAACTAGACAGAACTATGAAAAAACAAAAGCAAAACTATGATAATAAAACAGGATATGATAATGGAACAGCTGTGACTTGGCTTGACTCATGGAGGACAGCTGTATCTTGGCTTGATTCATGGAGAACAACAGCTGTATCTTGGCTTGACTCATGGAGAACAACAGCTGTATCTTGGCTTGACTCATGGAGAACAACAGCTGTGTCTTGGCTTGACTCATGGAGAACAGCTGTGTCTTGGCTTGGCTCATGGAGAACAGCTGTATCTTGACTTGGCACAGAAAGTGTAGCCCTGACTTGACTTGACACCGGAGGATCAGGCATCACTTGATTTGCTTTGGGTGCAGCAGACATGGCGAGATGAGATTTGGATGAGATGATTTTGACTTGATGAGGCTCAGGCGTGGCAGCCATCTTGGCTGGGGACTCAGACGGGGCAGCCATCTTGTGAACAGGCTTGGTGATGGCGGCCATCTTGTGGACTGGCTCTGGGATGGCGGCCATCTTGTGGACTGGCTCTGGGATGGCGGCTATCTTGTGGACTGGCTCTGGGATGGCGGCCATCTTGTGAGCTGGTTGTAGGAGGGCGGCCATGACGGATGCAGACTCTGGACGGGCAGGCATGGCGTGAGCAAGTCCTGGAGTGGCAGGCATGGCGTGAGCAGGCCCTGGAGCGGCAGGCATGGCGTGAGCAGACTCTGGAGCGGCAGGCATGGCGTGAGCAGGCCTTGGAGTAGAAGACGTGATGTGAGCAGGTTTTGGCTTGGCAGACTTGGCATGAGATGGCTCTGGCTTAGTAGACTTGACGAGTGCAGGCTGTGGCTTGGCAGACGTGACGTGAACAGGCTCTGGCTTGGCAGGCATGGCGTGAAAGGGCTCTGACGTGACTTGAATGATTGCTGACATGACAGAAAAATTACCAGGTTTGGCAGATAGTGGGGGATAGCAAGGTTCCTCATCAGCTACCCCCACAGTAAATGGTGAACCAGCCAACCGGAGTGCAAAGTCAATGTATTGTTCTAGAGTCCAGTGAGGGGTATGGCGAGGCATGAGGTAATTAAGAGAGTCCTTTAGTCCATGACGGAAGATGTCTTTTAGGGCAATGTCATTAAAGTCTATTAAGTGACAGAGTTCACAAAAATCAGTGACATAATCCTCAATCCTCAAAGTATTCTGTAATGAGGACTCGTAGGAAGCGTATAAGATCCAAGTGCGAGCTTTAATAACCAGATCGTAGTCAAACAGGCAGGGTCAATATCCAACAAACAGTGTGACGAAGACAAAACAATAGCGTAATCCACAAAACAGACAGAGTCCACAAACCAGGGAGAGCAGTCCAAAAAGTAACAAATAAACAAGGAAAGGCACGATAGCAAAAACTAGACAGAACTATGGAAAAACAAAAGCAAAACTATGATAATAAAACAAAACCATGGCAATGACAAAAACAGGGAAAAACGCTTGGTAGAGTCTGCAAGAGCAAAACAATACTTCACAATAACTGTTTGGAAATGGCCTCCCTTTATGGCCACCAAACAGGAAGTAACCAGCGAAGCAGCAGAGGGAGCAGCAACAGTCAGTCAGTGGGTGAGGGCTCCCTCTGCTGGCGTGGCGTTACAGTAAGATGTATTATATTCTTGTTATAGAAATCATGATTAAATTATACTTCGCAAGAGCGGGAAAATTCAGATTATGTGACTATAAAAGTACGTACTGGGAGGAGAAACATAGAAACACCACAAGCTAAGACAATGTCTAATTGGTCAAAACACCACTTGGGATGTGTCCAACAGCCCAGTTTAAAAACTCAAGACACCAACGAATTTTTGCTTGTCGGGCTTCCTGGCCTGCATGCCTGCTGCTCCTCTAACATCATGAGCAGATAACCCGTCTAATCTCATCACTTTTTTTCTTTCTTTCTTTAGGTTCTTTTTCTTTCCGTTGAGAGTTTCGTGTTCTAATTTAAGTTTTGCCGCAAAGCCACGTCTCTGAGTCTGACCACGACTATGCCCACCTCAAAACTTCAACCAGCCCACAACTCCACACACATAAGTTAACAACCAAGACGTCACTCAAGCCTTCATTTCATATGTGGATGTGCGTGAACTTTTCAGTGCAAACGGAAGGCATTTCAGTGTAAAAGGAAGCAGCGGCACTTCCGGCGGAATCTCCAGATGCCGGGGCATTTTAAAACGCTTAACGTGACTTAATGCATTATAATAGTGTTTTAAAAAGACATTTAATATAGCATACGATGTACCAGGGGCGAATTTCCACTGGGCACTTTTCAAAATCCCGTTCAATGCGTGCAAATTAGGCTACATAACAAATTTAGGATGTTATTAGTATGTAGGCTATAATAGGTTGTGTAGTTGACTATAGTTCTGTATCATGCTTGAAAAATTTTGGTCTCTATTTAAATTGTTTCAACTATGTTCTGTTCTACTTTCTGAGTATGAATTATCGCATGCAGGAAAAGCATGGGCGTCGGAAGCAAAATAAATGTGGGTGGGGAGTATATGCCATTTTCTGTAGTGTGGTGCCTTTTACTATGTATATTACCTCTGTGCACTAACGTAACAACACTACAAAAAACTGTTACTAAAGTATGTTTCCAGTGGCGTAAGCCGTTTTTTGACGCAAACGACCCGAGTTTGCGTCCACCTATTGCCGAAATCGTTCTTCTGCCTTTTCACATCTCATTTTACATCGGAAAGGCATTTGTTTTCAATAAACATAAAAATGAAGGAAATAATCTAAATGTTTGAATATCGGGTAGGATTAGGTGTATCTGAGCAGCAGATACACTCAGATGCTTTATTTACTTTGCTGTGTTACAGAAGTGCAGCAGGCGCGAACATTCCCTAAACACACCTAGTAAAGACAGCGAAGCAGTCAGGACCGTGGCGCCCGCTTCCTTTGAAATATGTTTGATGATTGCGCCTGATGCGCCTGATGCGACCGCGCCCGCTCCGTCCACTCCTTAACCCTTGATGCTGCCTGTTTAAACGCGTGAGCATGGAGCTTAATATATTAGCGCATTCGTCATGTGAAATGGATTTGACTAATGGCGCTCTAAAAAGTGCGCAGACATATTCGCCGAATTAGAGACGGTAAAAGTGGGTGGGTCCGATATCATTGGTCTTTAAAAATGGGTGGGTCCTGTCCCACCCACATTCAATGGTTCCGACGCCCATGAGTAAAAGACAAAAACACTCAAGCACCATAAAAAGTTTTGCTACAAACTCAACTGACTGGCTTAATTCTCTCCTGTATGATTTCATAAGTCTTCAGACCTTAGAACTGTACATGAATTATGAGCATGAACTATATATACATTTTTTTTTTTACAATTTGCACGCATTGGGGAGTCGCGCTCTAAACGCGGGGTATTAAAATTGCTTTTAAAGGCGCGTGCGCGTTTTACTTTCAGTTTTGTTTGAAAGTAACTCTCGCGCGAACTCTCGGTGGTACTGAACGGGATTTTGAAAAGTGCCCAGTGGAAATTCGCCCCTGGTACATCGTATGCTATATTAAATGTCTTTTTAAAACACTATTTTAATGCATTAAGTCACGTTAAGCGTTTTAAAATGCTCCGGCATCTGGAGATTCCGCCGGAAGTGCCGCTGCTTCCTTTTACACTGAAATGCCTTCCGTTTGCACTGAAAAGTTCACGTACATCCACATATGAAATCACTTGCATATATGTATATACACAACTCAAGCATGCGTCTTACCTGAAATTTATTTTGTATGTTTGCGTGAGTGTTTTATGGGTGTATATGCGCGCAACGAGTTTATATGTATGTGCGAGTGTTTTTAGGTGTATATGCATGGATCAAGTTTATATGTATATGCGAGTATGTACAGGTGTGTCTGCATGCACCGAGTTTATACGTATATGTGCGTGTTGTTGTAGGTGTATATGCATGGATCAAGTTTATACGTATAAGCGAGTGTCTATTAGCGTATGCATGCGTTAAGTTTATATGTATATACAAGTTATTCACAAGTGTATATGTATTCATTACTAATAAAATATGTACTGGTATGGATTTCATATTAGTGTGCACGTGTATTTCATATATATATTTTGAACATCCAACAGTATACATGTATATGCAAGTAATTTCTAGGTGTATATGCACGTGTTTTATGTATGTATTGATAAGCTAAGTTTGATTTAAATCCTACGTGGCGCCTCATAATCTGCAGCTTCATAACAAACATTACTCGAAGGCACAAGATTAGTTTGTCATTATTTTCACTGACCCTCTTTTTCAAATGTTTAAAATATTAAATACAATAATAAATACAATAAACTAAAAAGTAAGTTTATAATAAATCATGAACTTAATTTAATTACAGTGAAATACTTATGACGTGCCCCCTCATGTAAAGTCATGACAAAATAATAACTAAAACATGAATTAACATGTACTAACAGTGTCATCCTTATTCCTTTAAACCACCAGAATGAAAATCAATGAAAAAATGTGTAGTTTTAATAATTTTTTTATTTCTATAATTAAACACATTTACGGACTCAAGAAAACTCAAACACGGCTGCAAGAACAAACAAGGCACATTTACATGTACAATATGGCGCGTTCATAATCTAATGCTACTTGAATCATATGTGTTTAGGCGACAAATATATACGGTTCATTACTGTACATAACTTCCTGAAAAAAAAAAAAAACACACACACATGCAAAAATGTCTTTAATTATTAATTTGGTTTGGCACATTCACCACAGTGAATGTAGTGTGGACTGAGACACTAAAAAGTGCACCAGATTGACTTTTACAAATATTTAATTTGTACAAACAATGTAAATATGTACAAAAACCTCTTACTTGGAGTTCAGATTTTATGCATTTAATACTGTGGGGATTTTTCCCCCATGGTATTGAAAATGGTACTGAATATGTATATTTTTTTAAGTTATAGTACTGAATTCAGAAGGTCCAGTATGGTGACAACACTGGACTCAGGATAACCATAAGCTCTGCTTTGTGTTCCTGTGTTTGAGATCATTTCTAGCAGTCAAATGATCCATAAATATTTTATTACTGCTTTTGACATTTCTATTTATTTGTAGGGGAAGAGAAATGATCTGCTGTAATAATTAACTGGAGACTCTGAAACCACTGCAGAAATAAGTTTGTCTTCAGAAACAGTTAAACCAGGACCTTTTCAGGAAAACAACTGAGACCAGTTTGACTCTGTGCTGAAACTCTGTTTACAGCTGCTTTATGTTTCTGATGTCCGCTTTAAGTCTTTATGTCTGTCTTTCAGCACATTCAGTTTTTAGCATTTTAAATCATTATTATGATACAAAGCTATTATACTTTTCCAATCTCACAGATCAACATTCAAAAGTGAACAAACTATATTTATGAACATTTTACTTTTACAGTGTAAGTTTCCTAAATTTCTGAGTTATTTGCATTTCTGTAACTCCATTATGTTTAACACTAACAGTAAAATCAAGTAAAACCATGTTAATGAAGTAGAAATGCTGCTGTTGATTTTTATTGAAAGAGTCTGAGTTCATCATAAAGACACAGTATTAGATCAAAACTGTCTGCAGATGCCACAAAGCTGTTGAGTGATAGTTTCTCTCTCAAAGAGTAAAGAGCGCATGATAAGAAAGACTGTTTGAGAATCACAGACACACTAATAAACACAGTAAAAACAATATCAGAGTATGCAGCTTTCTGTGATTTACAGACAAAGACACACTTGATCATCTGTTTGATCACGATATAAAGTGATTTGAATGAAATCATCAAAATGACTTCAGCACAGCATTAGTCTCAGAAGCACAAAGTGACCAATGACGCATCATAAGACAACACACATACCTAAAAAACAACTGGAGAAAGATGAAGCTCTCACCTCAGTGTATGTACATCTGTCTTTTTCTTCCTCTGAACTGTCGTGTTGAACAGCAGCTCTGAAAAGAGGAAGAGAAAGAGGAAGAGGAAGAGAAGAGATGTGAGAACGAGAAGAAAGAAAATCTAAACTCTCATCCGCTTTGTTATTCAGTCAGTTAAAATTAAAGTTTCATTCTCAGGAAAGGCTGCTGAACTTACTTTGAAAGTGTATTCACAAACTTGTAAAGCAACTTCTATGTTGGAAGTCAAGTGTCAGTCTCAGATGTTGGAGAGGAAATGACACTGCTAGACTCTGGCTCTAACTATATATCAGTAAACACTGCTGAGGTATTGGTCAGGTCACCAAGTATGAGGAGACTGGAGCTTTTTTCCCAAAATGTATTGAATGTTAGACTAAAATAACAAAACATAACATTAGTATAAAATAAATAGGCACATATTCACGAATGAGTCAGTCACTTCCTAGTCAAGAATACTAACATTCAGTATCATCTGTAAATAACAGTTAAAGCTCTAAATATGCAGAGGATGAGCAGTTTAAGATTATATAACTATTGGTCTAATCACACAAAATTACTTAGTAGTAACAGATATTACTAATTTAACGGACAAGGTAATTTACCAAACATAATCAAAGGGCAATAATACTGGTTAATCTGTATGCACCATCAGAAGTGACAGATTACCGATCAGTTACATTGTAAACCTAATATGTAACTTGGTATTTGCATAATCTATCATAATTTAGCGCATCATAATTTGGCATCCTCTCATGAGATCACACATGTATCATTACATGTCTGTGCTTGCCCATACAGACATACAAAGTCAAATAATACACTTAAAACATGGTTGAAAATATATAGAAACAGAAGGATACTAACTTTCGGGTCAAGTACTAACACTCTGAACACCAAAACACCAACGAACATCCAAATTACATTCAGGAAGAAACTTCTATACACAGCTCATCTAGTTGCATATCTCTGCCATCTTAGATTTCCGGTGTTATGGATCAACTGTGGATCATATTAGCTATGTCCCAAAGTGAAGTGCACGGACTCCGAAGTGCGTATTTTAAGTGCGAATGCGTCACAGTGGCACGACGAAGGCTGTCCCAAACTGAAGTGCGTGGACTCCGAAGTGCGAATTTGAAGGGCGATTGCGTCACAGCGTCACGACGTAAGCTGTCCCAATTCAGAATGCACCCTCCGAAGTGCGTATTCCAAGGCCGAATGCGTCACCGCGGCGCGATGAATGCTGCCGTAAATCGAAAGCGACTTCCCAGCTAACATTTGGGTATGAACTGGGCTGAAAAATGGGCCCCATATAGGATTGTCCGCGGGTTCCATAATGGCCCCATGTTAACTGCCCACATGGATTTCATATAGGATTGAACTTGTCACAAAGTGGGACCCAACTGGGCAACATGCACAAGACCCATCTTGGTCCCAGCTTTAACCCAGCTAACATTTGATTGTGGGGCCCATGTGGGTTTGACATGGGCTGAAAAATGGGCTCTATATGGGATTGTCCGTGGGTTCCATAATGGCCCCATGCCAATTGCCCACATGGATTCCATATGGGATTGCACTTGCCACTTGGTGGGACCCAACTGGGAAACATGTGCAAGACCCATCTCAGTCCCAGCTTTAACCCAGTTAACATTTACATGTGGGGCCCATGTGGGTTTGAAATGGGCTGAAAAATGGGCTCTGTATGGGATTGTCCATGGGTTCCATAATGGCCCCATGCCAATTGCCCACATGGGTTTCATGTGGGATTACACTTGCCAACAGGTGGGCCCCAACTGGGCAACATGCAAAAGACCAATCTTGGCCCCATCTTTATTACATGGGCTGAAATATGGGTTTTAAGTGGGTCTGTCCACGGGCTCCATGTTGGCCCCATGCTACATACCCATGTGAGTTTTATGCAGGATTTACCTGGGCTTTAGGTGGGGCCCATCTAGGAATCATATGCAAAACCCATCTGGGTTCTATCTAAATATGGGTTTTACATGGGTTTGTCCACGGGTTCCATGTTGGCCCCATGCAATTTACCAATGTGTGTTTTATTTAGGATTTCACTGGGTTTAAGGTGGGGCCCAACTATGAAACATACAGAAAACCTACCTAGGTCCCATCTTCAAACTCTATGTGGGAACTACATGGGATAAATTATGGCTTGCAAGTGGGATTAAAAAAAAAAAGTTTTAAAGTTTTAAAGCATTAGCATATAGCAGTACACAGTGAGATTGAAATCTTTTCAAATTTCAATTTTATTGAAACTACCCATCATATTATGCTATATTCTGATACCTAATTGTTAAAATTAGTGTTTACTGAAAGCTTTGAACATTTGCACATAGAAAATGGAGACAGTTAGAAGCAGCAGCAGCAACTAAACATTTTTCAGTACTGCTTACACTGTAGACAGACATTTGTGCATTCTAGACACCCTCAGTCCTCCTCTGTCTCTTGTCCCAGTAAACCATTTTGAGAGTTCCCTCTCAGATTCTTGCTGGTTGATCTTTGAGATCAGTGCAGTCTTCTTAAGAGCCTCTGCAAAACAAATATATATACAAATATATTTAAAAATAGGACATTTTAAAATTTGTCAGGAAGATGAGGTATGAAGATTCTGCCCTCCACTACAGTAAGGAAAACAACAGAGTAAAAGCAAAGGTGCTTGTTTACAGGCTATTCCAATAGACAACTTTTCTACAATGTGTTTAGTAAACGTGAAATATTATGTTACTTACACGTTAAAATACTACAAAATAATAACTTTTACTTGGACCAACTCAAGGGCAAGTAAATGATGACAGATTTTTTTTGTTTTTGTCAGCTATTCAAAATGATGCACAAAATGAGCTGATGTTGTTGTAATATTATATTAAAGAACATAATAAATGACTGCAATGTCAATCAAAAATTCTCTTTCTACTTATCAACTGTGAAGTGGTGTAGGACAACATTGTCCAAGTGACTGTTTCAGACTCTGATTTGCGGACACCTTGTTTTAAACATGAGAAAGGGTATTTTTATTGCTTGGTTAGTATAAGCAGCACAACACAAAGCTTTGTGGCTCATCGTCTCGTAATCAGGACACACAGAGATCTGATCTAACCATCATCCAGTCTGTCTCTGGAATGACATGAAGAAACAGAACAAACTGAGACAGACTAAATCCAAAAGAACTGTGGCAACATCTCCAAGTTGCTTTAAGAAACCTACATGTAAAGCTACCTGAAAGCTTATGCGCAAAGGTACCTAGGGCAAAAGCTGTTTTAAACACAAATATGGTTTACCAAATGTTGATTTAATATAGTTAATAGAAGTTAATTGATAAAATCTATTTATGGCATTATTTTTGACAGCATCCTCATTTTACAGCATTTTTACACAAGCGCCTAAACATTTAACAGTACTTTGCAGGTAGGTTTCTTAAAGCAACTTGGAGATGTTGCCACAGTTCTTCTGGATTTAGTCTGTCTCAGTTTGTTCTGTTTCCTCATGTCATTCCAGACAGACTGGATGATGGTGAGATCAGATCTCTGTGTGGAGCACTGGCTGTTGTCAGACTCCTTGTGCAAACAAAAATCTCACTAGATTATTACAATTAATGGCAAAATGAATGTTTAGAAATGTAAGCTGATATTTCCTACTGACACACTACAGCAAAAGATAGAAATAATTGACTTAAAACCATTTTTTTGTTAGTGAAACAGTACTGTATTTCGCAAAAAGTCCCATATATATCGCAATTTTTTTTTTTTTTTTACGCTCGCATGAGGTGGTTTTACAGGCAATTTAAAAAGGAATATTTTGCAAAACTGCAATTAAAAAAGCTTTTTTGCATTTACAGGCTACCTTGCATACATAAGTCACATTGATCATTTTTAATGTTCTATAACCTCAAAAAAAAAAAAAAAAAAAACACCTCATATGTGGCTGCTTATACAAACATTGACTACACAATGCTTGAATAAGGGGCTTTCCTTGCCATTAAAGCTTGGATAACCTTTTATTTACACTGCACAAGTCTGCAGAACTGATCGCGGCCACTCTAGTCAAAACTTGTGTTTACACCAGCTCTCCATGCTGCACCTGTTTAGATAGTTGCCTACGTCTCCTACAATTAAAATTAATGGCTAGTGCGGTGGCTGTGACATACGTAAACCTATCAACATCCATCGCCACGACTTATCGTGAGACGAAAAAAAATTACATTTTAGTCTCATAACACTGGTTAATGAAAACACCGTAATTTCGCAACATTGTTTTATTGACAACATCGCAAAAGTTTTGTGCAAATCCGTGATGGAATTGCACCTAGTGTACTCTCTACACTGGATGCGGCGCAGCACGACACGACAAAACCCCGCTGGCAAACTGATGCCTCGTTTTATTTATGATGTACTGAGAAAGTTTAAAGGGGTCATCGGGTGCCCATTTTCCACAAATGTATATGATTCTTTAGGGTCTTAATGAGAAGTCTATAACATACTTTGGTTAAAATTTCTCAGTGGTAGTGTAAAAAAACCCACCCATTTTACCAAGTCAAAATCAGCCCTTTTTAGAGTGAGCCATTCTGTCGCATGTTCCTTTAAACGCTAATGAGCTCTGCCATTCCGCCCCTCTCTTCTGTGGGGTGACGATCAGTAATGTTTACTTTAGCCGCATTTAACCGCAAAACTTGCTAACTAGCACATTATTAGGAAAAGGCGAATTGCAAAGATGCATAAAAAACTCCCATATACTCACTTCTGCTGTAGGTGAAACTAGATTACAAATGATTTGCGTGAACATAGACACATTTATGTAGGCTGCTGGGCGCATTTCCTTCAAAAACAAAAGTAACGTTAATCGTCTGCATCTTCAGCAGCTCAGATGTCGGGAGTAAATGATGAGTGCTACTATGTGCATTACTGCATCCAACAACAGAACACCTCAATCGCTCAATCAGAGACAGTCTTGTCTTCCCCTGCACCAGAGTCGAAACAATAATGGTGGTCGGACTGTTCTCAGCACTCACTCGGCTCATTTAGGGTGGGTTTAAGATAAAACTGTCATGTCAATCACCTATCGTGGGAGCGGCCTTGGTCGGTGTGACGTCACACCGACAAGACGCTGACAATGACCTTATTTGAAAAAAGGCATATTATTTGGATTACATTGGATTTTTCCCATATTAATATTAATAAAATACCACTGGGTGAATTTATATCATTATAGGGTGGTTGTGTACACACACTGTCAACACACATTTACGTTCAAACTTGTAAAAATGAGTTTTGTATCCGATGACCCCTTTAAATGATTTTCAGCGTTCGTTTGGTCACATCCAGTGTAGACAGACTGTCACGCCATGACAACTGTCACCTCTGTTGTAGACACGGTGTTAGTCATTTACGAATAAGATTAAGTGGGGTTTGTATCGAGATTATGATCTTTAAATAATTAATCGCGCAGCTCTAATTTCTGATAATGTGTCTCCATCTATTTATGATAATATTTGAAGAGAAATGTTACACATTTAATTCAGAATCTTAACTATACATTGTATTAAAGGTATAGTTCACTCAAAAATGAAAATTCTGTCATCATTTATTCACCCTTATGTTCCAAACGTTGGTAACTAGACAGTTGACGGGCCCCAATGATTTCCATAGTATTTTTTTTTTCCTACTATGGAAGTTAATGGCTACTATGAACTGTTTGGTTATCTACATTCTTCAAAAAATCTTTTTTTGTCTCCAACAGAAGAAAGAAATTCATACAGGTTTGGAAAAACATAAGGGTGATGAAGGGTAAATGATGCCAGAACTTTCATTTTGGGGTGAACGTTCCCTTTAAGAAAATTATGTAAAATCAAATTAAGCAAAACCACTACATTTAGTAAAATCAAAACATCTCACATATCACAAAAAGTGGTCATCTACACAAACATTACACTCTCATACAACACTCTCAACTCTCCCATATATTCCAGTGTTTTCGAGTGTAAATTACAGTTTAATCATTCACTTCACTTATTCCAGTGCTCCTTTACTTCTCATGAGTTTGAGTTTTAAACTAAACATTAATACTTAAATTTCCTCTCACTCACATTCATTAATTATGGGCACAAATCATAACTTTATGATAGTTTGACTGAAAAATGTTTTGTTACCTGACATCGCCATATGTTTTCGGGATCTCACACATCCAGTCTGCCCCTTCCTCTGTGTTCACATTCCATCTTCTGTTCTCCGTTGACATGTCACAGTTCAAATTAGTTTACAATGAATTTAACAGGCACATAATCAGGAACTGAGCGAGCGAGTAATCTTACGGATCAGTAGCACGTACATCACCAAACTGATTAGTATATTTTCAAACTGCACGAGCAAGAAGGCGCGCGAGGCTGTCATTGGCCAGTTTTGTGAATGACAGTCAGATTAACCAGATTAATCTTGATGAAAGCAACCAGGTGAAACAACCAGTAGAAATTGTTTCAGAGTGGTAACGGAAAATAAACAGTTTTTTTATTTATTTTTTATTTATTTTTTTAACAAACCTGTGTTTTTTTTTTTTTTTTTTTGTTTGTTTTTTTTGGCTGTATTATTTGATTAATTGGTCAAACAGTGTTTTCATGACAGTGTATGAATAAAAATGTAATAGTGATATGTAAAAGTCCACACAGAATCTCACTGCTCTTTTGAGATTAAAACTGTGTCTATTATAATTATTGTTACTAATGCTAATAATTAAAATTGTACATATACATTTGGATTTTGAAGAGGTGTTTTGATTAAAATATCATAAAATGCTAATAAATAAAATATTAATAATCATAATCATTCAAAAGGCAGATATTTCTTGTTAAAACATGACATTTATTCAACATACAGATCTGTTATTTATTTATTATTATTATTTATTTTTTTTTTTTAAGATTTAAATTGTTAAAAACAAATTTGAATGATTTAGCATTATACATTATCAATTTGTGTCAACGTTAAAACAGCAGCTGACATTATTTCAATCATATTTCAACTTTGAAGGTCGGTCATGTGCCGACTAGACTGAAAAGAAAAGTCTGTACTGTTGGTCCAAAAAGAAAACTAAACACAAAACACAATATGCTAACTGAATGAAACAGCACTTTATTCTGAACCCCTGTATCATATGCTGCAAATAAGATTTCTGGATATACATTGGATTTTTCCCATCAGAAACATAAATGTCCATTCTGTCTTTCTTCACTTGGGCTATTTCATTATCTGTTACCAACCAACTGATTATAAAACTCTGGAGTACTTCTGTGGAATCAGGCAGCAGCTGTTGCTATGGGTTTTAGTTCTTCTACCAATCTCAAAGCCACTATAATCCCATTATTTTGATAGATAATTAGCCTTCTGTAACCCATTCTTCATATTGCACAGTGACCATTTTCTGGATATTTTGAACCATTTGCATAGATTTTGAAATAATTATATGGAGATAAGCATGTGCTTTGCAGGCCAATGCTGATGGCACATTGGGTCTAACTTGATTTGTATATTCCAGGGCTCTTCAACTCCTGACTCGTGAACTAGTTCTGAGAACTGTAATGTACTGCTGAGTTTAGTTCTATCTCTAACCAAACACACCAAACAAGTTAATCACAGTGTTCAAAATGATCTGTGAATTAGAACCAGGTGTGTTTAATTAGTGTTGAAATTAAAGTCTGCTGTACACTGGCCCTTCAGGACTGGAGTTGCGGACCAATAGCCTATTGACCTTATGTAGCTGCATCCCTTTTTAGTGCTACATTTGCTGTCTTCTGGTTGTATTTCCACAGTGTTCTAACAGATTTATGAATAAACCTCTCATTTTAAAATCTTCCTGGTCTACTGACATTTAATAAGACATTTGCTTTAAACATTACAGTGTTTACAATAACTTTTGTTAACTCTACAATACATAAATCCACTTTACTAACTAAATTACTTAGACAGAAATGCCATAGAAATATACAGAGCTACCGCACAAACGGAAGTTCAAAGACAATATTTTAAAGATGGTGATGCACTTCTTTCTCTGGAGAATAAGGTTAATACTGTACCCACATAGATAGCACACCCACTGCCCACTCTGCACCTAGTACCTATATGTGTACTACCTAGGGCCCATACAGTCAGCCTGTATGGGACTGATTATGTTTGCTCATGTCTTACCCAGAATGCTTATGTCTTACCCAAGAGGGTCCCCTATTTGGATGACCAGACATGGCGCTACCCGTGGACACAGTACATGATTTCTAAATTGCCTAAAATAACCATGTGTTGGTTGTTTTCGCTGTGCTGATTGATTATTGTACGACATCAAAGTACCACAACAGCTATAGAGAGCAGAGCAGACGCTCCATCCTTTCGAATCATTCTCACAGTACTTTGTTGTCATGCAATGATCCATTGCCGCAACACAAACAACCAACCTGGTTAATTTAAGCAATATAGAAATCTTGTGCAGAATGTGTCCCCGGAAAGTGGCACGTTTGGTCACCCTACCACATATTAGTGATGGGAAGTTTGGGTCATTTTACTGATCCTCTCGTTTGATGTCCTTCATCAAAATGAATGAATCTTTACTGAAGTCAACCAAATTCCCTGAAAACACATACCTATGCAATCTTGATCATATTCTAAATTAGGAAATTATTATAATGCACCCAGACATAATTTGTAGGGAACATGAATAATTACTTTACCTTCAGAGTCTTTCATTCATTCGTCACATAACAGACGCAATAAACAGATCATTCACAAATGACCCATCACTACCCCATATGTATTTCCCCATTCACAACCAATACAGTGATTACCCATGAGGGTACTACCTTGAGCCCATGTAGCAAACCTGTAAAGGACTGATTGTGTATGCCCATGTCTGACCCATATAGTTTGGCAAGAGGGCCCTACACGTCTTTCCCTGCTCAGAACCCATACAAAGATTACCTATGTGGGTACTACCTTGGGCCCATGTAGGCAGCCTATATGGGACTGATTGTGTCAGCCCATTTTTTACCCATGTGGTTTGACCAAGAGGGCCCCATATGTGTTTCCCCATTCTGAACCCATATAGAGGTAGCCTTTGTGGGTACCGCCTTGGGTCAGTGCAGGCAGCCTATATGGGACTGATTGTGTCTGCCCATATTTTACCCATATGGTTTGACCAAGAGGGCCCCATATGTGTTTCCCCATTTAGAACCCATATAGAGGTAGCCTTTGTGTGTCCCGCCTTGGGCCAGTGTAGGCAGCCTATATGGGACTGATTGTGTTTGTCCATATTTTTCCCATATGGTTTGACCAAGAGGGCCCCATATGTGTTTCCCCATTCTGAACCCATATAGAGGTAGCCTTTGTGGGTACCACCTTGGGCCAGTGCAGGCAGCCTATATGGGACTGATTGTGTCTGCCCATATTTTACCCATATGGTTTGACCAAGAGGGCCCCATATGTGTTTCCCCATTTAGAACCCATATAGAGGTAGCCTTTGTGTGTCCCGCCTTGGGCCAGTGTAGGCAGCCTATATGGGACTGATTGTGTTTGCCCATATTTTACCCATATGGTTTGACCAAGAGGGCCCCATATGTGTTTCCCCATTCTGAACCCATATAGAGGTAGCCTTTGTGGGTACTGCCTTGGGCCAGTGTAGGCAGCCTATATGGGACTGATTGTGTCAGCCCATTTTTTACCCATATGATTTGACCAAGAGGGCCCCATATGTGTTTCCCCATTCTGAACCCATATAGAGGTAGCCTTTGTGGGTACCACCTTGGGCCAGTGCAGGCAGCCTATATGGGACTGATTGTGTCTGCCCATATTTTTCCCATATGGTTGGACCAAGAGGGCCCCATATGTGTTTCCCCATTTAGAACCCATATAGAGGTAGCCTTTGTGTGTCCCGCCTTGGGCCAGTGTAGGCAGCCTATATGGGACTGATTGTGTTTGTCCATATTTTTCCCATATGGTTTGACCAAGAGGGCCCCATATGTGTTTCCCATTCTGAACCCATATAGAGGTAGCCTTTGTGTGTCCCGCCTTGGGCCAGTGTAGGCAGCCTATATGGGATTAATTGTGTTTGCCCATGTCTAACCCATTTGTTAAACCCATATGGGCCCCATTTGTGTTGCCCATTTCGACCCCAAGCACTCATTTCCCATTTGTGACCCAACTAGGTCCCACATAGGGAGCCCATCTGTTTTTGCCCATGTGGGACCTACTTAGCTGACCCAAGTGGGCCCCAGATAAGATGCCCATTTTGTAAGTAAACAAACTTTAGTATTTTGTCTGCATGTCCTGCTGTGTCATGTTTTGTAATGTTAAGATTGCAAAGCTTTCTTTATATTATAAGTGTTTCCATTTTCTCTTGTTTTAAGACTATTTCAGAGAAAGTGAGCCTGCTGGGGAAAGACTTAAAAAATACAAAGTAAGCAAGTTAATAGAGTTTTTTTTTTTTTTTTTTCACTGAAATTTATTGTGGTGTTGTTGTTAACAGGCATGGTTCATTTGCTCTGATTTAGGATTGCAAGTGTCACAAATTTTTAATATTTTTTTTTGTCACTTTGTCAGTGAAACAACGTAATTTCTGTAGTTTATTTTTGTGATGTAAGTTAAGAATGAAATGAATATTTTTTTGTACATTTTGTATTTTTGTATTGTATATTCACGTGTTAATAAAAGAGAACTAATTCCGTACAATTTGTAAATTACACTTTGTAAATTTTTGTAATGCAGCTTATAATTTTTTCACAACACTCTTCTATACGTTTATTTTATTTTTTGTCCTGTAAATATTTTTTTTCACATTAAAACGAAGTTGTTCTATACATTACTGAAAATACTTTTTACAACTATTTACAACATAGCTTAGGTTTAACATTAGAAAAACAACATCAAGTCCAGCTCTGCCTCCATGTGTTCTGGGGTCTTCGGGGAGGTAAATCTCTTGGTGGCGAATGGCCACTAACTATAATTTACCCGGCTCCTCCAGTAAAACATAAAATATAAAAACAAATATGAATATGCTGGCTCCATAACTTAAAGGTCTAAACCTGTCAGGATGGCAGCGCCCCTCTCGCACCGTTGCTATGCGACAGGAGCAGTAATCGGGAACACCTGGTGGCGCAATTAGGAAATCCTGCAAAGGTGGAGCGTCTCATGCACTTCCGAGGGTCCTTCGTGCACTTCGGAGGCGTGGCCTTCGAAGTGCGTGCACTCCACTCTGGGACACAGCTATAATCTGGGGATATGCGCGTGCACGCAAATCGCACGCAGATTTTACCTGAGATTGCAGCAGATGTTGGACGACCACAGATTCGTCACATGGAATTTTCTACGGAACAGATTTCAAAGCTTTCCACATTATTTTTGAATGTTTGTATCATTATTGGACTCTGTTGTTTTCCCTTTCGCTATTCCAATGTATCAGACGCCGTTGAAGGAAGTTTAATACGTTTTCATGTCGCGTCTCACAGACCAAGCCCAGATTGTTTTGTTTAGGCTACATTCGTGGATTGAATGGATTTTTTTTTTAAATAATAATTATCAATAAGGTATTTACTCTGTAAAACGCCTGTATGTGCAGTAATTTAAAAAAAAAAAAAAATCTTTAATTTGTGTATTAAGTAGGAATATTGCTGTGGTTAAAGGGACGTCAAACACTTTATTAACTTTATTTATTTTCTTTTGTTTAAATATTGATAAAGAATAAGTGATAAACAAGCTATAGTTTTGCATTGTGCCTATAATTCCGAATTAGTGACAGAGATAGGCTGCAGTGAATTATCGGTATTTTAACAATACATATACTGTAGCTTCAAAGCAGCATTACATAAAATGCATGTTTCTGTTACTAGGAAGAGAAATCTGCTACGTCAGAAATGACACATGTCAGTGTAATGTCCATATGTGACCCTGGACCACAAAACCAGTCATACGGGTAAATTTTTTGAAATTGAGATTTATACATCAGCAAAAAGCTGAATAAGCTTTCTATTGATGTATGGTTTGTTAGAATAGTTATTTGGCTGAGATACAACTACTTTCAAATCTGTAATCTGAGGGTGCAAAAAAAAAAAAAAATCTAAATATTGAAAAAATTGCAAAGTTGTCCAGATGGAAGTTCTTAGCTCTCTTGGAATATTAGCCATATATGTAATAATTCATCATCACAGTATCATATGTTCAACATGAAAAAGTTGCGGTTGCCACTGAGTGGTTGTCACAGGACAAAAGACAGTATGGAAACTGGAAACGGAACCTGAGTCGGTAAGAAAGTTCCCTACAGCATGGCTCATGTTTAATTGTTAATCACTTGTCAAAAACTTTGTCACCTTGTAAATGTAAACATGCCACAAATGATACATACATATAGCTAATATGAATTGTATAAAAAATACCTTCCTGTGTTCATCACACATATTATAGAGTTTGGCTTTTGAATCTGTTCATCATGTTTTCTACTGTTAGAAACACAAGTAATCTGACGAGAGCCCAGGATGTAGTATGTAAAAAACTAAGCAGTCTAAACAGAGATCTAAGCCTATGCAAAATCAGTCATATATCCAGGGAAGAGGATACAGAGGCATCAGAGCAATCAAGAGATCTCAGAAAATAATAATAATAATAAAAGCGTAAAATCACTTAAACTCAAGCCAAAGCATCTGTTCTTTTTTTATTATTTTCTTTTCTTTAATATTAAGTAATAACTCAGAACATTAATAGTTTGTTTAGGAACAATAGTAAACTCAAGATCAATTAACAAGACTTGTCAATAAAAACATAATGGACTTTGCAGTTCTTGTTTGCTTTAGGTAGCCTACCGCTAATTTGAACTTAATCTATATTTGTTCATTAGAACACACATGACAGCACACTACAGACACAATGCTATACAGAGATATTGAAACAACAATACTTACAGTTCACTTCAGTTCTTTGAGGAGTTTGAACATTCATTGCAACGACTGTCCCATGTTAACATGGGCGTGGTTTGTGAGCGTGACATGGGAGCATGGTAAACTTCTTAAATCTGTGTGAAATACGCAGACGCGAACACGGCGAAATCAAGGCGCTTTATTTTGCACACCAAATGTATACTACTGGTGAAACACATTTTTAATTCTATGATCTGTGCAATTTCGCATGTGACGAATCTGTCTTCGTCTAACATCTGCTGGAAATCCAGGTAAACATACTTGCGTGCACGCGGGCATCCCCAGTTAACATGATTCCCAGTTGGTCCATAACACCTGTCTAGGGAGTGTGTGCCTAGATGCTTCCGGTTTTGCTAAACGCCCACGTAGAGAGCTGGAGAAATCTAAATATTACATTCTATATATATTTACAGGATTTACAATATCACTTAAAATGCAAATAAGATCTACACTGCTATTATTACTATACTATAGCTGTGTCCGAAACCGCTCACTTGTTCACTCATTCACTAATCCCTATATAGTGAATGGTAGTTGAGTGCACTTTATTAGCAAAGAATGAATGAAAACAAGTGAGCGAATTCGGACGCTGACGTAAATAGCATCCGCCAATTTCCTCGGAGAAGAAAACGGCATTTTTCAAGAAGAGCAACAACTTTAAGGCGTGCTTTGTTAGCTCGAAGATGCCACCTATTGGTAAGATGTTAGACAACACACATTCAGCTATTAACCTCTTCAAATAACTTATAAGCTTCCAATTCCTCTAAGAAACATTTTTTTTTTGTTTTTTTTTTACCAGTCCAGTTACCATTGTTTCTTATAAGAATTGGGAGAACAAATCTTTTTTTAAATTGTTAGCTATTTTGTCAATATATGACATTTGTAGGGATGCACCGAAATGAAAATTCTTGGCCGAAACCGAAAACCAAAAAAGAGGAAACCAAGGCCGAAAACCGAAACACCGAAATTATGCCAATTATTAGTACCATTGCATTTGTGGCTATGACTGTGTACTAACCTTACTAAAATCAAGGCATTGGAATTGCATAAATTAATATTAAAGTTTCAAAGAATAAATCTTTGAGGTTGAGCTTGTCCTCTGCCTGACATTTGAGAAAGATTTGAGAGAGTGTATTTAAATAGGGCCAGTGCATAAATTAAATTTTTTGTCAAATTTAAAAAATATCTAGCAGAAATATGGCTACAATCTGATAGTCACATATATAGTAGCCTAAGGGGCCGTTCACATATCGCGTCTTTTGCGTGCTCAAGTTCATTATTTCAAATGTAGAAGCGCGGCAGCCACGCTCATAACGGAAGCGACGCGGTCACAACGTGCAGACGGTGCGACGCGCTCGTTTTTTTCAGGCGCGTTCGCGCTGCATCGAGATGAAGGCTGCGTCCGAAAGCTCTAAAATACCGCCTTCAGAGGCAGCATTCCAAGGCAGGAAGGCATCAAGGCACGTCCGAATTCTAATTCTGCTACTTCACGTGACAAGATCCAACCAATTAGCTTAATCCTTTCCCGTAACAACATTGAAAGCTCAGCCAAGATGGAGAAACAGCTGATCATAGCTGTACATGTTTAAAAAAAAATTTGGAAGCAGAGCTACAGCAAACGATTTTTAGCGCTGGAAATCCGTTTGTCCTTTATTGAAACTTCCGCGTCTTCATTGAGAGTGCGGGTCATGGTTGCTTAGCAACGGCAGACGCCACGGGAGCGCAAGCGACAGAGCGCTTTGGAAAGGAGGAGAAATCGGCGCGCCTAGCGTTTTCCACGTGTTTTTAGGCGCGATATGTAAACGGCCCCTAGAGTGTACTTCTCATTGTTTTCACTCCGCGGTCCGTCTCAACCTCACACCGCAGACATGTTGCTTCAGACAAGCACGTGCAGGCCGCGGTTTCTGTTTGCGTCATCACAACATACTGTTTCGGCCGTGTTGTTTCGGTGATAAAAATCTTTCGGACGAAAACCGAAAATGCACTTTTGGGCCATTTTTGGCCGAAAATTTTCGGTGGCCGAATATTCAGTGCATCCCTAGACATTTGTAATATATATATATTTTTTAATAATTTTATATACTTTTTTTTTTTTTTACACATTAACTTATGTTGACATACAGTCAAAACCAAAAAATGTTCAGACACCAGATCTTTCTATCAAAGTTATCTGAAATTATCAAGATGAATTTGTTCTGACACAGTTTAACTCTTCATTTTTTATTACCATTTTCTAAACTATAGTGAATAAACTGTGATAATGTGGGAAATGATGAAGGTGTCTGAATAAAGTTTGGTTTGACTGTACATATAATTTGCACAATGTGTTTATTTATTACACAATATGACACATTTTACTTTATAGTATATTTATTTTTTTCAGTTCAACAATACTGCCTGCTGAACCAACATAGGCCTGTCCTCAGGTTGTACCTGGATGGGAGAAGTGACCTGAGGCCAGACTTTCGGCTTAACAGGCAAACACTGCCCTACCTCATTAACACCCTTCGTGAGGATCGTGACCATGGTTGGGGTCAGGATCTTGAAATTCTTGTCTTCATCTTCTGGCTGGCAAGTGCAACCTCTTACCGGGTTGTTTGCAGAGCATTTGACATGCCCCGTTCAACAGTACATATGATTGTGCACAAAGTCTGCAAAATGCTCCTCCACATCAAACGCAAAGTGATCCACTTCCCATCTTTTGAAGAGCTTGAGGAAATCAGCACAGGCTTTGCAAACCTGGCTGGTAGCCCCTTCTTTGATTCAGTTGCTGGTAGCATTGATGGCTGTCACATTAGAATCAAGCCTCCATCTGCTGATTCCATGTGCTACCTGAACAGGAAGTTATTTCATTCTATCCAGCTTCAAGCACTCTGTGACCACCAAGGAAAATACCTGGACATTTTTGTGGGTTATCCCGGATCAGTCCTTGACTCCAGAGTACTCAGGAACGACCCAATCTACCTGAAGGCACTGTACCCACCAGAAGAATACCACGTTTTAGGAGATGGAGGTTTCCCCTGTCTTAGCCACCCAATCTCTCTTATCACTCCATATAGAGAGCCACTACAAAATGCAAGTCAACAGCGTTTCAACTTCCACCATGCAAAAGCTTGGTCCATCATTGAGAGATCTTTCGGCTGTTTGAAAACACGATGGCGGTCACTTTTCTTTAAGGCCCTTGAAGTCAAGCCAGAATTTGCTCCAGAGGTCATCACTTGTTGTACTATACTGCACAACATCTGCATCACAAATGGTGACATCATTGAGCCAGAAGAAGGACAACTGGATGGCGACGATCTTGATGACCTGCAAGTGAGAGATCCGCAGAGTGGAGAGCACACCAGAGACCGCTTGGCTGCTGCCCTTTCTGCTCCAAATGATGACAATCTCCCTCCAGCCCTAAGACACCGTGATTATTTATAAAATCTGTTAAAAAAACACAACCACTTACAGTGTATGCTATAGTTTGACATATTTTACCAATATATGGTTAGTATGTAATTAAACTAAAATTAAATAGTGTAATTATTTTAGGTTGTACATGACATTTTGTCCTCAGTTACTCACCTTCATCTCATTCAAACCTGTATGACTATTTCCCATACATCAAAAGTGAATGGTGACTAAAGCTGTCAGTCTTCAAAACTCTAGCTTTTGTGTTCTGCAGAAAAAGTCATACATATTTGAATGACATGAAGGTAAATAATGCTGACAAATCTAATTTAAGTTACAGTTAACATAAAACACGTATTGTAGTTCAGAATAAGTACCACTTCATTTTACTGTAATATAATTTGTTAGTATATTTGGATGTACATGATATTGTTAATTGTTAAAACACTGTATATTCTCTTAGTATAAATAATCCTGCTGAAAATAAGAAGAGCAAATGTGTCAGTTCAAATTATTTATTTCAAACAAAATCTTCCCATTTTTTCAACTATTTTTTCAAGAATTGACAGGAGTCTCTCCTCTCTCCTCTTCTTATTCTCTCTTCTGCTCTTTCAGCTTCCCTCTCTAAAAATTCCAGCACTGGATCCTTATCCTTTCTCTGCCTCTTTGCTGGCCCTGGCTCTCCATTTTCTCTCCTGTCCTCCTGCTCTGCCTCTTTAGGGACTGAATCAGGAGAACTCACTGCAGGAACAATGGATTCTTCCTCTGATGAGGCAATTAGGATGGGGGGCTGGATGGATGGCCTCCCACCTATTGCCTCATCCATGAGGTTGTACCATTTCCATGTTCCTGCAGTGGATTCTCCCGATTCAGTCCCAATCCCAGTCGGTGGCTTTCTCAGCTCCTAAGAATAATTTTTATTAATTAAGAGTTTTATTATAATTATAGACCAAAAATCCATACATTAGTCTCGCTAATACAAAAAATGACCTTACAGTTTACACACTCCTGGTAATTAATATTGAGTAATAAAGACTGTTGCCTTTTTTGATAGCAGTGTACAAGTCCCTCAACTGTCCTGGGTGGCTAAGCATGATCTCAACATCAGCCACCGTACTTGAGAATTCAAATGCTTGTGCACATAATCTGTCACTTGTATAAAAATATTACTCATAATAATGAATTTAAAATAATTCAATAAAGAAAAGGCTGGCCTTAACGAATAAGTAAAACAATAAACACAAATTTGAGTTTAATGAAACAAATTATCTTACATTTTCTGGAGAGTCAGAGAAATCACATCTTTACAGCATGCCAGCCCTGCCTCTAATGAGATGTTCACAAATCGTCCATGGTTTATGATGAAAATTGAATCCAACTTTTGAGCTCTTCTTCGTCTTCCTTTCTCACAGCGGAGTGAAATTGGGTGTGAGTTTACAGACTCTCCGTCTCTCTCTCTGCATGCGTGTGTGAGTGAGAGAGATGACAAGTGGCTTTAAGAAACAGATCTGCTTAATTTGAGTTTCTCAAACAAGATGAAAATAGTCTCATTGTTCAATGAAATTCTTAACACATATGGTATCAGGCTCCTATATGATGGCATTTTGTTCCATTCTATTTATGTATCATGCCTCAGGACCTTTTTGAGGGGGTGTTGAAATGTGTCTTTGTCCTGTTTACGGCAAAGTCCTGGGGGCACACTGACCGGTGTCAGCATAATTCGTCACGGATCATTTCTACTAGAAAATACCTTCTCATACACATGTGTTAACGTTTATTAAATAGTCTTACTACTAAGGCGCTATCAATGTATTTACGGATAAATGCTACATTGAGTTGCTCAAGTTGAATAGTCGTGGGGTAACGCGTCTGATCATCCATTTTGTATCTTGCAAAATTGTGAAGTAAGCCTGAATTGAGACAGCATAATTCGTTATGGAACGTTTTAACAAGAAAATAACCTCTCATTCACACGTGTTAACGTTTTTATTAAATAGCCTTACTACTATGACACTGCCAACATATTCTCGCGAAAGAGATATAAAGGTAAATGTGAAGCTGTGTCACTCTGTTTGGATAGCCCAGGGGTAACGCATCGATGTGAACAAAAGAATGCGTTTTTGCCGGCAACATGTTCGAATCCGGCTCACGCATGCTTTTAACAATACTTTTCTGCATTTCTCACCGTATACTATGCATACTTTATAACAAATACTCGAATAAATTAGATGCACTGTGTGGTGTTTTGTTTAATCAGCTTTCGAACGTTGGAGATAATTAAAAAGGTATTTTTACGTTCATGCGAGACCTATAGGCCGTTTCATAGTGCAATGACGACATCTAATGGTCATGCACAGAAATATCTCGACCAACCGACGCATCCTTATTCCATTATAAATTAAACTGCATTCTACTTCTACTTTAAAAGATTAAACACATAGGGTATAAATCGAGTAGCACAATACAGCTCTTATATCTAAACGTCGTATCTATCAACTGTTGATTAAAACATGAATATATTTGTGATAAAGTAAATCATAACTTGTTAAAACAGAATCATGCAGACCATTTAAATTCTTCATAATTGTATGTTGTGATTCGGTTGCTTAAAATAAAGTACGCTTTGCATCTATCCTTATAATAAAATGTCTCACGCAGAACATTTGTTAGTTATTAACTACGCATTAGCTATAACCCCTGAGGCAAATTGGAGTCATATAAAGGAACAGGGTAGATGAGGGGGGCCATCTCTTTCAGTTCTTACGTGGTGGCTTGCAGCTTTTTCTTCACGATGTCAACAACGGGATATGGTAAGTAAAAAATTATATTCTATTTTTATCAGCGATTGTAGTCATTTTTACGCAGGCCGTATGGATTTAGCAGTGCTGGGGTAGTTGTATTTTCTTACGGGTGATAATAGTTTTCTGTGAGGCCAAAGGGTTGAAAGGAGCCACACTTCGTAATTGTTTGATGTATGGTAATGACGCTGATTATGTTTGGATGAATCTAAGGTATAATACGAAACGTTGTATACTTAATATGTGCTATGCTTGATTAAGTTTAAATAACATCTGTTTCAAAACGGCTCCAACAGGTCGTAAACGTGTGCGTGCATGGTCGATGTATGCATCGGGCCTGTGTGTGTGTGATATTTTCGAATCCCAGGCTGTGGGACCCGCGTTAATATTCCTCAAATCTTTAAATGTTTGCTGGCTATGTATTAACGACTGAAACGTATAGATATCTTATCCATATTGATTTCTAACTGTATGTTCATGTTATTTGTATTGAAATGGTATATGTGTTGTTCTGGAACAAAGGGATCGTGCGTTTACGTTTGAATTGTAGATCTCTGCTACGTAATTATTTTGTGATTTTGCTGTTGTAACTCTTAATGAGCTTCATTTCTTATTGTGTTTAATTTGTTAAATTATTTGTAATGATGCAGTCGCCTAAAACCTGTATGTTTTGTGTTTGCGCTAGGTTCGCCACGTGGGCTAGCGGGCTGAAGCTCTTACGTGTTGTTCGCGGGTGCATTGCGACTCATGTTCGCGGCCCGGTTAAACATCCATTTCATTAACGTGTTTCTACCTTTGCTGGCAATAACAAATTAAGAACTGCTTGTCTAATAGAAGGCATTATTATAAGAATGTTTTTATTTAATCTATTTGTATTGCATTGTAGTTACCTAAAACCTGTATGTTTTGCTACTGCGTTAGGTTCGCCACGTGGGCTAGCGGGCTAATGCTGTTACGTGTTGTTCGCGGGTGCATTGCGACTCATGTTCGCGGCCCTGTTAAACGTACATTTCATTAACGTGTTTTAACCTTTGCTGGCAATAACAAATTAAGAACTGCTTGTCTAATAGAAGACATTATTATAAGAATGTTTTTATTTAATCTATTTGTATTGCATTGTAGTCGCCTAAATCCTGTATGTTTGCTATTGTGTTAGGTCCGCCACATGGGCTAGCGGGCTAATGCTATCGTTTATTGATCCTGTATACGTCGCGACACAGGTTTGAGGCCCGGTTAAATACCCTTTTCATTAATGTGTCATGCTGCAGAATTCTGTTAAATTCTGTTTTAATGTAAGCATGGTCAGTTAAGAACAATTTGTATGCATATGTTTTGATGTCTTAAAATGTATCAACAAGCCAATGGTGTTTGGAGAGTACCCAGTGGCTGTTTGTGGTATAACACCTAAACAAAAATTGCATAGGAAAGTTTTTTATTTTATTTTAAATATCATCCTCAATTTTAGACCGCAGTTTATTTAGACATATGGTTTTGGATTAAATACTGTTGTTTATATATATATATATATATATATATATATATATATATATATATATATATATATATATATATATATATATAAATAGTACGTTGTACATAAGGTTTAGTTAAAATGTAATTTATTCGATTTTTCACTATTGCTCGTTATAATTTATTTAACTGTTTGTTTAATAGAAATAAAAGCTCTGTTATGCGGTTGGCCACACGACATGCAGCTGTTGATAGGCAATCTTAGAAGGTAATTACAGCGATTGAAAACTTGTTCTTCCACAGTTCTTAATAGCGATATTTCACAGTTCCAGATGATAAGTATTGCTCAAACTATTGTTTTCCCAGGTGCTAGTGATCTGATTTCTATGGAAGAATTAGCCTTTGAACAAATCAATTTAATCGGTAAGAATGGTTGTACCTTTATTACTTTCTAATATACATTTCTGTTTATTAAATATGTTTGATATATGGTCTTTTTATTTGTAGCGAGAGAGACTGCGATTAACAGCGTTGCAGACACAGGCAGTGAGTATGAATATATTCTGCACTCTGTAATTTTAATGCAATCTGTAATGTTAAAATAATATTTATAATCTTTCTAATTTAATATCTCTTTATAGATAACACCGCGTTTATTGACCTGACGGAGGCAGAACCAGAAGAGTAATCGGCTGGCCCAAGCACCAGTGTTGGCAACACACAGAAGCGTGCAAGTCCGGATGCGGGACTACTGCGTTGTCCTAAGAGTAAGAAAAGAGTTGTTGCGATCGTGTCTCCTACCAGAAGAGAAGATGAAGAATCAGATACCGGTAAGATAATGTGATAATTATCTTATTTATTATACAATAATTTAATTATTTTCTTGTGATAGTTAAAACTTTGATGTAACGGCTGGTTTTAATACGCGCTCTTTTGCTTTTCATATGCAGACAGGCATGTTGGTAGCGCGGATGACGTGGCTAACTGGACTGAAATGCAACTAAATGCGTGGGAGAACTCATCGTGGAACAGCGATAGAGACGTGAATTTACCGCCGAGGGGGCGACAGACACCTTTTGCATTCCAAGAAGCAGTGGAGTCAGAAGAAGAGGAAGAAGAGGAAGAAGAAGAAGACGGAGAACGAGAATTGCAACCGCCGGATCTTCGGAATGATGCTCAGGATGAAAACACTGTGCTGATTCGCAAGCTTATTAACGAGCGATTTGATTCTTTGCACGAAGTCGTGCATAATAGATTGGCTGAGATCCATAACCAAATGGATGCTCATGACGCCAGGATTCGGGGAATATCAGGTAGATTATACGAACAATGTCAATCTTCAGAGAACCGCTTCCGCAGTTTGCAAACAGGGATGTTTGAAAATTTTGATGGTGTTCATGAAGCATTACGCGAACATTTGAGAGAAAGACGTCTGACGGTGAATCTTCTCTCGGCTCTGAACAACAATCTACAGCAAAGATAATTGATAATGCGTAAATGCTTGTGTTTACTGTATCACAGTATGATTTACACATTGAATGTCTGAATTGGGCTGGACTTTTTTATCATCATCATTATTATAATTTGTATTTTGAAATTTTGTTTGATTTTTGTTTGCTTTTGTTTGATCTAAAATAAATTTAAAATGAATGGTGAAAAGTGTTCAGACGATGCACATGGCTGTCATTCAGATCAAACTCTCTCAAATGTGTTACAGAGGACTATCGACATGTACATAGAGTCACATTGTGATATGTGTACCAGATTACAGCAGCTGTTAAACCTGTATCCAAATTCTGTAGAAATATGCTTAAATAATGGGGTGTCGCAACAGACATCTAATTTTGACCAATTAGAAATGGAAATAGAACAGAAACTAAATATGAGTTTGTGTGATCAGTTACAGGGGTTATTAAATACACACAACCGGGGGTTACGACGAGATACAGTACAGAACGGAGGTGCGTTAACTGATTCCAACAACACCGCTGTTCCGGCCTCAGGTACTATGCGTTCCTCAGCTCCCCCTTCCGAGGCAGAGCATTCACCGAGTACGGGTAATAATGATATCGCCCAGACGCTGACTTCCAATGCAACAACTTCTACAGACCATAGAAGGGCTGAATGTCCGGCTACTTCCCACACTGACACAGGGTCTGATGGTGTACGGCCGTCAACTGGAGCTTCAGCCATGATACGACATGGCGGCGTTGTAAACGGGTATCATGTTATACCTAGACCACGATTTAACAGCGTACAGCTGCGAAGGACCATGAATATGAGGGAGATAAGATCTACGGATTTAGCCTCTTACCATGTCTCCTTGCACAACACCATGGGTGAAATAGTGTCGTTTGCTAGGCAAATGGGCGGGGAAGGTAGTGTGATTAATTTAGGCATGAGTGGAGCTTCTTTAAGATCGCCTGTTAATGCCATTTTAACGCCAGGCAATAGTTATGACATTAATATTTTTACCGACCAAATAGAAAAAATTTTACAGAGTGACGAACAGTTATTGTCTGATGACGCAGTCGAGATTGAAGCTCATGTGGTGATGAACAGACGAGGAGGCGGTCGTCGCCGTAAACTGACAGATTTGGCGCTTGACCAGGTGGTCAAAAGAAAAAAGATGGTTTTATTTTGCCCCGCGAATATTTCTAATAAAGCGTGTCTGTCTATCTGTCTCGCCCGTTTTCTCAACCCGCAATTACCCGAGAGTGAATTAGAAAGTCGTGCAGTCATCATTCACATTGATGCTGGATTCCCAATCCAAGACAAGATTGGTCTTCATGACATAGCAAAGTTTGAAAATCTGTTAGATATCAAAATTGTTGTTTTTTACAGGACGAGCGACGGCGCATTCGAAACATTCAAAAATCTTGACGAACCTCATCCGAAAACAGTATTCCTTTATCTACACAACGAACATTACTATATGATACTGAATCTGCCGGCGTTTATCGGCACTGCTTATGCGTGCGATTTCTGCTATAAAGGGTACACAAAAACCCGAGATCACCATTGTAAGTATGTTTGCAATGTTTGTTTTGATCGAGACTGCTTCAAATACCCTAAAAGAAACATTCACTGCCCCGATTGTCTACGCTATTGTAATTCAAACTATTGCTATGACATGCATAAGAAGATACCGCTAGGTAAAGAGAGTGCACCTTGCGATATAATAAAATATTGCAAACTATGTAACAGACGGTACGAAATTACAGGCTGCAACAATCAGCACAAATGTGTACCCATCCGATGCGCCGATTGTGGTGAAGAACTGCATGAACAAGGGTTACATCAGTGCTACATACAACCCCAAGCGGCCAAGGAGCCTAGAAATTTGTGGCTGAAGGCACCAACTGTGTGGAACAGTTAATCAACCGCTTCAGACAACCACGATATAAAGGCTGCTGTTTCATAGCCCATTACGCATCCAGATTTGACTCTTTTCTAATTCTGGAATATTTTTGCAAAGCGGGGCTTACGATCGACATCATCATGCAGGGGTGCAAATTAATCTTCATGTACGACGAAGCTTTTGCCCAACGATACATAGATAGTTACTCCTTTATCCCAATGGCCCTGTCTAAGATGCCTGCGGCTCTAAACTTGACCACAACAGAAAAAGGTTACTTTCCACATCATTTCAATAGACCGGAAAATGCAAACTACGTCGGCCCCTACCCTGACAAAAAGTTTTACGGTTATGAAAACATGTCTGATAAAGATCAGTTAAAGTTTGATGCGTGGTACAGCACAGTCTCCGGTAAAGTTTTCCACTTCAAGAAGGAGCTGTATGACTACGGTGTGAACGATGTCGTCTTATTACGCGAAGCATGCATGAAATACCGAGAAGCGTTCATAGAATGTACCGAACTCGATCCGTTCAAGTTTACCACTCTCGCAAGTTGCTGTATGGGGGTCTTCAAAACTCATTATCTCGACAGAGACACCCTGGCTCTGACACATAATATCGCATACGTCCAGCACAGCAAGACTTACTCTAGCGCGTCAATCGAATGGCTCGAGTATGTAAAAAAGACCCGAAACGTGGACATTCACCACGCTCTAAACCACGGCGAAGTGCAGATCGGACGCTACTTTTTAGACGGTTACTACGAACAGGATGGAGTGAGGAATGGTCTAGAATTTAATGGTTGTCTACACCACGGACACGAATGCCGCTTCGAGCCTCATTATACCCATCCCTTATCAGCTATACCTTACGGAGTTCTTAGGAGACGGTTTGACAACAAGGTCGAAATTCTTCAAAATGCATATGGGCTGAAAATAGAGGTCCTCTGGGAGTGTGAATGGAACAAAATGAAACGGACTGACCCCCTGGTGGTAGAGTTTATGAGTACTTATTTGGCCCCTGAGAGACTGAAGCCGAGAGAGGCTCTCTTTGGGGGGCGTACTAATGCCTATAAACTCTACCACAAAACCGCCGACTGTGAAAAAATAAGTTATGTTGATTTTACAAGCTTATATCCTTTCTGTCAAGCCAGGAAAAGCTATCCGATCGGCCACCCCCAAATCATTTTTAGTGATTTTGGACCAACTGAAGATTATTACGGTCTTATCAAGGCCACAGTGTACCCCCCGCGCAAATTACTACATTTTGCCCTACCGATGTGGAGGCAAGCTCATGTTCCCATTATGCAGATCCTGTGCACATGCTGAAAACCAGACAACGAGCTGTAGTCACGCGGATGAAGAGAGGGCTCTCTCAGGGTGCTGGGTCAGTATTGAACTTTTAAAAGCGATCGAGAAGGGCTATGTGGTGGTCAAAGTAGATGAAGTTTGGCATTTCCCGCAGCGGTCGGATACGTTGTTTCGTGATTACGTAAAAACATTTCTACGTTTGAAACAGCAAGCGTCCGGTTACCCATCAAATGTTGTCACGGATATCGACAAAGCGTCTTACATCCGCAAATATTATGAGAAAGAGGGCATTCGACTAGACCCCGAAAAAATCAGCCACAACCCTGCGCAAAGGTCTATAAATAAGCTTCTTCTAAATTCGTTATGGGGGAGGTTCTCCATGAGGGAAGATTTACCTCATTCGATGCTCATGAAAGACCCTGAAGAATTCACCAGAATTGTTTTTGGTAAAACCGACATCCTGAAATATTTTACATTTGTCTCAGACGATGTTGCACTTGTCCAGTACTGCAGCCGTGAAGGGGATGTTCGCGAAACTCGTGACATTAACGTGTTTATTGGGGCCTTTACGACCGCTCACGCTCGCCTGGAATTGTACGATCTGATGGACAGACTCGGAGACCGTCTGTTATACTCGGACACAGATAGTGTTATTTTTGTGTCTAGAGACGGTGACTGGATGCCTCCTTTGGGGGATCATTTGGGGGAGCTGACGGACGAGATAGGGGCTGACGATTACATCACAGAGTTTTGCTCTAGCGGACCAAAATCTTACGGGTACCGCACATTCAAAGGGAAAACATGCATGAAAGCAAAGGGTATAACTCTGAATGCGAAAAATTCCCAAGCTATCCGATTAGATTCCCTGATTGGTCTGGTTAACAGCTATGTGACATCACAAGATGATACACAATGCATCATAGCTCGTGCTGAAAACATTGTAAGGGATAAAAAGCGTCTCACGCTGCACAACAGGTCAGTCGACAAAAAGTTCAAGGTGGTGTATAATAAGCATAGACTTTTACCCGATTTCAACACACCTCCTTATGGCTACTGATTCGATGTTACATAGAGGGATTCGGGACGCTTCTGAATTTGACTTTCGGCTTATTCACCCCTTTTCCTGTGTGATCAGCGGTCCGAGCAATAGCGGCAAGACCTATTTTGTAAAGCGCTTGTTGGAAAATGGTTTAAATATGATTTCTAAAGAAATTGAAAATGTTGTATATATTTACAATTGCTGGCAGCTTCTGTATGATGAATTGCTTAAATTGTACCCTATTAAATTTGTTGAAGGAATACCTGAGTCTCTGAATGATGATAATTTACTCCCCACCAGCAAAGCTAATCTTCTAATTCTGGATGACATGATGAGTGAGGCTAGCGGGAATGCTCAAGTCCAAAAAGTCTTCACACAGTTTGTACATCACCGTAATCTTAGTGCTATTTATATTGTACAGAATTTATTTGCTCAAGGTAAATTGAGTAGAACCATCAGCTTGAACACCAACTATTTAATCTTGTTCAAAAATCCTCGCGACGCTAATCAAGTGATGGTACTGGGGAGTCAGATGTACCCTTCCAATGTGAAATACTTCATGGAGTGTTATCAAGACGCTACCAGTCAGCCTTACGGATATCTCATGATAGACTATAAAGCGAAAACACCCGAGCAGTATCGTCTCAGAACAGGACTGCTTTCCGACCGACAAGTGGTCTACCTCCAGAAGAAAAGGAGCACATGATCATTCGTCATGTCCGCCAGGCTTTGTAAGCATCTACCTCTGTTAAAGTTGCTACATAAAGCCACGCCTAAACAACGGCGTCTTATTTTACAAGCAGCGTCTGACGATCTCATTTTAGCGCTTTGCGAAGTGGCTCTAAACATCCTCTACGGTACGATTCCGATCAGCCGTCAGCAGTACCAAAAACTGAAGAGGAGAAAAGCTGAAATTAAACTTGTAGCCAATAAGAAAATTGGTATAGCCGCCAAGAAGCGCGTTTTCAGTCAGTCCGGGGGTTTTCTTTTACCGCTTTTAAGCATCGCAGTACCCTTTATTTCCAGCCTGATATCGGGTAGACAGAGCTGAGAATGCAGCATGCTGAAAAGATGTACCTCGTCCCGTAACTCCCCGTGAGAACATTCAGCAGGTCGTAGAGAACGATCTGGATACGTCCATAAGAAATATTTTGCTCAGACCTGATTTGGATCAGCGTGAAAAGGCTAAACTTTACTCAAGCATCCTAACAAGGTTTTTGACGATCGTTAAACAAGGTGATCGGGAGAGTAGCGTTTTAACGTTATCGTTACCGCATACTGAGCCCGATCATAAAGATGAACATGGTGCTACTACTACTAGCGAAGACATTGGGGATTTGGATGATGTCGTAGCAGAAGTTCTGAAGAATGTGCCGTCAAGAAGCGTTAAAAACACCCGCTATATATTAGACAAAATGTCTAAATCTAAGGGACTCAGTGCTTGGAACGAGTCGGGAGAATTTGTGTTTAGGGGCAAGGCCATACCGGGTTCACACATGCTCGATTTGTTAAAAAATGTTACCACTCCACACCAGGTCCGAGATGACAGAAGACCTCTAGGATGGTCAGAGTTTCTACAGGCATTTGCCGAATTAAACATACCGTTTTCTACTGTGCCGAATCAAAATGTTAGGCGTGTGATTAGTTCTTTGAAAAGCAGACCTCCAGCGTACATGCCAAAGCCCGGACACCCTTCTAAAAAGACAGTCAAAAAGAGAATTTCACGGACGGGTAAACCAATGTTTAAACCTCCGGCTAGCGGCTTAAAACAATGGTTAGATTTTTAAAACTGATTTTGTTTTGTTTTTGTTTTGTAGTCTTTAAATGCATGCGTACTGTTGAATGTGTGTGTGTGTGTGTGTATATAATTGAATAAAACACTTAAAACCATCATCTGTTTATAATCTTTATTTATCATCAGTCAAATACAATGGTTATTCAATCACATTCCATAGGCGTATTACAAGTCTGCACACAATGAATACAAGAGAACATTTTTTCATTACAAGCATTAGAACTTAGTCTTTTCACAAAAAGGGCTACCATTTTATCATTTTTAATATAATCGTCACCGTACAAATTTAACACATAGTCGTAGTCTCTCCCCCTGGCTAAATGATATAGGAAAAACACACAGTGCTGTCCGCACACATCCGAAGTAAAATCCTGAACACGTTTGGTGGTATATAACACAATGGGTGAGTTGGTTATTAAAAATTTTTTGATGGAGGGTAGAAAGCGCTCACTGTCAGGAGCGTTACCAAAGCTGTCAAAAAAACATCCGTAACCCTCTCGAGATAAATAAATAGCAAGCCAGTGTTCACCAGGAAGGTCCGAAGGGTGTGTGTTAACGATGACCATCGACGGCAAGTGCCTTAACGGTCTTTCAGGCAGGTGGTCGCTTGGAAGAACCCCGAGAAAATGAGTGTTGCATGAAATTTTGTCCATGATTGCCGCGAGTTGCACGGTATTCATTTTTCTGCTCAATAGTAATCGACCAGGACCTGTCTGCGGTTAGACACTTCAATGATGCTGTCAAACACTGCGTAAACGATGAGGTTAATAGTATGTGGCAGCGGTTGTTTGAAGCGTGCTTCCAGTCTGATATTTCCGGACTTGATGAGCGATATGTGCTGTCCACAGTCTTCGTCAGGTGTGAGATTAAAGGCATATAGCGTGTATCCTTTCAGAAAATCTTCCCTGTTGATGGCAAGTGCATGATTTTTTAGGTGTCTCCCAGTCGCCGTTGCCAGCTGGTAAAATTCTCGCACAGCTGAACCCCCAGCAAAATCTGGCTGTAAAGGCTTGGCGGGAAATTGCTGCCCGTCGACGTAGACGGCTAGGAACTCCAAATCTTAGTGTTTGAACGCAAACGGGTTTTTGTCGTAGACGCCGGTAAATGCGTCGTTATCCACCATACCCAGGATAATAGATTCTGGTAATGTACCCAAAAACAAATTTTCTTGATTTGAAACACGTGTCCCTGTAGGTATGGAGAAATTTTTTAGACAGACCCTATCTATAGGGTACTTGGCAGTACTTGAGAGCAGCGCCTGGGCATGCCCCAGCCTCACGGTGGGTGATACGGTCACTTTCTTGACAAATAGGGACGCTGACATGATATTTAATTTGTAGGCAACGTCGTCGCACCTCATCAAGCAGAATACATTTTTGGCTCTGATCATACGTATTTTTATGTCAACACCATTTAGCATTAATTTTTCTTGGAAGAAAATGTCGCTGTGAATAGGTGCCAACAGCTCCACAACCTTGCTCCCGGTTGTGTAGAGCGACCTCTTCGTCAGACCCGTGTTACGACCGACGGGGTCGGCTTCGTCCATGTGCCCCGCTGTGTCTTTGAAAAAGAGTCCTGCGGAGAAGAGTGATTCCAGAGCATCTCCGCTGTAGTTGATAAGACTCTCGATGATGCAACGGTAAGGATAGGTGCTCGAACTCTGAGATATCAGTCTGTCTCCCAGGCTCACATCGACTTGAGAAAATATAGTGGCAGCCGGATAATTTATTAGGGATACCTTTGCAGGGTCTGGTATGTCGCCTCCGTTAGGTCTTGTGATTTTAAGGCGTAGATACAACAATGTGTTATTTAGGTCCATGTAATCCTCACCGTTCCCGGCGATAAAAAAACTCCAAGGGCGATGAGTCGCTTATAGCCGATAAAGGCGGGTACTTCTAAATAGGCATTTTTCTCAATAACCGTCTGTGTCAGTGGGACTGTAAATAAATCCAACTCGGACTTAATACATTCTCCCGACATACGGTGAAGTAACGGCATGCTAGAATATGGTTTTTACGGCGGCTCTCTTAGCTGTGGTGTTACGCTTTGCAGTCTTCTTAACCTTTCTGCGTGTGACTGAGGCCTTCTTGGATCCACGCTTTGTTTTCTTTATCGTATGACCACGCCTCCTTATACCCGGCGGTTTAGACAATCTCTTACGAGCCATGACCATAAGTCCTGATCCGTCTTGAGTTTTAGCGTTATCGTTATACGATCTTGACAATGCGTTTGAGACTACGTCTGATACTATATTTTTAGCAGCTGATTTTAGGTGAGGTTTAGCGATACTGAACCCTCTTTTTAATAAGGGTATGGCCATCCTAAACAACCCTCTGAAAAGGCCCCCTAGGCCAGCCCCGTACATAACGGCTCCGCCTGCATATCCGGGTAGCCCCCCTCCGGCCTGTTTTCGATAATAGTCGACATAATCAGCAACATTCATCTCATGCCGATTATAATAAGCCATTCTTAAAGCACAGATTGCCTCATTGGTCTAAAGTGTAGCTTTACATCGACTTTCCCGTAAGAAAATGGTATTTCACGGTTTTGGTCGTCCTTCAATTCTACAGTGATGTCCGTGATGTGCGTCTTGTTGACCGATGCGTAATGGGGTTTGTCGTACCTAACACTGACGGTATCGTTGGCTTCACCCGTTATATGTACACATCTTAAAAGGGGCACGTACGAATCCCCCACTGATTGGTATTCGATAATGTCGTTATAAACATACATCGTATAGAAACCCCCATTGATATCGGCCTGATGAGGAGCGTCTGTAATAACGCTTGTTGTAAAATCAGCCTTTTCATGGTAGGCGGAACGCCCTAAAGGGTCATTGGGTTTCATTCCTAAAACAGCAGCGAGTTTCCCATAGAAGCTTATTGAGATGTTAGGTTTTGCAACCAGCCTGACTTTGTTTTTTTAAATGGTCATAACCCATTACCACGTCCGGCGCTGCAACTTCGTTTATCGCTCGGATCACAGCTCGTATGTCCGTGTAGTACCCTCCTGTTATTTGGTGCTTCCTCGATATGAAAAACCCTGGTAACGGTTTAAACGGAGCATCGCTGGGTTTATTCGTATGTTTCTGGGATGGTGCCGGAGCAATGTGTACATTGAAAAACCCGTCTGTGTCATTAAAGGTGTACCAGCTTCTAGGATATTCAATTTCAGCAAGACCTACTTGCCAGTCCCCTTTCAGGTTTATAGTTTTTGCTAACCTGGTCGTATAACTAGATATGCGATTTTCAGGATAAACCGTTAAAGAAGCGTTGCACGGTAATGTGACATAGAAACCGCGGTCATCCATGGTGAAGCTTTACTCAAATGATCTCATCCTGTAAAGGGAACGTGTTTTATGGCTTTTGCAAGTCCAACAAGGCTTTTTTGTCTAGGTGGCTATTAAATTTCGAGGGCCATCCTAACCATTTCACTAAAACCAGCGTGGATCGCCCCTGTTTTTTCTCCCCTAAAATCTTTTCCACCTTAAACGATTTATTTTCGCTTACGATTATTTTTTGTAACTCTTCTTCGTAAAACACGCCGTCGATGACATCGCCGTCATAATCAGTCAGTCTATATACTGGGGGTTTACGCGGAATGCACGCTGATATAGTGAAAAATTCTTCTGTGTAGTTCTGCTCATACCCCTTGGTGAATGGCCCTCTCACTTTAGAAATTCTGACCACGTCTCCTACTTTATATTTAAATATTGGCCGATCGTTCTTCTTCATGTCGCTGTACAAGTTTTCAAACACCGTAGCTTTGTTTTCTTTGTTGACATCCAGCGGTCTCATCCTAATACTACGATGGTAGCTAGAGTTGTATCCTTGCATGATGTCTTGCAAAACATCTACGTATCGCCGCGAATTTGTGGCCGTTAAAAACCGCCACATTCGTGATTTCAGCGTGCGATTAAATCGTTCTGCGATGCTCGCTTTTAAGTCGGTTGCCGTTGCAAAGTGAAGAATGCCATGCTTTTTCATTAAATCTTGAAAATGCTTGTTAAAAAATTCTGTTCCTTTGTCTGTCTGCAATTTTTGGGGGACACGTCCTTCTTCGAGTATAGACTTAAACGCCTTAGTAACTTCAAGGCCGCTCTTATTCTTTAGTGTACGAACCCACGCATACTTGCTAAATACGTCGATACATATCAATAAATATTTATTATTATCATTCTCCTTTGAGTATACCGACATGTCAACAAGATCTGCTTGAAACTGCATGTCCACTCCATACACCACAACTCTATTACGTTTGTAGTTTATAGGGGCTGCTCTGTGTAATGTGTAAGCATCCTCTCCAGCCAGCCAGTCTGAAACCTGTTTATCGCTCAGACGTACACCTGTATCCTTTAAGACGGCGTCCTTTAACCGTTTTTTACCTCCTAAAGACCCTGGGTTGGACGGCGTGTAATAGACTTTTTTCATGTGCTCAGCCATGTTGACGTTTCAACACCCCTCAAAAGAATAAAGCCTACAAACAGTGCGTTTCACTCTTTTATTAAAAAAACAATATATACAGGCAGTAAAAAAAAAAAAAAAAAAACCTATTTCAATTGGTATACATAATGATGTCAAAAGAATAGTCTACAAATTGGATACATAGTGTCAGTAAACATATATTTCAAATTGATTACTTAATTGAATACGTAATGAAAGCGGGTACATAGAAAAATAATAAGTACCCCGGTATAATAGTGTTTCAGATTGTCTATCCAGTAAAGACACTTTACACCTGCCATAAAGTTACGAATAAAGTTATATAATAAAGTTATGTAATTAACTAGAGCATCAACCATTTCACAAACCTTGTTTTTCTAATTTTTTTTTAACAAGCTTCACACATACATCAGTCACATATGTACACATACACAGAATGTCGTTAATACCTATTCCTTCACCAACTTTAGATATCACATTTAGAATTTTTACGATCATTACATATGGTGGATCATCCCCGTTAAGACACATGTCGGTCAATTCCCCCCATGAATCTGTCACTCTTCTTACACACCACATTTGCTTCTTGAGGTTTGTTACACGTTTGGTGTCCCCCGTACAATCATGATTCGGATCGCACGCATGCTCGATGACATGCATCAAGGTATTTATCTGACCCTTATAATAGTCCTTAAATAGGATTTCATGGAAATAATTTCTACACATAGACCCACCCATTGCGTCTCAGTCACGCTCCAGGTACTGACACACTGCTTTGCCAGAGATCCACAGCGTCGTAAACGACTTTCTTGTAGGACTCGTCCAGTAGCTTCTCCCTGATTTCTTGCAGCTTTGCGACGATGAATGGTTCGTCTCTTAATTCGTGCAGAATAGCACCGGTGGTTCCTTGAATCCTTAGAATGTTGTTGGACTTTAAACCGCAGCGTCGTAGAGTGAAGTCTATAATTGTCTGAAGATCGGGTTTGAACAGCTTGCGGCACAGCTCGTCAAAGCGCGAGTCAAAATAGTATGCGACAGGCTCAAACAGACAGGTGTGTTGCAGCTGGCTCGGATGGTCTGTCGCACATCCCTCACACTCCTCTCTCAGCTTTTTGTCGATGATGTGTTGCAGCAGCAGTACGATCAGCGCTTTTATGATTTTGAACGCAGTACCACTGAAGCATCCATCTGTCGTGTCAAACCCTACGGTAGCGCTGGAGGTGACATGTAGATCCGATAGGAAGGTCAGGTTGCGATAGCCGAGCTCTGTACAGAATTTATCCAACCATTCTTTCTGAAGGTCGGGTGAGCGGAGTTTGTCTGTTGAAAAATGATCGATGGCATTATCGTCACTAGCTTTTAGGTTGAAGGCCGCGTAATCGCTTTGTAGAGACATAGTGACAATGTGGCTGTAGTAAATGGGCGGAGACTGCAGTGCACACGGACTCTCTGCACAAAACAGCTGTCTTTTAATTTTGGTGTATCCATCACGTATGTCACACCACTTGAACATTTTGTTTACGAGTGACAAATGCGCACTCAGCAGATGTAGATCCCCCCACTTGAAAAAAAACTGGAGGGTATACGCTTCATGATCCTTGTTATGTTGACTGTTTTCTGAACAATCGCAGAGCTTTGTCTTATCTTCGCAGAAGAATATGTACACATGGTTATCCAGATTCTTTTTAGAGAGGCCGCCGACCAGTCTGTACCGGGTATTCGGCACAACCCCGTCCCACTCTGCTACGTACAAACGCTCTTCTATCCAGCCATTCAGGTCTTTCAAGACATGGTTGTAAAATACACCCCAGTCTTTATCGGAAAATACCAAGCAAGGGTCTTCCTCCTGTACAAATATATCCACGCCGTCAGCGATGTAGAGCGTAACGATTCGGTTCGATTTTTGAAATATGTAGCCGAATATACGACTGCTAATCAGGGAAAATTCGTCTCTTTCGTAGTCTGAATTGTCATGTACAAACTTTGTCAAATAATAATTACCGTACGTTTTTCTCGGCGCCAGAGTCAGACTCTCCAACATCTCTTCATCCCATTCACTATCAGGGGTTTTAGGAGAGTATAATGTAGCCATGGCTATGTATTTCGCAACTCTGTGATTTTCTACAGAAATGCTGGTGACTATTTATATGAGTATGCAATGGAATGCATCCGGACATGCGGTCACCAGATGTACCATGGATGTGTTCAAAAATAACCCTGAAATTATCCTCAGGGGTTCATTTATCACCGGTCAGAGTTCAACAACAATCAATCTTAATATTGCTGCACCGGAGATCATTAACAGGTCATGGGTCATCGCTGGAATTTTAATTATACTAAAACCATGTCATTTCCACATCTGGACATTATTAGAAGGTCATGGGTCACTACTCCTAGGCAATCTCAAGGTCACGAGGGGGAGGGGTAAGGTTACAAAGGTCAGAGGTCATCATCAATCAAAAATTTTGACACTTAGTGTAGGGTATATACTACTGACAAAGACCACTTATAAATTAATAATAATAATAATAATAATAACAACAATAATATTTTTTCTTCAAACAGCCATAAGATCAGATATCAGATCATATGAACATGTACACATTTGCTCTGAACAATTTTTATTGTAATATCAGTTTAATTATTTTGATGGTACCCTTTAGACAACTGTTGATAGTAACTACATGTCAACTAACAGTCATTGGAGTATTAGTAGACTGCCTGCTAAATATCTGGTAGCACTTTATTTCGATGGTTCCCCAACAGACATTCTACTGACTATAAGTAACTTTGCAAGTACATCAACTTATGCTACCAAGCCCAAACTTAACCTAAGTCTATTAATACTCAGAGTTAGTTGACATGTAGTTGTAAAAATGCTTATAAAGGGGACCATCAAAATAAAATGTAAAATCTAATATTAAAAAAAAAAAAAACCTCTTAAACTAACTCAGCATAATTAACATTAACCTCACAGGAAACTCTCCTAACCACTCACAAAATGTAGTAGATACTGTCCAGATCTTAAATAATGTCAAGATATGATAATCCACTATAAATTAAGTAGATTTATTATGGTATTAATTGTGTGTTATACATAATCATACTCTTCAAAGTTATAACCATGAATGCACAAGTATTATAATGTATTATAATTGTTATGATTATTTATGAGATGATAAAACATACGTTTGTTTTTTTTTTATAATACTTTATGCATTAATTATAATTCCTTAAGAATACCCTTACAATCTATTATAAATACAGGCTTCATAGAAAGTGTTACTGGATTGACAAACAATTGAGGAAAGAAGGGAGAACAATCAGTTGATGGGTATTGCTTTTATATACTTCAATTTGGAGTTTAGAGTTTGGATTTAGATGTCAGTAACATGATTATAATGTGTTGCACTCTTTTCACAACCCCAACAGTGCTTAAGTGTTAAATGTATAAAAATGTATTACAGAGTTAAACATGTTAAAGCAAATGTTTCTTATGTAATTCACCCTCCCTCCCTCTCTCTCAGGAGTTGAAGCCTACAGCCTTTCTGTCCATGCAGCAACTGATAAAATGTGTGTGTGTGTGTGTGTGTGTGTGTGTGTGTGTGTGTGTATATATATATATATATATATATATATATATATATAATATAAAATGTCTCAACATAAGGGGGTTAATCAATATACAGTATATTTCAAAAAACTAAGACTTAAAATACTCCACTGTTTAAGTTGTTTAAAGATTGAAATTATTTTTTTCTTTATATTTTAAGTATAAATTTAATTTTTCAATTTGAAATTGTGACTCAAAAGCAGGTATTGCACACTTTGTAATCAACACATCACAATGGAAATAAAAAAAAATGTTCCTGAGATTCAATATCTTTAACAACATGTACAAACAGTACTACAAACTAAACCACTAGGGTCCTAGCAATGCGGTCCTGAAACTGCAGCCTCTCCGGTTGTGCAGGCACATCCTTCTGCTGCAGACTGATGTGCTTCAACACAACCGGAGCGCACACAATAAGAAATGAGCAGCGCACCGTTATGTGCAGACTGACGCTAGAGAGAAGTGATTGCAGTACGTGGGACTATGCGAATGAGAGTGTTCGTGCTGTTCAGAGATTTAATATAGCTTTATATTGTGTGCGTTGATGCCCTAAAGTAAGTTTCTATTCTCAACATGATGAACAGATTCAAAAGCCAAACTCTATAATATGTGTGATGAACACAGGAAGGTTTTTTTTTTTTTTTTTTTTTTTAATACAATTCATATTAGCTATATGTATGTAACATTTGTGGCATGTTTACATTTACAAGGTGACACAGTTTTTGACAAGTGTTTAACAATTAAAAATAAACCATGCTCTAGGGAACTTTTTACAAAGTCCATTCAGTCCACGAATGCAGCCTAAACAAAATAATCTGGGTGTGGTCTGTGAGACGCGACATGAAAACGCATTAAACTTCCCTTAAACAGCGTCTGATACATTGGAATAGCGAAAGGGAGTCCAATAATGATAAAAACATTCACAAATAATGTGGAAAGCTTTGAAATCTGTTCAGTAGAAACTTCCATGTGACGAATCTGTGGTCGTCCTACATCTGCTGGAATCTCAGGTAAAACTATTTGCGTGCACGCGCATATCCCCAGATAACATGATCCCCAGTTGATCCATAATACTGGAAATTATAATTTACATACAGTCCTTTTAAGTCTCGCTAACAAGGTGCTTGGTGTAAATACGTGACTATAAGTTTAATCTTTAGGAAATTAAAAAAACAAAACAAAAAAAAAACAAAAACCAAAACAAACACTGATTTGAATGTAACATCAAAATATAGCAATAAAAAACAAAACATATGTTAATATGCTACTTTATTCTACTACTACAAATATTTTAATTTTGTGAACATAAGCCTACCTGAAAGTAATGCAGACGCTTTCTTCACAGGAATATTGTTTGATTGGTATCCGTCATTTACGAGAGGGGAAACTGACTCGCGACTCATCTTGCGATCCTCTTGTATAATATCTAGTTTTTTAAATACATCACAAACATGTATTTTCTGTGTTATATATTTTAATTTGGTATAAATGGAGTAAATGTCCCTTTCCTTACCTTACAGTAGCTCGATCTGAGTTCTGTGTTGTGTGCTCATGATGATCTGACCATATATTATACACATATTATTACACATCTTCATGTTCAGCCCTTCAATGCTGATTGGTCAGAGTGAATCAGGGGATTGTCTCTGTTCTCTCTCTCTCTCTCTCTCTCTGCTTATTCACTGTGGTGACTCACACTTCCTTCTACTGTCCAGATTAACACATGGCTTCACTTTCAAAAACTTTTCTTCTTTCACTTTCAGCAACTGCATACTAGAAACAATGTGACTGCAGATGAAGTGTTTTCTTCTTTGTAGCACACATATGTGATTATTCCACATAGGTTAGATGTTACACATCTGAACTATGAAACAACCTCCCCCCTAAAAAAGATCATTTTTAACTTTCTGATGAGATTTACTGGCAATTCCCAACAACCAAACAGCATGAAAATAATTCATAAAAATATAAATGTATGATTGTATATCAGTAGTGCTGTTCACAAGACAAAGGTCAAGAGTTCAGTGTCAGGAATTGATTTTATTAATGAATGAAATGTTTGGATTAAAGTCAGTGTCCCTTTGGAAAAGTGAAATCATTAGCTAAATGAGTAAATGACTATTAAATTACAGCATGAAAGCTTTAATTGAAATAACAAACTATCAACATATACTGTTTAACTCCTCGTGTCTTAAACACACGTGGACAGAGTTTGGATAGTGAAGTCTGTGAATCGACAGAAATGCTGCTCTGACACGCTGAACTAAATGATCCCCGCAGAAATAAACATTGTATGCTTTAACTCATGACGACAGAACCTTTTGATGTGTTTAATGATTAAAAGAAGCTGAAAGAAGAGTTAAGGGTCTCTGTGTCTCATTCTCTGTCTGGTTTTAGCTTTTGTGCACTGCTTATACCAAAACTGTCAACCTATAATGTATAGAGCCTGTTGACAAATGTGTGAGAGAAAACGCATTATGGGTTTATTACAACTATCAAAAGCCAAACGGGTTATGTGTACTCTTCACAACATGAAGATGGAGACTGAAAAGGCCGGTTCTGACTTGCATACATAGTATTGGTTTGATTTATTTTTGAGGGGCGTGAGGAGCATAGTTAACCAAAGTGGGATTCATAATAGGCATTGTTATTGTTGTATTTGTTTTGTTGTTGTGTTGTGTTGTGCCTTTTTCTCAGATCAGTGCTGGCCAATGCTGCACCCAAACAGATGATTATTGTATCAAGTAAAGCCATCCGGAAATGACATTGGGTGTACCAACATGCATACAGTGGGTCCTGGACTGGATTAGCTGAATGAAATTGTGTAAAACCTTCCTGAAGAAAACAACAGAGTGGTAGGGAAGGGGTGCCTTTTATTTTCCATTTTTTTATTTTTGGATTTTTTTTTACACTTGTATAGAGTAGGCAGGAAGTTACAGGCTGTTTTGTAGTTTACTTTGGCATATGCCCCTTCCTGAAGTCATTTACTCTTTAAGTAATTTAATTTTGAATATTTTTTTCCTGGAAAGCATTTATTCTTTTAATAAAATCAAGTGTAAAATGTGATTGCTTTTTGGAAAGCGAGGGTCTCAAGCAGGTCCGTGTTACGAGACAATGCAAACAGAAGAGGGGGCGATAAAGAAAGACTGCATATTTTCCTATTATTTGAAAGTATTCATCATTTAACATCTATCATCAGTATATAGTCTGTTTCTTTTAACACTGGGAGAAGTCATCTTTGGAAAAGTAAGAAGAGAAGACAGGATCAACGAGCACCACTCGTGTTTAACAGCATGAGTAGACTCAACTGGAGGTTTAAAAAACCCGCTATCTACTACAAAACCAGATAGAGCTGGAGGACAATGAGATCTGCCTGAAAGCTCCTCTGGCAGCGATGGACAACATCATCAGAAAGCGCTCAAAGCTACCAGGAAACGTCTGTCATTTTAACAGAAAATGACTTGGTAATTTTCTGCCAGCACATTTTCCATATATATATATATATATATATATATATATATTTTTTTTTTTTTACGGAATATTTTTTTACAGTGTATATAGATCAGTGAACTCGCCATTATGATGTCATCTAGCAACATTTAACGACTAGCTTAGCTACTTTCAATTAAAAGCAGTTGTCAACACTGGTAAGTGTTTTTTCCCACGTAATTTTGATGGTTTAAGTGAAATCCTCCTCCACACATCACTTTTGGTCACTGTTGTGTTTGGTGGGGTTAGTGCCACAATATTTAACACCTTCCTTACTGTGTCATCAACAGTGCACCGATGCGTTTTTCCAATTTTCCAGCCCAAAAATGTAATTACTACTTTCATTTCTACAATTAAGAGCAAAATTTTTTTTTAAGTTAAAAAAAAAAAAAAATTATCTTCACGATCAAGTTTGTATCAAAAATGACATAATTCTTAGAATTTTGGCACACTTAAGACTAAAATTTTAATCTAACGGCTTTATACATACGGCCCCAGATGTCTTTTTTTATAAATTGCAATATCTTTTTAATGTTTTGACATATCAGCACATAATTTGGTAAGGATCATCGACATCTTGTCCCATCTTTGATTTCGGCCAAATTCAACATTATCTCATGTTTCAGTTTCCATCATTTTGTTTGTCTGCCATTTTGAAGTAAATGAAACACTTTTTTCATTACTCATTACTACTTCAAACCTTGTCCAATTTTGTCCAAAATGGCCTCAGGAGATGTTTGGTCTGATCTGCACAGAAATGACCGTACAGATTTTTGATATTCACTAGTTTACGATAGATGCCTTTGTGAGGTCGAAATTGTCATATGTTACAGTATGTTAGTTTAGCATGTTATTCTGTTAGCATGCTAATCAGAGACCATGAGGTGTATTATCACAGTTTTATTGGTTGTTATCAAGGGATCACAAACCACTGGATGGTGCGACTGACCCGTCAGAATCACGTATTTCAGAGCTATGTAATAAAAGATTAATAACATACAAAGAATTTATTTTAGAATTAATTAGCAATACAACAAAAAACATGTAATATTATGAATAAAAGCCATTTATAATTTCCTTTTCAGTGATGATCAGAGAGTTAAGGGATTTCACATGATGCAACAATCATTTGAAGAATTAGTTCTTCTTCTCGATTTCCTTCATCTGTTCTCTGTGATTCTGCATCATCAGAGCCATTGTTTCCTCATGTCTCCTGTTGACATTTTCTAAAATCAGTGCAAACTCTTTCACTCTGTTATTTTCAGCTTCAGTGCTCCGTTTCTTGAACTCTTCAATCTCCTGCCTCATCCGGTTACTGTTCATGGCACGCTCAAACTCCTCTCTCTGAAGCCTCGTCTCCTCATCCATCTTCTCCTTCATCTGTCTCATCCTCTCTTCATTACTCTGTCTCTCTGCTTCCATCTTCTCTTCTAGCTGTCACTGCTTCTCCACTTTAGCTTTAATTTCCTGCTCCAGGAGGACTGCTTTCTCATTTTGCTCTGCTCATTTATTGACAAAAAGAGCAAAAGGAAAACAAATGCTTCAAATACAGAGAAAAGACTCAAACCATGATATAATTAAAGGCTCTATTTTACTGTAAAACTGAAATGTTAATGGTCTTGATCACAATGATCTTTATTCGTATTGATAATGGTATAAGTAGCCCCTCTGGAAACTAAACCCTGGACTGCAGATGATTTGTGCTGTGAAAGTGAAACTATTCTTGGACCCTTGAAACTGCTTCTACCCTTTGGTGCCACTTATGGATGTGTTTGAAATTTTGTGGATGTGTTTGAACTTCTAAAACAGTGCAGCTTCGAATGGCACTAAACGATTCCAGCTGAGGAAAAACAGTCTTATCTAGTGAAACGATCAGTCATTTCCGTAACAAATTGACAATTTATGTACTTTTTAACCTTAATCACTCGTCTTGTCTACTCTCTGTGATGCGTATGCAAACTCCTAATCCTGGTCAGTACAGTTAGGGTACGTCGAAACACCCCCATCTCATTTTCTCCTTCAAAATCATCCTACATCGCTGCAGAAGTACCGACCCAGTGTTTACAAAATGAACATGCAAAGAAGGTCAAACGCCCTTTACAAAAAGGGTAAAACAGTGATATAGGACAATTTTGAAGTTGAAGAAGAAAATGAGATGAGAGTTTTTCGATCGTTTCTCTAGATAAGACAGCTCTTCCTCAGCTGGGATCGTTTAGAGTTCTTTGAAGCTGCATTTAGGAAGTTCAACCTTGGAGGCACCACTAAAGTCCACTATATGGAGAAATTGGATGACAAAGAGGTGAGTAAATTATCTGTAAATTTTTGTTTTGGAAGTGAACTTCTCCTTTAAGCACCATTTTCACAGGAAACCAAGTAAGAATTTAAAAACAGGGAAACTGGGTGTCACACCCCTGGACTGTTTGTGTTGGTTTCTCCCTCATTTGCCCATATATGGTTGTTCCTGTTCCTGTCCTCATTGTGTCTTCATTAATTTATCAGTATCACCTGTCTTTCTCCCATTAACAACCCTTTATTAGTTGTGTTTAGTGCTCAGTTTGTCGCCTGGTCTCATTAGTGTATACGTGTGTGTTTTGCTCTTCTGTTGTGGATTTATATTAAAGACTTTATCTTTGACCTTCATTTTTGTGCTGTGTTTGTTCCTCACACGTTATGTGACATTGGGATTTTATTACTTAAAATTCTTACCTTTAATTTTTTTCTCTTTCTCAGTCAGTTTCTTGTCAGCCTGCAGAATGACTTCAGAATACACAGACTTCTGCTTCAGGAACTCCTCTAGGACCTCTTCAGCCTATTGACATACACATGTGTGCAGAGAAAGATATAATGTGACAAAAATGATGATGATACAAGTGGTCATGTCTTGTGATGTTGTCTAATATGGGCATAACCTTGACTCCTTTATTGGCCTGGCTGTTGTATTTATTTCTAATGTCCTCCAGATCTTTGCAGAATTGATCATAGCCACCAGGATTGACATAGAAGCCTTGCTTGAGGTTTTCCATCATTGGTGCAGAGAGGGATGACAGGAGATCCTCACATCGTCTCTTTGAAGCTTGTTCGTTTTGGCACAGGTATCCATTAAAGAGTTCATTGATTTTTTCCTAAAAACATAACATGAATAACATGAATGCTAATGATATGCTATCTTTCACATCATCTGACTCGAGTGTGCTTTTGGCTTTGAGTCAAGATAAATAGGATGAGGATACGGACTGTCTTAAGTCCTCGCCTCAAGCCTCTAAGTGGAAAGCTTCCACCTTTTGAGCAGTCTGGCAGTAAGTATCAAGTTGCTGGCATTTTTGTGAGCCTCCTTTAAATTGGAGTGTTGCTAGGCTTCCTTTGGTTACTCAGAGTTGTTCTACTGAGGACTCTGCTCCCTGAGCTCTGCTTGAAAAGTAATGCTGAGTCGTTAGGTTCTTGGTGAGCCTCCTTGGGAAGCTATCTTAAATGTAGGACATAGTTAGGCCTCCTTTCGCTTTAGAGCGTTGTGCTGAGGCCTCCATTATTGAGCTTGTTCAGACAGTCATGCTAAGTTGCATGGGAACAATATACTCTCTCCCCCTGACATGCAACCTTTAGACAATAAACTGATCATGTGTTTTACAGGAGCCCTTTTATACTCACAGTACTGACGTCGTAGGCTTTTGCCGGGCAGTGTCAAGGTATAGGCAACGTCGGTCCTGGAGTGCCGATGTCCTGCAGAGTTTAGGTCCAACCTTGAACAAAAACCTCACCTGCCTGTAGCCCTTGTAATCCTGAAGACCTTAATTAGCTTGTTCAGGTGTGTTTAATTAAGGTTATTGGCACTCCACTGGCCTGTAGCACGAAGTTTTTACACGGGTAACTTCGCCTTTAGTTTGAGCCAAAGATTTCAGGCTCAAGAAGGTGGATTGGTTTTCAGCAGGTTTCGTCACAAAAGTAACTTACGCTACACAGCTACTCTGCTCCGGAGCAGGTTTTATTCTGGGTTAGAGATCGCAAACCCAAACTAGACCAATCAGCTGTGAGCAAAGTGACATATATCTGATGCAATGAAGCCACTCCCTGTATCTCTAGCTCCAAATTAAAGCAGTTTACAGTCAGTCAGTTTTTTTTAATATTTATATTATATTAATTGTAATTGATATTGTAATTTATATAACATATTCGCATACATTCAAAATATCATATATATTTTGCACCTGTATATATGTATATTTAAGAAATAAATTACATTTTAAAGTACATGTAAAAAAAAAAAAATTATATATATATAAAACATTTTTTACATGTACTTTAAAATATAATTTATTCCTGTGATGCAAAGCTGAATTTTCATCAGCTGTTACTTCACTCTTAAGTGTCACATTCTTCAGATTCTTCAGTTTTTTTGGAACCTGTGATTCTGTTTTTCAGGATTCTTTGATAAATAACAAGTTTAAAAGAACAGCATTTATTCAAAATATAAATCTATTCTATAACAATGTAAATTTATGCTATCACTTTTCATTAATTTAACACATCCTTGATGAATAAAAGGATTTAATTTCTTTCAAAAAAAGAGAGTAAAAATTTACTGACCCCAAACTTTCAAACAGTAGTGTATATTATTAGAAAACCTTTCTATTTTAAATAAATGCTGTTCTTTTTAACCTTTTATCGATCAAAGAATCCAGAAAAAAACTATCACAGGTTCCAAAAAAAAATATTAAGCAACACAATTTTTTTCTACATTGATAATAAATCAGCATATTAGAATGATTTCTGAAGGATCATGTGACACTTAAGACTGGAGTAACAGCTGATAAAAATTCAGCTTGGCATCACAGGAATAAATTACATTTTAAAGTGTATTAAAATAAAAACCATTATTTTATATAGTAATAACATTTTGCAATATTACTGTTAATGTTTTCCTTTTGAGCTCTGTATAAAACTATATATAAATAATTAAATTCATTTGATTCCTTTGCATAGTCATATATATTCTGTTTATTCCTGCCTTGTAAATGCATTTAAATTTACTAAATTTTTAATAACAACATCTCTTAATCTTCAGCAGAAAAGTGAATTGCACCAACTCTGGCGAGAAGTGAATCCAACGGACGCTTTGCTGACGCTCTCCATGTTCTGTGTCATTGGCTGTTTGGTGCACATGTCACACTTTCAAGTGCACGCGCTCCAGAGTTAATCACAAACTCTGAGTTGATAGAGAACATTTATATCGAGCTTTGTGAGCCCGGTGAATGTAAACTTTATCCGGTTTTGTCAACTCAAAACTTACTCTGCAACTCTGAGTTTGTTCATCTCGCTTCAGGCTACAGGCCACAGGATCGACGTTGCCTATCCTTGATTTAGACTCCAACTTCAGACACCAGTCAGGCCAGAGCCATTACCCATAGTGTCCTCTAGGGGATTACATGCTCAACCTGAGACATTTTCCATTTTATAATGAATCAAAAGCCATTTCAGCTATCTGTAACATCTCATTTTCAGCTGGTTACCCCAGTGTTATTGAGTCAGTGGTTCACCATCGTCCTAAATAAACAGACACTGCCTACCTCTAGAGATTTCAGGTATTTCCCATCAGTGTCCCTGAAGGAACGCTTCATGAAGGCTTGTGTTGCTGTGCTGCTGAGGTGTTGGTGTTTTGAGGACACATCCTTCAGTTCCAGAGGGAAGGAGTCCTGCAGCTTCTCCATTCCACTTTGGTAAACCTGAAGACCCACCTTCACTGCAGCCTCATTCTCAATCACTGCCATGGCAATCACAGCGTTCTCCAGACATGGCACAGAACCACTGGAGATGGTGTCCACATACGTTTTTGCCAGATGACCCAGAACTTCGGTGAAAGAAAGAAAACCAACGCAGAGATAAAATGCTATTGATAAGCACATGGTGTTCTGTATGAACATACACATTTTCTTTCGACTCACCTCTTCCAGTGACTGTGAATCCGTCTTTCAGCCTCTTCACACTGCTGTCATTAAAGACAAACTTGCAGAAATGACCTGTGACCTTCAGGAATTCAGACGAAATGTCAGCAAAATCCAAGCTTTCCAGGCAAGACATCTTTTCTGGGGCTGTTGGAAAGGGGAAAGTGAAGCACTTCCTGGAAGGGAAGAATTTTTCAATGCACTCCCTGGGCAAGTTGTGCTCCATCACACGTCTTGAAGTGCCTAGAAAAGATGAGCACATTCTGTAGCTGCTCTCAATTCTGGAGAAGAGCATGTCTATTCTAGGAGTGTAGCTGGTTGAGCTACTGGACAATTCAGTAGAGTAACAAAAACTAGTTGCGATAGTGATTATGAGGACTTTTAAAATAGCCTTTTGCAGTATTTTTAATTACCATGTTCCAGCTTCAGAGCAAAATCTAGGTACTCATCCTCTGTTACATCTTTGCCATCAATCTTTCGCTCCAGTGTGAAGTCCCTCACAGCCCAGATAAAACTAGGGAAGAACTTCACAAATTCACTTGAATCATCAGCATCCTCATCTGATGATTTGACCTTGATGCAGTCTGTTAGTTCAGTCACATATCTGACAGTTTGTTCAGGCATGAACACAAGAAGACAACAACTCATGACACACAGTGTATCAAATCAAATGGGTCACTCCTTGAGGTAATAAGCGAATTCACTACACCAATACTTTTCAACATGACTTGTGATCAGGTGTACACTTAAACCATGACAATAAAGAAATAAATTAAAAAAGGTGTATTTAAGTGTAATATTCAAGAATTCTGTGGAGTGAAATGTTCAATCCAAGCTTGCAATTGCTTCAATAGGTGTTTATAATGCTGAGCAGTGTGTAATGAAACAAAATCTGATCATTTAATCATGAACCGTTGAGGTAAGCATCCCTGCCGACTCCACAAAAACAAAAGTGAGTGTTGTATTTGGGACAAAATAACATGGTCACAATGAGACAAAGCATACTAATGCATGCCTTATAAAAATGTTACCACTCCTAATGCTGCACACACATCTTTAGGTACCTATAAATGGACAAAAGGATACTGCAGATCCATTATAGCCTTGTTATCAATCGTCCCTCGACTGTTGTAGACCAGAGTACTGCTGAGTAACACAGCCAGACAGAAGATGCTGGTATCATGCTTTGGGTCTCCCTGTGATAGAGGAATAGATACATATTTTTTAATTATCAGCATCACCCAATAATGTTTCTATTTGGCCAATAAGTGTCCTAAATGGGACATTTATTCAGAAGTTCTCCATCTTCATTTGTTTACTCATTTTACATGTTTGTGCATTATCGCTGCTTTGAAAGTGACAGTATTCTTGGACTCATGAAACTGCTTGTGATGCTAGTTGTGTTTTCTTGTCACGTCACCTTTTCCACGTCTCCAAATCCCTCTGTGTGCAGCAGCACTAGAGTGGTTCCTGCTTTAGTGGGATGAGGCACACACCACATCCAGATGCCCTTCGTCCTGGACTCAATTGTGCTGCCCAGCGCAAACCCTGATAATGACAATGACTTTTGTGGATTTAATGTCATTCACTTGAACTGAATGATGTTTGCTATGAGCGCTAACCTGTTTGTTTCCCAGCGAGACGGTTCATCAGGTAGGACTTCCCGGTCCGGTAGAGTCCCACCACCGCCACCACCACCACCGGCTGCTGGATCTGCTGCAGGATCTGCAGTGCTGACTGCTGCACACACAGCTTCCCATCTGAGTCCGTGTCAATGAAGCACACTGGTTTATCCATGGTCACTGGAGACTCATCTGCCAACAGGTGTGCACATTTTAAATTCTAGACTTATATGGCTTAATACCACAAGTACTGAAAAATTATACTCAATTACAAGTACTGTTACATTGCTAAAATTATACTCAATTACAAGTAAAAGTACTGGTGTTAAAAAGTACTTGATAGTAACCACATGTCAACTAGCAGTCATTGGAGTATTAGTAGACTGTCTGCTTAATATCTGGTAACACTATATTTTGATGGTTCCCCAACAGACATTCTACTGACTATAAGCTCTTATGCTACCAAGCCCAACCTTAACCTAAGTCTACTAATACTCTGAGAGTTAGTTGACATGTAGTTGCAAAGTTGCTTATAAAGGGGACCATCAAAATAAAATGTAATCTAATATCAAAGAAAAAAAAAATATATATTACAACTGATCTTAAACTAGCTCACAGCATAATTAACATTAACCTCACATGAAACTCTCCTAACCACAAAATGTAGTAGATACTGTCCAATCTTAAATAATGTCCAGATATGAGATAATCCACTATAAATTAAGTGAATTTATTATGGTATTAATTGTATTATACAGTACATAATCATACTCTTCGAAGTTATAACCACAAATGTGCAAGTATTATAATGTAATGTAGTAATTATAATTGTTGTTATGATTATTTATGAGATGATAAAACATATTATAAGGTTTTTAATAATGCTTTATGCATTAATTATAATTCCTTAAGAATACCTTTACAATCTATTATAAATACAGGCTTCATAGAAAGTGTTAATGGATTGACAAACAATTGAGGAAAGAAGGGAGAACAATCAGTTGGTGGGTATTGCTTTTATATACTTAAATTTGGAGGTTAGAGTTTGGATTTAGATGTCAGTAACATGATTATTCTGTGTGTCTCTCTCTTCACAACCCCAACAGTGCTTAAATGTTAAATGTATAAAAATGTAACCCCCAGTATTTCCCCCTCCCAAATGGGAAGAGGGTAGAGGAGATAAAAAAACATTTTGCTTAATGTTTAGATACTTATTTCAATTTTCTTTAGTATAAACTATATGGTTAACTGTTTCTTTAAGAACGGGAGTTTTTTGTACAGAGGCTGGGTCATAATATGAACGGGGAAAAGCGGGAGAGGGGAAGTGTGCAAGTGCATTGCGTGTGTATGAGGGGTTAACATCCCGATTAATCCGAATAGGATTGATTGCTTTCATTTGTTTGCTTTTAAGAGAAAACTGTTAATCCAGCAGATCGCTGGTTAATGTTATTTGTCTTAGTCTGTCTGGAAAGTGATGCGTCATCGGTCAGTTTCATCCATATTCGAGCAAACTATTTGAAACTATGAAGTGACTCGATGTGATCTATTAGTGAAGTTACAGACCGCGAGTGCGGTGGACCTAATCTACCAACGTGAACAACGCTGATACGGAGGAGCCACCGGACTCGACGCCCAGGTAGCGCTCTGAGCCGCCGAGGGGTTCAAAGTTCCCCGGGCCACGGGGGATTGCGGAGGAGGTGCAGACGCGCGGATCAAAGGCGGCCTGCCCCGCGCTACGAGTGTCCTAAATCGGGAGAACTAAAGGTACCTCCGTTCTAATTTTGTTAGCTCTTTGGAGTGAAGGGGCCGATTATTTTGATTATTTCCTGGCCACAACGATCACCAGCAACGGTGCAGGCCTGCAACAGGGGTGGGAGGAATTGTTTGTGCATATGTGTGTGTGTGTGAGTGGGCCCACGTGAATAAGTTATTTATCGGTTACAGTGAAATTTGAATATTTCTTCTTGAATTTCCTTTTATTGAATTTCATTGGTTAAATAAACACTGTCATAGTATTACTTTAATTAATCTTTGTAATTCATTCCTGGTGAAGGGAAATTATCTATATAACCCGAGTAAAAGTTAAATCTGACCCACCCTACTTTGTTGAACCTATGTGACACATTAGGGCATTTTATAGTTAACCTTGTTATTCTCAAACCCAAGGTTTAAGAGAGGTTCCTTGGTTTATTCAGTCGAGAGACTATCCTTTACGAACCCGTGCGCCCGTCCTAAGTGCTCAGGCAAGCCAATCTGAGGGGGAAGAGGGTGCTACAAAAATATATTACAGAGTTAAACATGTTAAAGCAAATGTTTCTTATTTAATTCACCCTCCCTCTCTCTCTCTCTCAGGAGTTGAAGCTTACAGCCTTTCTGTCCATGCAGTAACTGATGGGAAAATGGAAAAAGGAGTCTTTTTTAATTATGATGTTGTATTATGTGTTATTGCAAAAATGAATATATATATATATATATATATATATATATATATATATATATATATATATATACATTCTTGAATCATTCTTGAGTCTTGTGTCTTGCCTCACTACAAACTTTTAAATATCTGGCTTTAATTTAATGACTGCAAAAATGTTAAACTTAAGGGGGTTAATCAATATACGGTATATTTCAAGAAACTAAGACTTAAGATACTCCACTGTTTAAGTTGTTTAAAGATTGAAATAAAATTTTCCTTTATATTTTAAGCGTAATTTAATTTGTTTCAATTTGAAATTGTGACTCAGAAGCAGGTATTACACACTTTGTAATCAACACATCACAATGATAAAAATGAAAAATGTTATAAAAATAAAAAAATGTTTCTGAGATTCAGTATCTTTAAAAACATGTACAAACAGTACTACAAACTAAACCACTAGGGTCCTAGCAATGCGGTCCTGAAACTGCAGCATCTCCGGTTGTGCAGGCACATCCTTCTGCTGCAGACTGATGTGCTTCAACACAACCTGAGCGCACGCAATGAGCAATGAGCAGCGCACCGTTATGTGCAGACTGACGCTAGAGAGAGAAGTGCTTGTAGTACGTGGGACTATGCGAATGAGAGTGGTCGTGCTGTTCAGAGATTTAATATAGCTTTATTATTGTGTACGTTGATGCCCTAAAGTACGTTTCTGTTCTGTTTTTCTATTTAATAATTGAGATTATCGTGTTTGTGTGCTATCTTGTGCTATATTGTGACTTACTGTGAATGTCTAGATGACGCACTGCTAGATTCATGTCACTTCTACTCGTTAATTGTTTGCACGCAGCGTGTAGGGTTAGATCTCTGTTTAGACCAATTCATGACTCCTGCTTTTCATTTTTTACATACTACACCCTGGGCTCTCGCCAGACTACTTGTGTTTCTAACAGTAGAAACGTGATGAACAGATTCAAAAGCCAAACTCTATAATATGTGTGATGAACACAGGAAGGTATTTTATTTATACAATTATGTATAATAACAATGTATGTAACATTTGTGGCATGTTTACATTTACAAGGTGACAAAGTTTTTGACAAGTGTTTAACAATTAAAAATGAACCATGCTGTAGGGAACTTTCTTACCGACTCACATGAATAGGATACCTATCTCCTAAACATCAATTAGAATAGGATAAGCCTTATGATGTACTTTATTGCAGACTTATTAAACTGAAAATGTGACACGTATTCAATTTTATAAGTGAAATGTAGTGAGCAGGGGCCTCTTTATATGTAATATAACTTTGAATTATGAATTATGCCAGTTATCTTCATTTCAGTGGTAACAACCTCACTAACACCTGTGAAGAGATGACAACAACCCCTGCAAAAGCTTCACATGATCCCAATTCTGAATTAGCATGCAAAACTGCAAAATTATCATTAAGATCACAATATGTAATCAATGCCTTAAAATGTTTCGGCTTAATTGAATGATGTTCATTAACCAGATCCAGTCTGTATCCAGACCAGATGATGGATCAGAAACTAGAGACGACCACAACCTCTGTGTGTCAGCTGAGACCATGACAACTAGATGTGCCCTAGAGACAGATCCACCTTGTCACAAGACAGCCATCGACACAACTGAACTGAGCTGGACGATGACTTCACCGACTCTATGAAGAGCTGACTTTAACAGAAAAAAATTACTGTTTACTTTTAGAGCAGCTTTTCAGGATAATTACATTTTGTTTGCATTATTGACACACTATTTCACACCCTTATGACTGGTTTTGTGGTCCAGGGTCACATATGGACATTACACTGACTTGTGTCATTTCTGACATAGCAGATTTCTCTATTAACAGAAACATGCATTTTATGTAATGCTGCTTTGAAACTATGGCATATGTATTGTTAAAAGTGCTTTTTGTGATTTTGATTTAAAACCTGTGTATATATGTTTGATAAACATTTAATAAATGTTTGTTAAACATAATTTGTTGAACTTAAATAAGCACAGATAATTAACTGCATCCTATCTGTCACTAATTCAAAATTATAGGCACAATGCAAAACTATAGCTTGTTTATTACTTATTCTTTATCAATATTAAATTTAAATAAATAAATAAAGTTAAGTGCTTGACGTCCTTTTAACCACAGCAATAGTCCTACTTAAAATTAATACACAAATTAAAGATTTTTTAACTACTGCACATACAGTCGTTTTACAAAGTAAATACCTTTTTGTTTTTTTTGTTTTTTTTTTCCTGGCCTGTCAGTAACACAGATAACACATGACAGTGTGTATGTGTAGCTATGTTATCATCATTCACAGCCTTTTTTTTTTTTTTTTTAATGTAATTAATTAATTATTTTAATGTTATATACCTTTTTATTTAACCATACTATGACAGACAAGACCGGGGGAAAGAGAAAACCGGGAAAAAAAATAAAATAAAAATTGGGGAGAAAGTCAACAGAAGAGGGGGAGAGAGAGAGATAATAAAAAAAAAAGGTGAAGGAGGATAGAGAGAGAGTGAAAGATCAAAAAAAGATAATCTGCTTCCATACTTGCTGACAAAAAGAGAAAACAACAGAAGAAACTGCAGCAACAACCAACATCTATATGAATCGCAGTAAATACTAAATTTTAAATGTTATTGTGCAGCACACATAACTAATATTACAAAATGTGTTTTGAAGCAACAGCATATCAAGACAGTGTGTGTCTGTGAGCACCTGTTTTTACACCAATGTAAATGCTTGTGTGCACACCTGTGTGTGTGAGCGCGTTTGTGTTCATAAGGTTCTTCCATGTAAATGTTTAATAGTGTGTGTGGGGAACCACAGCCCCGCCCCGCAAGGCATGAAGCAGACATGGGGGAGACCCGGGCCCCAAACATCCGGAGGCCCCCCCCGGGCACGAGAGTCCCAGGAGAACCACCGCAGGGACAACCGCGGCCCCCACCCAAAAAAGTGCAGAGGAGGGCCCGGAGGGGGATCATCCGGCAGCCACAATGCAGACTTCCCAGGGGGCCGTGGCGGCAAGCCCGCAGGCTCCGCCAGCAGCCGGCCACACCAGAGCAGACCGGCCCCTGGGCCCGGCGATCCAAGGGCCCCCCACCCCCTAGCCGGGGCCCAGCAAAGCGACCGCCGAGAGCGGGCCAGCGCTCACCCGAGCATCCTGCCCCGGAGCGAGAAACCACCAACGCACCGGCGGCCGGGGGCATCCTCCACCGGTAGGGCGTGGTGGTGGGGTGGGGGGGCCTGAGATGATGAGTGAGGCGGAGTCTAAGGCCTGACCTGACACATGGACATAGACAAACAGGCACACATATATACAAGCATACGTTCCCACCCTCATGCACGCAAACAAATATTAACGCACTCGCCCCACATGTAGACACCAAAATGGACACGGTACCCACACTCACACTCCCCATTTGTACTCTATACTCCTTGATCCAGGCACCACTACCCCCAGAGGGGCAATCCCCCCCCCCCACCGCAGAGTGGATACTGACAGACGGTAACAACGTCCCTACCAGCTAAAGAGGCCACTGGATCCACCAACGCATCAAAGGCCCCCGCACCAGGGCCGAGCCCAAGCGCATGCACCAACTCACGCTCCCGGCAGCACACCAACCAGGACCCAGCCGGAATCCCAGCCCGGTGGCAGAGCGGCCCGAGAACCCCAAGCCACCCCGGAGCAGTACAGCCACCAGGCCGGCAACGTACGTCCGCTGGCACAGGCCTCCTCAGCAGCGCCGCATGCAGCCGCCAGAAAAACAACACCCAAGAGCCACCAACACCCCATCCAGGCCAGGACCGCAGCCCCAGCACCAAACCCCCCAAGAAACCCACCCCTAGGGAACTCCCAGATGCCCCCAGCCCATATGCCCCCCCCACGCCGACAACAAAGACCAAAGCCGGACAGAGCCGTGACCCCCACTCACACTAGGTGATGGAGCTGATCAAAGGAGCCCAGAGAGATTGATCTAATGTGGCAGCAGAAGCTGTTTCAAGACTAATATAGTCCAACAAACGATCTCTATATTGGTTGATATTAAGATTATTTTTATTTTTCCAGTTCGTGAGGACAGTCTTCTTAGCAATGCATAAGGCGGTGTAAGCCATGTGGATTGAGTTAGCTTCTGTAGTGACACCATCTAGGTCGCCCAACAAGCAGACTGACGGAGAGGCTGGAATGGAACATTTAAGACACTTTGATAAGTCTTCACAAATCCTGTACCAGAACCTCTGAACAGGTGGACAGAACCATAGAGTGTGGATATAATTGTCAGGTGTATTGCCTTGACAGTGCGAGCAGTTGTTAGAAGCTGTAAAACCCATCCTGAACATCCGATGACCTGTGTAGTGCACTCTATGCAGGATTTTGTATTGTATTAATTGTAAACTGGGATTTCTAATCAGTAAAGGTTTTTAAACATATCTTAGACCAGAAATTATGGTCCCAGCTGACTGATAGATCTGCCTCCCATTTTGTAATAGGAAGCGATACTGATTCATCTATTTTGGAAAGTGTCCTGTATATTTTAGACAGTAATTTAGGGGTTTTGAGATTAAGAAATTCTGCCACACTTGGTGGTATTTGTAATTTGATATGATTAGACTTAAATTTTCTTTTTACTATAGATTTAACTTGTTGATATTCTAAAAATCTGTTCTTGTTAATCCCATATTGTTTAACTAATATGTCAAAGGGAAAAAAGTCCGTCCCTTCGAATATATGTTCCTGGTATTTAATACCTTTACAACTCCAATCTGTGAAGTTTATCATATTTGTTGCGTCCTTGCCACTTAGTAACTGCACAAAAGAAATCCTCTCGATCCTTTTATTCAGAACATGCTACAACTCACCGAACTATACAACTGCTTCCCTTAGGATCATTTTTAGCACCTCTTATCCACTCAGCTATATACTGCCACCTTTTGGTTAAACTGCAAAACACAACATTTCCCCTCTCACTTGAAGGTTTCTTCGTGTCAAAAGTTACTATTTAGAACATGTTTGGGTTGTTTTTTTTTTTTTTTTTTATACCTACTACAAATTACAGCCTCAGTAAGAACTTAAGTCACCAAATAACAAATAAGCATTTCTGTACATGGTTACTAACATTAACTTTACACTGCCTTAAACACTGTAATGAAATTACATTACTTCTGATACACATCTCAATTATAACAGTTCACATAACTTCCAGTGTAACATCAAACAAGATGTTTTTTTTTTTTTCCAAGCATGTATACAGTTTCAAAGGTCATCTTTGCTATAATCCTTCAACCACACAGGTGATCTACACACTCTATTACTCCTCCTAAGATCAAATGTCACTGGTGACTGCAAGCCCTCATGTTGAGTTGCAACAGGACCTTTAAAACGTGTTAGTTTGGACGCATTCCATTTCTTTTTGTCACTTAGCACGAAAGTACTTTTCCCAATTTGTTTCTCAATGTTCAAGGGTGGAGAGAATTAGGAAGCTCCCTTTCTCACATGAACAGGTCTTTTCACTCTCACTCGGTCCCCTGGTTTGAAAGTAGGGTACTTGGCTCCACGTCTTTTGTCGTTATACGTCTTACTCTTAAGCTGCTTGTTACTCACAGTGTCCATAACTCGAGCACATTTGTCACTCTTAGGGCCCACGGGAAAAATGTTCAGCTTTGTACGCATTTTGCGATGGTGCAGAAGTTCAGAAGGAGAAACACCTGTAGTACTGTGCGGAGTAGCTCTGTAATTCTGCAAGAACTCAGTCACTGCATGTTTCCATGGTTTCCCCATTTGTTCCGCAGAAAGGATACATTCCTTTAGAACTCTGTTCCAGCGTTCCACAGCAGCATTTCCCTGAGGGTAATAGATGCTACTAAGTATGTGACTTATTCCCCTCTCTTTTAAGAAGTCTGCAAACACACTGGAAACGAACTGAGGGCCATTGTCAGTTACAACACACTGAGGATTGCCTTCCCTACTGAAGACTGCGTGAAGGAAGGATGTGACCACTTCTGCAGTAACATTTGGTGCAAACGCCACCTCAGGCCACTTACTGTGGTAATCAATTAGGGAGATGGCAAAACGGCAGTCCAAAGGGCCACTGTCAAATGGTCCGACTATGTCGATTCCTAGTTTCTGCCACGGATCGGGCGGCAGACTGACAGGCTGAAGAGGAGCAGGTGCAGTTTTTGCTGATTTATCATTCATTTGGCAGGTCAAGCAGGAAGAAACTGCGGACTGCACTTGAGCATCCATCTGAGGCCACCAGAATAAGTCACGTAGCCTCCGTTTAGTTTGAACAATTCCTTGGTGTGTCTCATGCGCTAGGTTTACCAGCTGACTGCGTAATGCAGAAGGAACAATAGCACGATGTTCACCTCTCCTCACGAGCACACCATCAACACAAAGTTCATCCCGGATGCGAAAGAAAGGCACTAGCACAGGATCCAGGTCACGGCTTGTTTTCGGCCAACCCTGACTGATTTGTGAACGCAGCATAGTGAGCTCTGGACAGGATTCTGAAGCAGAAAGGAAATTCTCCACAGACAAAGTAGGCAATCCAGTAACAAAAGCAACCATTTCTGGATCCAGACCACCATCTGATTTTGTTGGTAATGGCAACCGGGATAAACAATCTGCAGCACAGTTAAGGCTTCCAGGTCGGTATATTACGTCATACGTGTAGCAAAGCAAGCGTGCTGACCACCGGGCAACACGCATGCCAGCCCGGCCATTGCCCTTGGTTGCCAGTAGTGTAGTAAGTGCACAATGATCAGTTCGGAGTGTAAAGTGTTGACCCCATAAATATGGCCGCCACTTTTCTATGGCCCAGACGCAAGCCAACGCTTCCTTCTCGACCGTTGAGTACTCCCTTTCGGCTGCTGTAAGTGTTCTAGAAGCGAATGCTACAGTTTTTCTCAGTCTCGTCTGGGTGCATTTGTGTCAAAACCCCTCCTAGTCCATAGTCAGATGCATCCGTCGACACTATTATGGGAAGAGAAGGGTCAAACAATGCAAGCACCGGGCTTCTAGATAGCAGTTCTTTCAATGCTTTAAAGCTGCAGTCAGCAGAATCAGTCCAGTCAAACTCAGCATTTGACGTATCTCGCAGCAGCGCACGCAAAGGCTCAGCAACAGAAGCAAAGTTAGGTAGGAATTTGCTGTACCATGAAATTAGGCCCAAAAATGAATGCAGGGAAGCAAGGTCATGCGTGCAGGGGCATCAATGATTGCAGACATGTGTTCATCATCTGGAAAAATTCCACTTTTGGAAATGACATGTCCAAGGAATTTTAAGGCTACGACTGGCTGAACGTACACTCTCCCATTCAGTTCTAGTCCTGCATCGGATAAACGCTGCATGACAGAGCGCAGCGTCGCATCATGACTATCCTGAGTAGCACCATACACGATAATATCGTCTAGGTAGTTCCTGACTCCATGTATGCCTTTAAGAACAGTTTCCATCATCTTTTGGAATGCAGACGGCGCAGAGGCAAGTCCATATGGAACCCGACAATATCTGAAGAGGCCATCGTGCGTGATAAACGCTGTGATATCTCGGCACTCCTCATGTAAAGGAAGTTGATGGTAAGCAGACATCAAATCAATTGTAGTGAACACGGAAGCGCCTCTAAGATCATTCAAAAGTTCCTCCATGTGCGGTAGAGGGTGACTGTCAACAATTAAAGCCTTGTTTGGCTCACGCAGATCAACACAGAGACGAATTTTTCCTCCTTTCTTTGCATCACACCAATAGTGAAATCCAAGGGGAAGAATCGATTTTCTCAATTATGCCCTTTTGCAATAGTGAGTCCAATTCTGCAGAGACAGCTTGTCGGACAGCGAACGGCAGTCGGCGTAACTTTTGGCGTACTGGGGTAGCATCAGATTTGACTGTTGGCTTATGGACGAAACCTTTCACGCAACCCATAGAAGCATTTGGAGCAGGAATGGTTTCACCAACAACTGCATGCAATTCGTCAGGTGCAGGTATGGTATGAAAGTGGAATGAACAGTTCAAAGCTCGAATTAAGTCCATACCCATTAAAGCAGTGCCGCCTTTGACAATGTAAAGACACGCAGGTGTTACCTTATCATTCAGTGAGACGTCTGCATGTAAACATCCGAGGACTGGAATATCCTCTTTCAAGTATGTGACTAGTTTCACTTTAGGAACCGTGAGTGAGCAGTCTGAAAAATGACTTTTGTAGACGGCTTCAGGCAAAATTGACACTGAAGAGCCAGTGTCCACGACTAATTTAGTCTCAACTGAAAGTCCATTTGATGTTGTAACACGAACATCGCATAAAAGCTTGTCTGCAGTACTATTGATAGCATCAGTCAAAAGAACAACAATGTCAGGGACTACTTCCCTAACATCTTTAGAAGAGCGACATACTTTAGAGAAATGTCCGATCTTACCACAGTTATGGCATTTGGCACGGGCGGCAGGACAGTTGGTAGCATTAGCAAGGTGATTTTTAGCTCCACATCTGTAACGTGCGATTTCCTCTCCGTGTACTATCAGCAACAGATTTAGCTCCGTCACAACGTGACGTGCTCTTTTTCCGATACCGAAAGGACTTTTTCCACAGCGTGTCCGAACTTGAAAGCGCTTGTTCCACCTGACACGCAATAGTAACAGCAGAGTCCAGCGTCAGTGACGGTTCCAACAAAAGTCTGTCTCGTACTGCTGGAGCATAGGATCGCTCAACCAGCTGGTCTCGCAGCATTTCGCTTTCCATATCAGCATAAGCACACGAAGAAGCTAATTCCCGCAGAGCAGACAGGAACTGTGGAATTGTCTCATCAGCACGTTGAGAATGCTGACGAAAACGATGCAGAGCGACCACAGTATTGACTTTTGGCATGAAATAATCCTCCAGCGCATTCATTGCATGTTCAAATGTAGTTCCCGTATCAGGCAGGGTGTAGAACAGACGCTGTCCTTCAGTACCCAAGCTGTGTAGCAAAACAGCACGCTTTCTTGCATCAGGCCATGAGCCCCCTGTAGCATTAATGGCTAGCAAATAGTTCTCAAATATTTTTCGCCATGTAACAAAAGGGATTGCAGGCTCTCCACTGCACGGAAGAAAAGGTGCAGGCGCAAGCACGGAAACCATCGTCGCCAAATTGTTGCATCCTTGCCACTTAGTAACTGCACAAAAGAAATCCTCTTGATCCTTTTATTCAGAACATGCTACAACTCACCGAACTATACAACTGCTTCCCTTAGGATCATTTTTAGCACCTCTTATCCACTCAGCTATATACTGCCACCTTTTGGTTAAACTGCAAAACACAACAATATTATTGTTTATTAATAGGTCAGGGTTATTCCAGATGGGAGTACGTTTGCATGGGATTAGTGAAGACTCAGTCATTTTTAGAAACTCCCACCATGCTGTCAGAGAAGAGCTGATACTGATGCTTTTGAAGCATACGTGTCGTTTGATGATCAAGCTAATGAATGGCAGATCCGAAATCTCTATATTATTGCATAATGCCTGTTCTACATCTAGCCAAGGCTCATCTAAGAGGGTGTGTTTTAACCACCCTGAAATGTGTTGAAGCCTGATAGCTAAGAAATAGTGGTGAATACCTTATTGTTAATTGTTATTAGAAAAAAAAAATCCATTCAATTCACGAATGCAGCCTAAACAAAATAATCTGGGTGTGGTCTGTGAGACGCAGCATGAAAACGCATTAAACTTCCCTTAAACGGCGTCTGATACATTGTAATAGTGAACGGGAAAACAACAGAGTCCAATAATGATACAAACATTCACAAATAATGTGGAAAGCTTTGAAATCTGTTCAGTAGGAAATTCCTTGTGACGAATCTGTGGCCATCCAACATCTGCTGGAATCTCAGGTAAAACTATTTGCATGCACGCGCATGTCCCCAGAGAGCATGATCCCCTATTGATCCATAATACTGTAAATTTACAGTAACTTACATACAGTCCTTTTAAGTCTCGTTAACAAAGTGCTTGGTGTAAATATGTGAATATAAGTTTAATCTTTAGGAAATTAAAAAAAAAAAAAAAAAATGATTTGAATGTAAAAGCAAAATAAAGCAATAAAAAACAAAACGTATGTTAATATGCTACTTTATTCTACTACTACAAATATTTTAATTTTGTGAACATAAGCCTACCTGAAAGTGATGCAGACGCTTCTCTCTTCACAGGAATAGTGTCTGATTGGCGTCCATCATTTACGAGGGGGGACTCGCGACTCATCTTGCGATCCTCTTGTATAATATATCTACTTTTTAAAATACATCACAAACATGTATTTTCTGTGTTATCTATTTTAATTTGGTATAAATGGAGTAAATGTCCCTTTCCTTACCTTACAGTAGCTCGATCTGAGTTCTGTGTTGTGTGCTCATGATGATCTGCCCATATATATATATATGTTACACACCTTTATGTTCAGCCCTTCAGTGCTGATTGGTCAGAGTGAATCAGGGGATTGTCTCTGTTCTCTCACTCTTTCTGCTTATTCGCTGTGGTGACTCACACTTCCTTCTACTGTCTATCACACATATAAATCACACACATATGTGATTATTCCACATAGATTATCATGTTACACATCTAAACTATGAAACAACCAAAGCTAAAGAGTAACAATGCAGAAAAAACATTGGCGTTAAGGGAAACTGGGGCAAAAAAAGGAATTTTTTCCTAGATAATAAATGACGTGCATTGGAGTGTGGTTAAAAAAAACAGGAACTACCTCAATCAAGTATTATAAAGTCATTTATTAACTGTAAGGAGCCGTCTGCTCTGTTATCCCTCTCACAGTATTTTATTGTCCTACAAAGGTCAGTCTTGTTATGTGCTCTCAAATGGGCAAGTGTGGTGCTTTCCATTGGGCAGAGTGAACCAGTGAACTTGGGTGACTTCCAAGAATATGACAAGGATGGCACAAACAAGTATGATGAATGGTCATGAGCACACCTGCCTCTTGGGAGAGGATGAGACCAAGGATGAAATGGGAAATGGTTCAAAGTAGTGGAGTAAGACCAATCGTCATTTTTTTTGGTTGAAAAGACTGATAAGAACAGGGTATAAGTTTGGATGCCCCGGCAGACAAAGACTGTCATCTCGGCTTTGTTGCTGTGTTCAATAAAGTCTTATTCTGACATCTATAACTCTGCTTCTTGAGCTTTATTGACAAATTTGAGAAGACCATTGTTTGTTTCCACAACAGATTGGCATCACGAACAGGATTGGCTTGAAGCCTGACCTTGACGAGAGCCGTAGCAAGTGAATGCCTGGCGAACACGCACATAAGGTAGGAGCCATTATTTGTTTAAATTAAAAATGTTGAATTGTTTGCGTGGCTGCTAAGGTTAAACCTGTGGTGGTGGTTGAGGAAAGGGCTCAGAGAGAGAGAGAACGACCAAGGTCCCTCATTTTTTCAGTGAAAAAATCATTTTTTATGAGTAATTTTCACAATATGAGAGAAAAAATTATGAAAATTTGCACGGTTTCTCACACTAATGTGCTTGAACGTTTAATCAGGAAGTTTGCTTTTAAATGTTTTTATTTTGTAGAAAATTGCAAAAAGTCACACTTGTGGTGCTCTCGGTCAAAAATGACCAGACTCCAAACAATTGCTTATAAATCTGTCATTATGTGTAAGGCGGACTTTAATCATTGTTCGTTGAAACACACTCTGCGAAATTTTCAACAGTATGTTACTTGTGGAACACGATTTAACAAGACTTTGGACTTGTGCTATGGTTCTGTTAGAGGTGCATACAAGTCTATTAGTAATCCACCTTTGGGATTGTCTGATCATAATGCTGTACTTTTAATTCCTGTGTATAAAACAGTTTTAAAAAGGTATAGGGCTGAAAACAAGTCTATTAAGAAATGGTCTGCAGATTCTTCTTTAGCTCTGCAGGGATGTTTGGAATGTACGAATTGGGAGGTTTTTGAGAATTCATGTTCGGATATTGATGAATTAACAGATGTTGTAAGCAGTTACATAAATTTTTGTGAGGATATGCTTGTCCCTCAAAAAACTGTACAAACATTTGCTAATACAAAGCCATGGATAACTAAATCTATAAAGTCCCTCATAATTGAAAGAAATAAGGCATTTCATGCAGGTGATTTAGAAAAAAAGCATGATTTGCAAAAACAAATAAAATATGAAATCAGGAGAGCCAAAGCTAGGTATAAGGAGAAAGTTGAGGGAGATTTAAGAAGTAATAGACTTGGCTCTGCCTGGGAGAGTATGCATACTATAATTGGATCTAAGAGTAAAAGAAATGTCCCCGTAAAATTAGCGGGCTATCAATCAGATATACAGTTGGCACAAGCATTGAATATGTTTTATACTAGATTTGATAAGGAGGATTTTATTACTGAAATGAATGTGCTTAGAAATGAGACTGTGTGTAATATGGATTATACATTTTTTAATCAGCAGGATGTCATAGATGCTTTTAAAAAGAGTAAGGTGGGAAAATCCTCTGGACCAGATAAGATTGGAGGACGCTTACTTAAAACATGTGCGGATCAGTTGGGTCCTGTTTTTTATAACATATTTCAAAAGTCGCTTTATTTTCAAAAAATTCCTAAGTTGTGGAAGGAAGCTATAGTGGTGCCTGTAGGGAAGATAAGTTATCCTAAGACTCTAAATGATTTTCGACCTGTTTCTTTGACATCATTGGTAATGAAATGTTTTGAGAAATTTGTCAGGGATGAGCTTTTATTGAAAACTAAAAACCTTTTAGATCCGTTGCAGTTTGCTTACCAGGCCAGAAGGGGAGTTGAGGATGCCTCATCTACCCTGTTAAATATGATTATAAAACATCTTGAGGGAAATAAAACCCATGTTAGATTACTTTTTGTAGATTTTTCTTCAGCCTTTAACACTATCCAGCCATATGTCTTAATAAAGAAATTACTTTCTGAGTTTAAATTGGACTTAAAGATGGTGGGATGGTTATTAGATTTTTTAAGTGATAGAATACAGAGAGTGAGAGTAAATAGCTCTTTCTCGGATACCCGTATTACATCTACAGGTTCTCCTCAAGGGTGTGTTCTCTCACCCTTGCTTTATATTTTATATACCAACGATTGTGTGAGTAAATACACTGATAGGTTCATTTTAAAATTTGCAGATGATACTGTTATTGTTAGTTTGCTGACTAAGGATGAGAATTGTCATGGGCCAGTGGTGAATGATTTCATGACATGGTGTGACAGTGCCTTTTTACAAGTAAACATAGAAAAGACAAGAGATATGGTAATTGACTTTAGATAAAGTCCTTCAGTTCCTCAACCTATTAGTTTGAAGGGTCAAACTGTGGAATGGGCTAGTAGTTATAAGTATCTTGGTCTTATCATTGATAATAGATTGCGTTTTGATACTCATGTTGAGGTAGTATGTAAAAAAGGTCAGCAACGGTTACACTGTCTCCGGAGGCTTTCTACCTTTAATATTAGTAGGACTCTTATGACCATGTATTATAAATCTTATATTGAATCTGTACTTTGCTTCTCTATATGCTGTTGGTTCGGAAATGTGAATGTTAAGCATCGGAATTCATTGAATGGCATTGTTAATCAAGGCAGTAGGATCATTGGTATTAAGCAGACTGGGTTATTAGACTGCTTTGAATGGGCTGTTTTACAGAAAGCTAAAGCTATTCTTGCAGATTGTACTCATCCATTGTTCCATGAGTTTAAAATGCTTCCTTCGGGCATACGTTATAGTATGCCTAAATGTAAAAACAATCGGTACGGACACTCTTTTATTCCTATGGCCGTAAGGCTTTTAAATTTGTAAGATGTTAGAATAGTGTGTTGTTATTTGTACTTTGTTTGTGTTTTTGTATGATGTTTACAATTTTTTATGCTGCACCAATAATTGCCCTTTGGGCTTATAATAAATTTGAACCTTGAACCTTGAACCTTGACTCGTAGGAAGCGTGTAAGATCCAGTTGCGAGCTTTAATAAACAGATTGTAGTCAAACAGGCAGGATCAATATCCAAACGAACAGTGTGACGAAGGCAAAACAATAGCGTAATCCACAAAACAGGCAGAGTCCAAAAACCAGAAAACCAGAAAGCCACCTAATTATCTCGTTAACTTCAACACTGCTTCAGTGTTTATATGTGTCCACACTCAGAGTGTTAAATTAACACTGGGGATTTTGCTGTGTATAGCATTTTATTACTTCAACAAAAATGGTGCTCAATAGAAACAATCATAGGGGCTTGTATTACTACAATAGTAGTAAATATATTTACTACAATGGCAAAATGTCTTGAATCACTTTTATGCTTTTCTAAGGTCAAAAGGTCTTATGTGGGAAATATTTCCTTATGGGGGCCTTAGGGGCAAAAAGATCTTCAGGAAATACACTGTATGTTAATGTTGTTTTTAATCCTTTCCCCAACTGAAGAGTTTAAGAGAGAGTTAGAGATCCTTATTCAGAGGCTTAACAGGTTCTTTGTATGGCAGTGGTGCTATATAGCACCTTAACGACCCCGAAGAACCACTGAAGAATTGCTGAAGAACCAGACAGGGGCTTGACCGGTTCTTTATACACTAACGGTGCTATATAGCACCACAATCACACCAAAGAACCGCTGAAGAACCACTGAAGCACCATTTTTTTTCTGTGTGCACAAGTGTGACTTTTTGCAATTTTGTAAAAAATAAAAGCATTTAAAAGGAAACTTCCTGATGAATCATTCAAGCACATTAGTGTGACAAACCGTGCACATTTTTATACATTTTTATCTCATATTGTGAAAGCTATTCATAAAAAAAAAAAAATTTCACTCAAAAAATGAGGTACCTTCTCTCAGAAAAATGAGGCCTACGATTAATCGGATGCAAATAGAAACACGAAACCAGTCCTAAATGAAAGAAAACAAGTTGACAAAAAGAATGAATCCAATCTTTAGTGATAATATAGCATATTTACAGATTTATAAGCAATTGTTTGGAGTCCGGTCATTTTTGACCAGGAACACCACAAGTGTGACAGGAATCCGAACACAACCAGAGGGTTAAGTATTAAAAAGTAAAATAGATACCAAACATATTCAAAACCTGAAAATACTTAACTCTCAGTAATACTGTTATTGAGGTCCCCAATCATCACATGAATATGACCTCAATCATCACTTGTGTGTAGTCATGTATATAACCATCAGGATATTAAAACGACTTCAGATTATTGTGTTGAGAAGTAGGATGCATGGATGTATTTATACACATGGATATATTTAGTTAGAAACCTTACCTGCATTAAGAAATAGAACAGCAGATGTTAGGATCATTCCTTAAATCAGTGGTTCCCAAACTGGGGGGCGCGGCAAGGCTAGTGTACAGTCGGACGATTTTTATAGAGATCCGAAAGAGATAAACGGCCGAAAATATCCAAGTATCTGCCGCGCCGCCCCGCAGTATTCAGCGCGCACCGCTCAATGTGTGACGCTCCGCTTAATGTTCCGCTCTATGAATGTGTGTTACGTTGATTTGCTCACAGCCCATATTAATGCTCCACTCGTGTAACGCTTATGCTCAAAGGAAAGGCAAACTCCGCTCAAATAAAGCACCGACAGAAAATATCTATGTATACTTGTTCCTGTTTGCAATAGCGTCGCATACTATGAGAGGCCCTTTAAGACATTATTCAAACTATATTCGCGCACACACAAAGCATTCACACACACTATCAAACTCTCTCTCATACACTACTATAACGTCTCTCACACACTATCAAAGCTTTCACGCACGCTATTAAACTCTCTTCCATACACTACTATACTCTCTCACACACTAGCAAAGCTTTCACACGCGCAATCAAACTCTATCACGCACACTATCAAACTCCCTCGTGCACACTATCAAACTCTCTCGCGCAAACTATCAAACTTCCTTGCGCACACTATCAAACTCTCTCGCGCAAACTATCACTCTCTCTCACACACTATCAAACTCTCTCGCGCCAACTATCAAACTCCCTCGCGCACACTATCAAACTCGGTCCGTGTACAATCAGGGTAAATCCGTGTATCATTCGTCCATTCGTTTTTGATTTAATATTGAAAGAAGAAACCTGAGAAAATGGCTCCTTTTTCGTTTTTTCATTTTTTCCAGAAAAACGAAAAACAAGAATTCAGCTTGATTTTTTGTTTTTTATTCAGTGGTGGAAAAATTAATAAACATCCTGAATATTTGATTTCTACACATGGGCGGAACGAAACGCCCCTTTCTGCTGATTGGTCAGCCGAAGATCAAACCATGCCCCGTCAGTTCTTCCGCAGTTTCGCGCAGAATAATAGTCCTTTGCTGCTGCAGTTGAACGGATAATTAAAGCGTTTATTGCAACTACATTTAATCTTTTTCTCATCAAACAACCACACCAACGAATAGCTCGACACAATCCCTACCGGGGCAGAGCCTAGACAGGGCTTTCTTCTGTCTTAAGTCACGTTTATTTTATCATGAAACATGCTGTGATTTATTCCAAAGTAATTTATATAATGCATTTAACGTCAAATAATCTTAGACTGTTAAAAGTAGACGCGTCAGCTGTGTAATAGTTCATGTTTGTGACATACGCCAGGAAGATGTTCAAGGAGACAAAAGCAGCGCATTCTATTGTTTTCTATATTTTTCGAGGGCTGAATATTGCAGTACTTTTGATTTTACACAAATTAAAAGACATTTCGAATGACATCCTGCTTTTATCTGTATGACTGTAAATGACAGAGTATTAAGTTGTTTCCGCTGCTGAGGAAAGAAATTCAAGTGATGGCGCTGGTGTCTCGCACGCTCAGTGCACTGTTTATTATCAAAGAAAAACATCGTCAACCAAACATATTAAAAGTTATTAAGCTTAATTAAATGTGTCTGTTGTTAGGTAGCCTAGTCGATCAGTGTCGGTTCAAATAAATGCTTTTCGGCGTTAAAAAAAATTTGTATATAATGGCACTAATTTTAAATGGGCTAGCATATTTTTGATGGTTTTAGGGGCCAAGCACCGAAGGTGCGGTGGCACCTATTGTATCCGTTGGCGTTATTAGGGGCCAAGCACCGGAGGTGCGGTGGCACCTATTGTATCCGTTGGCGTTATTATTATTCCGCTTCTTCTTCTTCTTCTTCTTCCTCTTCCGCCGCAAGTCTATGGCAGCCCATAGAACCGCTTGCGGGAAAGTTGTATAATTTTGCACACTGATAGAGGACAGTCCCAACATTAACCATAGCAAGTTTGGAGTCTCTAACTCAAACTCTCTAGCGCCACCACTTGTCCAAACTTTCAAAAGATTTATGCTAATAACGTTTGAACCGTAAGGCACACAACAAAAATTCTTTTTTCCTCTGATTCCTTGGCTTATGCCGAGTTGAATGGACACCAAAATTCAAAAATCGTAAGGTTTAGTTTTTTCGCTATTCTCAATTGTTCGTAAAACCTACTTTTTCGAACTCGTCCTAGGCCGTTGCACCGATTGTCACAAAAATTGATCCAGATCATCTTCAGACCACGCTGGCAAAAAGTTATGGAATTCAAGTCGATTCGTCCAGCCGTTCACGAATAACACGCGAAAGAATTCTACGAAAAGCTAGCAAAAATCAATGTGAGGCTATATCTCCGTAATAGTTTGTCATATTGACACCAAACTTGGTGTGTGTTATAACAAGCATGACCTGAGCCTACCTGCAGTGTTTCGGTGCAGTGCCCCCTAGTGGTCAGGAGATACGAAAAATGGCTATTTTTCTTTATAACGTCTGAATGATTTGTCCAAAAATCACAAAACTGGTCTCTTTAGATTCGGTGTGTCATACCGAGTCGAACCATATCCAATTTTCCCATGTCAGCCATTTTGGGTGTCGGCCATTTTGAATTTAGCTTTAAAATGCTGTATCTTAAGAACGGATTAGCGTATCGTTTCGACATTAATTACAAAAATGTTCGGCACCATGCCCTGAATGTACATAAAAATTTTGGGGCCAGCGCCACCTTGTGGTCAAAAGTTATAACGAAATTTCGAAAAATGCTAATAACTTTTGCGTACATTAGCCTATTGTCATGAACCTGATGTCAAAAGATTCCTTGGGTCAAGCCGAGAACGTTGATACCCATAATGCCAATATTGGCCAAACTTCCTGTCCGCCATTTTGATTAATGTACAAAACCTATTTTTTCGAACTCCTCCTAGACCGTTAGTCCGATCTTCACCAAATTTGACTCAGATCATCTTCAGACCATGCTGACAAAAAGTTATGGATTTTGTGTCGATACACGAAACCGTTTTCGTTTAGCGCATCAACGAATTTACTGGAAAGATGCCAAATTGCATCCGAGTCTGTATCTCTGCAAAGCTTTGACATATTGACACCAAATTTTATATGTGCTATTGTCACCACACTCTGACCAAGCCACATCAATTTGGTAACAGTGCCACCTATGGGTCAGAAGTAATACGCCATTCACTAAACATTAATAATGAAATTTACAAAAATGCTAATAACTTCTGTTTACATTAGCCTATTGGAATGAAACTGATGCCAATAGATTCCTTGGGTCAAGTCGAGAACATTGATACCCATTATGCCGAAATTGGCCAAACTTCCTGTCCGCCATTTTGATTAATGTACAAAACCTACTTTTTCGAACTCCTCCCAGACTGTTAGTCCGATCTTCACCAAATTTGACTCAGATCATCTTCAGACTATGCTGGCAAAAAGTTATGAATTTCGTGTCGATATACGAAACCGTTTTCGTTTAGCGCATCAACAAATTTGCTGGAAAGATGCCAAACTACATCTGAGGCTGTATCTCTGCAAAGCTTTGACATAATGACGGCAAACTTTGTGTGTGTCATTGTCATTTCACACAGAACACGTCACATCAATTTGAAAACAGCACCACCTGTTGGTCAAAAGTGATAAGCCATTAAATTTTATTACGATTGGTTGTAATTATGATTTTTCAGCCATTTCAACTGATATTATCCTAAAATGGCTTAAGTTACTCACTGTTGTAGTCGGTCTGCTGCTCCTTGCCGTGCTTAACTCCTCATTCTGCCTCTTTTGTGCTTGGCCCCGCAATTGCTGCTTGCAGCTATATTTATTATTCTCCTTCTTCCTCTTCCGCCGCAAGTCTATGGCAGCCCATAGAACCGCTTGCGGGAAAGTTGTATAATTTTGCACACTGATAGAGGACAGTCCCAACATTAACCATAGCAAGTTTGGAGTCTCTAACTCAAACTCTCTAGCGCCACCACTTGTCCAAACTTTCAAAAGATTTATGCTAATAACGTTTGAACCGTAAGGCACACAACAAAAATTCTTTTTTCCTCTGATTCCTTGGCTTATGCCGAGTTGAATGGACACCAAAATTCAAAAATCGTAAGGTTTAGTTTTTTCGCTATTCTCAATTGTTCGTAAAACCTACTTTTTCGAACTCGTCCTAGGCCGTTGCACCGATTGTCACAAAAATTGATCCAGATCATCTTCAGACCACGCTGGCAAAAAGTTATGGAATTCAAGTCGATTCGTCCAGCCGTTCACGAATAACACGCGAAAGAATTCTACGAAAAGCTAGCAAAAATCAATGTGAGGCTATATCTCCGTAATAGTTTGTCATATTGACACCAAACTTGGTGTGTGTTATAACAAGCATGACCTGAGCCTACCTGCAGTGTTTCGGTGCAGTGCCCCCTAGTGGTCAGGAGATACGAAAAATGGCTATTTTTCTTTATAACGTCTGAATGATTTGTCCAAAAATCACAAAACTGGTCTCTTTAGATTCGGTGTGTCATACCGAGTCGAACCATATCCAATTTTCCCATGTCAGCCATTTTGGGTGTCGGCCATTTTGAATTTAGCTTTAAAATGCTGTATCTTGAGAACGGATTAGCGTATCGTTTCGACATTAATTACAAAAATGTTCGGCACCGTGCCCTGAATGTACATAAAAATTTTGGGGCCAGCGCCACCTTGTGGTCAAAAGTTATAACGAAATTTCAAAAAATGCTAATAACTTTTGCGTACATTAGCCTATTGAAATGAAACTGATTTTGATAGATTCCTTCGGTCATGCTGAGAACACCGATACCAATTTTGCCAATTTTGGCTGAACTTCCTGTCCGCCATTTTGATTCATGTTGAAAACCTACTTTTTCGAACTCCTCCTAGACCGTTAGTCCAATTTTCACCAAATTTGACTCAGAACATCTTCAGACCATGCTGGCAAAAAGTTATGGATTTTGTGTCGATACACGAAACCGTTTTCGTTTAGCGCATCAACGAATTTACTGGAAAGATGCCAAATTGCATCCGAGGCTGTATCTCTGCAAAGCTTTGACATATTGACACCAAATTTTATATGTGCTATTGTCACCACACCCTGACCACGCCACATCAATTTGGTAACAGCGCCACCTGCTGGTCAGAAGTAATACACCATTCATTAAACATTAATAATGAAATTTTCGAAAATGCTAATAACTTGTGATTGCATTAGCCTAATGTAATAAAACTGGTCTCAAAATATTCCTTGGGTCATGCCGACAACATACATACCAATTATACCATACTTGGCCGAACCTCCTTTCCGCCATTTTGATTAATGTACAAAACCTACTTGTTCGTACTCCTCCTAGACCGTTGATCGGATTTTCACCAAAATTGAGTCAGATCATCTTCGGACTGTCCTGACTCAAAGTTATGGATTTCGTGTCGATAGAGTAAACCGTTTTCGTACAGCGCCACTACAGATTTTAGGCTTGATGCCAAAATGATTCTGAGGCTGTATCTCTGTGAAGCTTTGGCATAATGACACCAAAATTTGTGTGTGTCATTGTCACCTCACACAGAACGCATCACATCAATTTGAAAACAGCACCACCTGTTGGTAAAAAGTGATAAGCCATTAAATTATATTATTGGTTGTAATTATGGTTTTTCAGCCATTTCAACTGATATCATCCTAAAATGACTTTGGTTACTCATTGTTACAGTCGGTCTGTTGCTCCTTGCCATGCTTAGCTCCTCATTCTGCCTCTTTTGTGCTTGGCCCCGCAATCGCTGCTTGCAGCTATATTTATTATTACTATTATTAGGGGCCAAGCACCGAAGGTGCGATGGCACCTATTGTATCTGTTAGCGTTCTTCTTCTTCTTATTATTCTTCTTCTTCTTCTGCTCTGGAAGTCTATGGCAGCCCATAGAACCGATTGCGGGAAAGTTGTGAAATTTGGCACACTGATAGAGGACAGTCCCATCATTGACCATAGTAAGTTTGGAGTCTCTAACTCAAACTCTTTAGCGCCACCACCTGTCCAAAATTTCAATCATTTTATGCTAATAACTTTTGAACCGTAAGCCACAGAATCAAAATTCTTTTTTCCTCTGAATCCTTGGCTCATGCCGAGTTAAGTGAATTCAAGTTGATTAGTCAAACCGTTCTCAAATAACGTGCAAATGAATTCTACGAAACGCGAGCAAAAATGGTTGTGAGGCTATATCTCCGCAACGGTTTGGCGTATTCAGACATATGTCATAACAAGCATAATCTGAGGCTACCTGCAGTGTTTCGGCACAGTGCCACCTAGTGGTCAGGAGATATAAAAAATGCCTATTTTTGCTTTCAACTTCTGAATAGTTTGACCAAAAAAAAAAAAAAAATCACAAAACTGGTCTCTTCTGATTCGATGCATAATGCCGAGTCCAACCATATCCAATTTTCCCATGTAACGTACAAAACATATTTTTTCGAACTCCTCCTAGACCGTTAGTCTGATCTTCACCAAATTTGCCTCAGATCATCTTCAGACTGCGCTGGTAAAAAGTTATGAATTTCGTCTCAATATACGAAACCGTTTTCGTTTAGCGCATCAACGAATTTGCTGGAAAGATGCCAAATTACATCTGAGGCTGTATCTCTGCAAAACTTTGACATATTGACACCAAATTTTATATGTGCTATTGTCACCACACCCTGACCAGGTCACATCAATTTGGTAACAGCGCCACCTACTGGTCAGAAGTAATCCACCATTTATTAAACATTAATAATGAAATTTCCAAAAAATGCTAATAACTTGTGATTGGATTAGCCTACTGTAATAAATCTGGTCTCAAAATTTTCCTTGGGTCATGCCAACAACATACATACCAATTATACCTTAGTTGGCTGATCTTCCTTTCCGCCATTTTTATTAATGTACAAAACCTACTTGTTCTAACTCCTCCTAGACCGTTGGTCCGATTTTCACCAAATTTGAGTCAAATCATCTTAAGACTGTCCTGACTCAAAGTTATAGATTTTGTGTCGATAGACAAAACCGTTTTCGTACAGCGCCACTGCAAATTTGAGGCATGATGCCAAAATGATTCTGAGGCTGTATCTCTGTAAAGCTTTGTGATAATGACACCAAACTTTGTGTGTGCCATTGTCACCTCACACAGAACACACTACATCAATTTGAAAACAGCATCACCTAAGCCATTAAATTCTGTTTATTGGTTGTATTTATGATTTTTCAGCTATTTCTACTGATATCATCCTAAAATGGCTTTAATTACTCATTGTTGTAGTCGGTCTGTTGCTCCTTGCCGTGCTTAGCTCCTCATTCTGCCTCTGTTGTGCTTGGCCCCGCAATTGCTGCTTGCAGCTATATTTATTATTATTATTGTTGTTATTATTATTATTATTTAATGTCAATTTATTTTATAGTGCAATATGATTAATGCAATAGTTTTTAATAATAAAATAAAATTCATATTTTTGGGTACTATTATAATTTAAATTATAACAAATATAAGAAACAGAAATATGTTATGATTGCATTAACAAACGTATCAATTATATAATATATTATAAATGTATTATTTAAATTAACTATTATTATTGCAATAATATTTTTGCAATATTTATTCAGTAAAAAATAAAAACTCAGCCAAAATATAATTTTTATTTTATTATTATAAGATTATTTATTATAAATTGAATTAAAATACTGACTTTTTATTTTACAGCAGTTGTACCATTTAAATGGATTTACTGACATTTAAATAATAATAAATCATTGTTGTTGTTGTTGCTGCTGTTGTTGTTAAATGTCAAATAGTTTTTATTGATTTGTTTATTGGTATATTTAAAATAAAGAAAAAAATATTTTGTTAATAATAATAATAACACCAATAAAACATATAATTTTACTTTATTTGTAAATTATAACATTTAAACTCAATTAAAAATTACTATTGCAATAATCATATTGCACTGTAAATAAAAGGTCAGTACATAACAATAATTTATTTTACAGTGCAACAGGATTATTGTAATAGTAACTGTTTTAATTTAAATAAAAATAATTCATATTATTTTGGTTATTAAATTCTCAATTTTTATTTTATAATGTGATAGGATTACTACAATCATAATATTTCTTTATGCTTATTATAAAACAACAGGAGAAACAATTATTATTATTATTATTATTATTATTATTATTATTATTATTATTATACTAACATTTTATTTTACAGAGCAATATGATTACTGCAATAGTATTTAATAATAAAATAAAATTAATATTTTGGCTATTATTACAACTTAAATTATAACAAATATAAGCCGTTATCAATAATATTCAATAATAATAATAATAATAACAAAATGTTAATAATATAATATATTAACTATATTTTATTATTTAAATTACAACAATTAAACAAATAAATTAAATAAATAATAAATTAAAAAAATATCATTGCAATAATATTACAATGTTTAAAGGAACCGTATGTAAGAAATTTATTTCAGTTAATCATAAAATGGCCCTGACATGTCACTAGACATTAAGAAATCATGTTCATTTCAAATACTTATATCACTGACAACAGTGGTTCGGCCAGGATATTGTCATTTAAAAGTGAAAGTTGCAGCCCTCAACTGATGTTGATGTTGTCATGTTGTGTTTTGGTCTGAGGTGATCTACCAATCACGAAGTCAGTAGAGTTTCGTCATCCGGGTTGCCAGCTCTGCTCTAGTTACAGCTGCAGCTACGAACGTGTCGGATAAAACATGTATAAAGTTACGAAACCTAAAAGACCTCGTTATGAATCCGAAGCTTCCGTACACAGTGGATTTTCCACGGTCGCCTGTGCTAAATGCGTTCATAAAAAGCTTTATATCGCACCACTAGCACGGTATGAAAACAATCTATGTTCCGACTGAAATGTGGTATTACAGTACATCTTTATGAAATATTTGGCTAATCGCCTTTAGTAAATTTTTGCGACACATAATTACTTCGCAAAACATCTCTCGTGAAGCATAAACATAAGTAACAGAAGAAAAAAAAATGTATTGTGTAGGATTCGTCACTTGCCATTGGAAACTCCTTGTAGCAGCCTACGTTCCTGCGGAATCCTGCAGCTTAGCTGGCAACCTCGAGTCAGGAGGGAGGGGGAGGGGATACGCCGTTCTACAGTATTTTGAAAGTGATTGCAGTACCAGTTTTGGCCACAATCCTACATACGGTTCCTTTAATATATATCTTATATCATAAATATTTATTATAAATAATTATAATACAACAAAATATAAATGTTATTTTATAATTAAAAGTTAAAATATGTTGTAATTACAATATTTACATCAATATAAATTATTACTATTATTATTATAATTGTACATAATATTATTAGTGTTCTATTATTATTATTATTTTAATTTTTTTTGCAATTGTTATAACATTAAGGAAATAAAATGCTATAATATGAAAATACTAAATATTGAATATGTTGGTTATTTTTAATGTATTATTATTACTACTACTATTTATTGCAATTTATATTAATAAACAAAATATTTTTACTTTATTGTAAATATACAGATTACACAAATAAATAAAAACTCTTACTATTACTGTAATCATATTGCACTGTAAAATAAAATGTCAGTATTTAATAATAATAATAATATCAATAATAAAAGATATAATATTTAATATTTTTATCTTAATTATAACAAATAAGCAAGAACATAATTGCAATAATCCAACAGTAGTTAAAATATAAAAGTATTGTTTAATGAAAATAATAATAATGATAATAATAAAAAAGAGCTTTGCATTATTATTAAAATGTTAACAAAAATGGTAACAAAATGTTAACAAAAAAGTAAAATATTTAGTATTTTAATCCTATAATTATAATAAAAATAATAATAATTATCATTATTATTATTATTATTATCAATAATGATTATTGAGTTTTTACTCAGTTTTACTGAATTTTACAAGATTATTACAATATATTTATATTACAATATTATTATTGCAATTACATTTTATTATCTTATAATTTTAATAATTCATATTTTGGCTTTTACTGAATAAAAAAGAATAATTTTATTGCCTTTTTATTAAATAAATATTGCAATATACAATATTTTGAATAAAAATAGATTGGATATATTATCTTATTGATATTTGTGCTGTTACGATTATTGCAGTCATAATAAATATTTTTTGTATTTCTTACAATATTTGTTAGAATTTACATTGCAATAATACCCAAAATAATATTTTTATTATTTATTATTATTATTATTATTATTATTATTAATATTATTAAATACATTATTTTATTTTATTCATACATACTGTTTAATTAAGAGTACAATAGTATCATAATCATAATAATCTTATTTTTATTGATTTGTTATAATTTTAATAAATTTAAATTCATATTTTGGTTGCTATTATTATTTATTTATAATTAAAATAATTTAAATTACTAAAAAGTGCTGATACAAATATTATATTAAATATTTAAATCAATTAAATGTACAAATAATTAAAAATATTCATAATAATATTCATAATAAACTTCATATTTATTTATTCCCCCCAAAAAAACACATTAACTTTAAAACTCTGAAAATAGTTTAAAATATATTTTGACAGGTTTTTTTTATTTAAAGAGATCCCATAATTTAATACAGCTTTACTGTAGTTACAATAATATATTTTATGAAATGCTGTGATTAAAGTCATATTTTATAATGTCAGAAGTTTATTTCAGCCTTGTGAGGAATCGATTATATTCATGATACAAACATCAATTAAAATCTGATCTCAAATTGATTTATTATTGTTTTATTATTTCTGCACAAAAAACAAGAGAAACGAATGACATGATCTTCATCAAGATTGTGACATTTTGACATTTTTAACACTAATAAAACGAATGAGTGATGAGACACGACAATAAAAACACAAATCTAGACTCACACACACTGATCTTACTGTCTATATGAGGATTTCTGACACACATTTATTCTGACTGTTATTTGAGTGACAGAAGTTGAGCTGCAGTATTAATGTCATGAAGAGACTCCAGAACATCTCACTCTTACTGATTCATCAGGAGCTCAAAGCATTATGGGTACAATCTCTCATCAGTCTATTCTCATTCATCAACACAGTGAAACTGATGATCCAACAGAAACATAAAACCCAGGATAGAGCATCTGAGTGAATGTGGTCTGTTCTGTGTGGATGAGACTCGTTGTGTTTCTGGAGACGCTGTAGAAGGACAGAGTTCCTGCACTCTCATCTACATACACTCCTACTCTATAGATATCAGACACTCCTACTCTACGACTGATGATGGGATTCACAGGGAGATCAGTCTCTCTGTTATTGTGTCTGAATGAGTAACTGTTGGGAAAGCAGATCAAACTCCAGGACTGATCATTAGATCCAAACCGACACTCATCACCCCGTCCCTTCCTGCTGATGCTCTTATATGACACTGATATAAACACACCATCGCATCCACTCCACTCAATCTCCCAGTAACAGCGTCCACACACACTCTCTCTACACAACACCTGAGGCCAAAAATCAAATGTGTCTGGACGATCAGAACACAAATAATACTTCATGTAATTTGTCACGTTTCTGTTCTCCTCAGACAGACTGAGTTTATTGTGTGCTGTGTTTGGATCCAGTGTGAGAAAACAGGCATCTGAACACAAGAACAGACACATTTATAACACAACAACAATCACTACAGCTGTCTGTGTGTGTGTGTGTGTGTGTGTGTGTGTGTGTGTGTGTGTGTGTTTGTAGACGTACATTTCTTCAGTCCTGCTATAATCCTGGATTCTCCTCCATGATCCACACTAGAAAACACACACACACATTCAGACAGTCAACGAACTGTTGCTATGCAGTTGCTAAGCTATTTGAGGTGGTTGCTAGACTGTTGCTATGCAGTTGCTAATGTGCTGGAGGTGGTTGTTATGCAGTTGCTATGCAGTTGCCAGGGTAATTGGGTGGTTGCAGTGAAGTCACCAACATGTTCTGATTGGTTGCTATGCAGTTGCAAAGGCACTCAGTGTGGTTGCAAGGATGTTGCTATGTGGTTGCTAATGTGTTCTGGGTGGTTTCTAGAGTGTTGCTATGCAGTTGCTAAGGTACTGAGGGTGGTTGCTAAGCTGTTGCTATATGGTTGCTATGATACTTGCTGTGTGGTTGCTAAGATGTTACTATAGGGTTGCTAGGGTACTTGTGGTGGTGGCTAGGCTGTTGCTATGTTGTTGTCAAGGTACACAGGGTGGTTGCTAGGTTGTTGCTGTGCAGTTGCTAGGGTACATGGGGCGGTTGCTAGTAGGGCTGTGTATCTCCATATCTCTCACATTCAGTAGGGCGACCAGATGTCCTGGTTTTTGTTGTCCTGTCCCCGACTGGATCTGTCCCCAGAAATGTCCCCGTTTTACAGCACATTCAAAACAACCTGCAAATGCACTGTAAAAGCTCGACCAATATCAGCAGCTGGTAATCGTGTGATTGTGATTATTTTCAGCAGCAGAGGCGCTGTGAGCTGTTACTGATTATTTGGTTGAGCCGCTACTTTGTACTTTAACCATGAAGAATCTGGACGAGAGCAAAACGCAATTATCGTCAAAAGAGACGCCGTTATTGGTTTCAAGGCAGTAACATACTAACTTTACAGGTAAAACAAACTAATAGGCGACTGTTTGTGTTCACTGTACAACAACACACATGATAATGTTGCAGGATTGTTTTACACACAATATTAAACATTCCTGAAACTTCCGTCGTCACAACTACAATATGAGGAAAATATACAGTCGTGGTCAGAATTGTTGGTGTCCTCAGTAAATATGATCAAAAAGGCTGTGAAAATAAATCTGCATTGTTTATTCATTTGATCTTTGGTACAAACTCTCCTCCTCATCATGCATTAGGACGATACAGACACACGTCCTCTTCCAGACAGATTTGTAACATCTTTAGTTGATTAGAACTTCATTATTGTTGATTTTCAGTGCTTGAGCTCTTTTCTTATAGACACTTAATCATTTGTGAGGCTTAACAATCTTTTGCTGCACATCAGAACTATATATTCTTTGGTTTTTCTCATTGTGATCAATGATTAAGGGAATTTGGTCTTTGTATTACCTCACATTTACACTCCTGGATAATTTCATGTTCTTTGTCATGCTGGTGTGCTAAAAAAAAAAATGGAAATATGAATGGAAATATACTTTAGAAATATTTTACTCAAGAATTTCTAAGGGTAATTGTGGCCATTGTATATTAGAGAGAATTATTTATTTCACAATGTGATTTTTATTAGATATTAGATATTTTAATATATTATATTATTTAATTAAAGATTAAATGGATAAAAAAAATGCAGATTTATTTTCACAGCCTTTTCTGATCATATTTAACAAGGGTACCAACAATACTGACCACGAGTGTATATATAAAATAAAATAACGAATCTTGCACAATTAGATTTGTAGAAAGCACATACTTTGTCAAAATGAGCCTAACATGCAAAATAATAAACCTGAATAGGGATAGAAAAGATCAAAAGCAAACATAAAATTTGCAAAGTTGTAATTACTGTACTCAGTTTGTGAAAATGTTAAATACAGTTAGAAAATATTAAACATTTGTTAAATACAGTTTTATCATGTTCTCATATTTATTGTTTTATTTTAATGTGTTTTTTTTTTTGTAAATCCATAATTGTGTTATAATAATGTTTTAATATGTTTGCTATTTGCAAGTTACTAATATTTCTCAGTGTGATTTTTGGTGAATTATATTAAAAACTAGGGTAAGTCTGATTCTCAGACATCACTGTAATTATTAACTAATATATGGAGCCCACAACAATTAAACAAAATTATATAGGCTACAAAAATATATTGTCTGCATTTTTGAAATTATAGATAATCACAAATGAGATTTCAGTGATATTTTTTCCCACTGAACTAGGAAATGTTCCCGGTTTTCATGTCAAAAATCTGAAAAACATTCAGTCAATCTGTTACGGATCTGGTCGGTGAGCTGCGGACCGCTCACCACCAGATGTCACTCTCACCTTCCTTACACACATTGACTGTTGCACAACACCCCAGACTCCACTCCCCATCAGCCATTGCACTTCACCCCCGTCCAATCACAGACTGTATAAAAGCCCCGGTCTTCCAGTCACTCACCGCCGAGTATTGATTAGTATCTACTGTCATACAAAGCGTTTCTCCAAGTTTCCCTGTGTCTAGTTTTTCTTGTTTTGCCTTGTTGTTTCGTTTAGTCTGTCTAGTTGCCTGCCTATCGGATCTATCGCCTGTCTGACCATTCTCCTGCCTAGCCCTCGTATGGATAACGTTTGCCGCTGGATTGACCCTCGCTCGTTTAAGGATTACTCTTCGTCTTGCTGTCTATGTACCCGTCTGCTGTTGTTCGACCCTGCCTGCCTTTGACCATGTCTATGTCTCGTCCATATAATAAAAGTTTGCACATGGATCCGCTTGTCTCCCGCCCTTCTGTTACACAATCACACACACACACACACACACATATTCACACATTGAGAAACACAGAAACTTCATTGCTGCCGCCCATTTTTATCAGTAAAATAGATTCACTGCTGAAAAGCTACATTATCTTTCTCATCAAGGAGTTTGTAATATAATTTTTTTTATAAGTAATTTAAACTAAGTAATTTAAATCCACAAATGCACAAATGTCTTTGTTAAAAGACAAACGTGGCCAAAATGGCGGTAACTTATACATATACAGTCTCTCTCTCTCTCATAAATGATATAATGAGAGAGAGATGTCATAATGAATGACTGAGAATAGAATATGAAGTGGAGATCACTAAACTGCAAGTTTACCAGTGTTCTCTGAAGGTCAGCACTTTGCCACAAGGTTGCCAGGTTGACAAAAATAAGCAACACACTTATCAGATATTTCAGTATTGCACACGACTGAAGCTCTGTTTCAGCGATTACGTCTCTTTATATCAGACAACCTCAGTTGTGTTCCTCTGTGGTCAGATTAAACCTTGTTGTAGCCTTTATATTATACTTCATTATTTTCTAGTAACCTTGCACTTTTCCACTGGACGTTGTTCTTTTAAACTGCTGCACATTGATTTGATACAGAATTGATACAGAAACAGCTGTATTTTATTCTAAGGACCAATTCTCTCTATTAACTAGTCGCTTATTATCATGCATATAACACACATATAGGCTGTTTATTAGTATTTCTAAAGCACATATTAATGTCTTATTCTGTATGACTATATATTTTTGATCACTTAATCCACTTCATACTTAATAACAGTTGGAGTTTGAATAATCTTGTCTCATTTGAACATCCTGTCAATGTAAGGTTACGTTTACATGACAACAATGTAGTCAAAAACTGAAAAGTTTTTCACTTGTGTTTTAAAAAATGTTTTACATACTCTATACATGACAATGTTTTCCAAACGATTCGTGTTTACACATATCCAAACTGCCAAAAATGCTGTATTAAGTATGCCAGGGCAGTACCCAGGTAGCCAGTGGAGTCAGGTCGGTTGCAGCTGAGTGTCGGCTGTGTGCTGGTCAGAAGTGAGCCAGCTTTGGCCCAGTAATGGTTGCCAGATTTAGCTAGGCTTGTGATCAGTGGATGTGGCCCGATTATGGTTGAGAAACGGCACATTCAGCCCTACTATGAGCCATATGTGTCAGACCCCAAAAAAAAATGTAATAAATTCAGGTTTTACTGCTTGTGTGAATATTTGCTCCCCAGAATGCCTAAACCTGCACACACACACATTACTATTTTAAGTAATAGCTTATTTGTTTTTTCTTTCTTTTTTTTCAGATTGTTGTAAGTGTAAGTGATCAATCTAGCAGTCATTCTGTGTCTTTGAATTGAACTGTTAAACACACTGATTAGTCAATAACCATTGATTAAAAATCAGTACATTTCAATTTGTACAGATATATGTATTATCTGACTCATAATCAGTGATGCTTTTTCTTTTTCTCTCCTTTGTTTTTGTGTCAGTAGCTGCTGCATCATGAAGACTCCACAGCACTGAGCGTCTTTGGCTCACCACCAGATGTCACTCTCACCTTATCACATACTGACTGTTGCATTACACCCCGGACTACATCTCCCAGTATCCATTGCGCTGATTGCGTCAGCACCCGTGACCAATCAGCAGCGCTATAAAAGCCCCGGTCTTTCCCCTCGCAAGCCACGGAGTATTGTTGTTGTTGTGTTATTCATTGTTAGCGTTTCCTAGTTCCCTTGTTCCTAGTTCCCTCGCCTGGCCATCTCGTCTCGACTGTCTCGCCGCCTGCCTACTGGACTCTAGCTCGTTTATTGGATTATTCTCTTGTCTCGTCCCTTTACGGATATGTTCGCCGCTGATTGACCCACGCCTGCCTTTTGGACTGTTCTTGTGTTTTGCTCCTTACATTCCTGTTTGCTGTTGTTTTGACCCTGCCTGTTCGACCATGTCTTTGCCTCGTCCATTCAATAAAAGCTCGCAAATGGATCCGCTCGCCTCTCGTCTCACTCGGCTCTCTGTTATAGAATACTCCGTCACACAAGGATCCAGCAGCTTCACCCACGGACATTCAGGTATGGACACAAACAGGATATTATTCAGATTAAAACAAGGACCAAGATCACTTGAACAGCACACCCGTGAATTTCTGGCCATAGCAAATTATTCTACCCTCCCGGACTGTATATTATCTGAAATATTCTGTGATGGCATTAATGAGCCTTTGAAGACGAGGTTGAGACACGAGGGTCCGCGTTCATCGTTAGCTGCATTCATGGACTTCGCATTGTTGTGTGTGGGCTCGCCGTGTACCGTAGGTGTCGCGGAGGAGCAACGTGACATCGCGGTAACGCCGGCTGCGCAACCCGCACGTGTAATGGCGGCTACAACGGCGCCCGTTCACAAAATGGCGGCGACGGTGAAAATGGAGCTCCGTCACGTCACAGCTGCCATACCCAAGTCCAGTCAAGTTGCAGCTGCTTTTCCTGAGTCAAGTCAAGTTTCCAAGGCCAGTCAAGTTGCAGCTGCGTTTCCTGAGTCAAGTCAAGTTTCCAAGGCCAGTCAAGTTGCAGCTGCTTTTCCTGAGTCAAGTCAAGTTTCCGAGTCAAGTCAAGTTGCAGCTGCGTTTCCTGAGTCAAGTCAAGTTTCCAAGGCCAGTCAAGTTGCAGCTGCGTTTCCTGAGTCAAGTCAAGTTTCCAAGGCCAGTCAAGTTGCAGCTGCTTTTCCTGAGTCAAGTCAAGTTTCCGAGTCAAGTCAAGTTGCAGCTGTGTTTCCCGAGTCAAGTCAAGTTTCCAAGTCCAGTAAAGCTACAGCTGTTGTTCCTGCATCAAGTCAAGTCAGAGTTGCTCCAGAACCAGGTAACGCCATCACGTCTGCCAGGCCAGCTCCCGCTAACGACATGTCAGCCAGGCCAACGCCCGCTCACGCCACGCCACGTCAGCCAAGCCACAGCCTGCTCAGGCCATCTCAGTCAAGCCACAGCCTGTTCACATAACGTCAGCCAAGCCGCAGCCTGTTCACGTCATGTCTTCTGCTCCTGAGTCTGCACCCATCATGGCCGCCCTTCCAGATGCGGTTCCCAAGTCAAGTCAGGACACTACAGCACCTCCTGAATCACGTCAAGCCGCAGCTGCTCCAACAAAGTCAAGCCAAGTTGCAGTTGTCCCAGCAAGGTCAAGTCAAATCGCAGCTGCTCCGGCAAGGTCAAGTCGAGTCATAGCTGTTCCGTCAAGTCACAGCCGTGGTTCCTGAGTCAAGCAAGGTCACAGCCGTGGTTCCGGAGTCAAGCAAGGTCACAGGCATCGTTCCTGAGTTGAGCCAAGTCAGAGCTGTCATTCCTGAGTCAAGTAAAGTCCCAGCTGGTCCCTACGAACCAAGTCAAGTCACTATTGATCTCCGTGAGCCAAGTGGAGTTCTTGCTGCTGTTCCAGAGTCAAGTCACGTCCCGCCTGACGGCCCAGAGTCAAGTCACGTCCCGCCTGAGGGCCAGAGTCAAGTCACGTCTCGTCAGACCACCCAGTGCCTCGTCACGTTTCGTCTGACCTTCTAGAGCCCCGTCATGTCTCGTCTATCTGTCCAGAGCCTCGCCATGTCTCGTTTGTCTGCCCAGGGCCTCACCATGTCTTGTCTGACCGCTCAGAGCCTCGCCATGTCTCATCTGTTATCCCAAGGTCACGGCCTATTATGAAGGCCAGCGTGCTGGACCCACCACTATATATATGTATATTACTGCAGTGTTCTGTATACAGAAACTGACAAGTTTATAAACAGATGACACGGTGGAAGAAGAGAGCAGGCCCTACAACAAAGAATTTTTTCCTAAAGTTTGCCCCAAATGTTGTTAACATTTACCATTGACATCACTGAGATCTGACTAACCATGTGTCAATATGTGTCTCTCTCTTTCATTTATTCTGTCCCTCTTTTAGGATAAACTTGAGGTCCTGAGAGTTATTAAGAGTTTCTGTAGTGTTTATTTGTATTTGTTGATGTCACTTTTTACAATGGTAAATTCAAATAAATTCTCATTTCTTATATTTATATGGTGTCATTCTTACTGTGTGTGTGTGTGTGATATTTGTTGTTCATATTACTTAAATAAATATAGGCCTGTATTTCATATATATTTCCATCTGGAATCCAGACTCAGGCCAGTTTCAGCTAATTGTATAATCTATGCTGGCGTGACTGTGGCCCGATGCCGGCAGTGTCGGCTCAGTTTCGGCATGTCATTCATTCATTCCCGTGATTCACAAGAGTCCGGCAACTGCAACTCTCCCAAGTTATTTCTTCCGGGCTGCTGGATTTAGGCCGTTATTGGGCCAGATCATTTTGGCTACCTGGGTAGTTAGTGCTGTCAACTACGCACACGCATGACGTCACCGTCACTAAAGATTCCCATATTGGGTGTTTACACAGAAACAACAACGGTGGCATTTTCAAAAACTTGCACTTTGAAACCTATTTTCAAAATGATGCATTTTCAGTCCCCAATGTAAAAGAACAGGTGAAACACATAAAAAGTTTCCCGTTTTTGTCTGAAAACATTGTTAATGAGATTTTTCCCAGTTTTAATTGTCATTTTTATGAAAACCATAAATCTGATCAGTTAGAAAATATAATAGCATACTAAATCAGAACAGTCTGAGGATCTGAGCTGTATTTGGTGGATGAACTGTATCTTGAAAACTCCAGAAGATGATTTTAAAAGTCTCAAAAGAAGTAGTCAACCTAGTTACCAAGTCAACCTAATTACGATTTTGACTTTCAATGATTTTGAAAACATTATTGAGATAAAACAACATGTTAAACATGCTTTAAAACACACCAGCAATGCTAACACCTGTTAAAGGTGAGCCATTATGCCCCATTTTACAAAATGTAATATAAGGCCACGTTCACACAGCAGCAGAATACAGTTGTCAGTCCTGTATTTGAGCCCTTTATACTGTTATATTCGCACACAGTACAGTTATTAATGGGTGTGACAATTTACATATTCTATAACCAAACTCACACTCGTACATTTTCAGGACTCACAAATCACATTGTCAGAACACACGCGTTGTGTGAACAGAACAGGACTGAACAACTATCTCATCATTCAGTGTGATAGAGAGGCTCTGTCGCACAAACTCAGAAACTGAGTCACTGAGAAATAAGCTGGCATCACTTCCCACTTATAATAATTACTGTAGTTATCATGATCTGAACATCACATCCTTTCTTTTTCCCTCGGATGTAATCTATCTAGGTTGTTGAATAAAAATATTTGGACTTCATATCTAAAAATTACTTCAACTTAGCACCAGCTAGCTTGTTAGCTAGACAGTTAGCATCAGCTAACAACATTTACATATTTTCAGTATGGTTATGAATAAACATTCATATCTGTCTATTCCAGTTGATCCAAACAATATAAAAATGTATACTGTTGCTAAACAATATAAAAATAGACGTTACGTAGGGTTATATGCGTAGCATTTTAGTAAAACTGCTAACGTTACAGCAGCGGGGAATATGAACATACATGAGTTATTTTATTTAATCTGTTATTTAAATTTTTCATTTTTGACCTAAAGCAGAGACACTGATGTTGATGTGTCTGAATTCAAGCATTTCAGAAACAGATCACCCTTAACAGCAGATGTAATTCACAAACAACGGACAGCTTTGACCTAAATATGATTTTCAGTTACAATAATTAATCCTAAAATTCGACATTAGTAACTTTTCGCAGCATCAATCGCGCACACGCACACAAGATCTCCTGATTCTTACTTGTGAATTCAGTTGACTGGAGACTCGCTCTAAACGGATCATTTGAATCAATGGGTTAATAATAATAACTTTATTTTTATATAGTGCCTTTAAAGCAGTTTCTCAAAGCGCTGTACATGATAAAACAAACAAGTAAGAATTCAACACACACATAATAAACAACCAAAATCAAACTAAGATATAAAAATCTAAACAGTTAAGAAAAAGCTAACCTAAAAAAATTAGTTTTTAAATAAGTTTTAAAGAGACTTAAATTCTGTGCATCTCTAATTTGTGGAGGGAGTGCATTCCAGAGCCTAGGAGCATAAGAAGAGAAAGCCCTGTCCCCGACAGAGCGCAAACGTGTCTATGGAACTACCAATAAACCAGCTTGTGATGATCGTAAGTGACGCTTGGGTGAATATGAGATTAAAAGTGCAGACAAATATTGAGGGGCCAGACCATGCAGTGCCTTATATGTAAGCATAAGGATTTTAAAATCTATTCGGAACCTGACCGGAAGCCAGTGCAAAGACTGAGGAATTGGTGTAATGTGCTCATTTTTCCAGGCACCAGTCAGGATCCTAGCAGCTGAGTTCTGTACATATTGCAACTTAGTAAGTGTGGTTTTAGGAACCCCAACAAGAAGTGCATTGCAATAATCGATGCGAGAAAAAACAAAGGTATTAATAAGCCTTTCAGTCACAGAGAAGGACTGCATAGAACGAAGTCTAGCAAAATTTCTGAGATGATAAAAGGAGGTCTTAACAATGTGCTGCACATGATAGTCAAAAGACAGACTGGAATCAAATATAACTCCTAAATTTTTTAATTTAGTTTGTGACTCCAGAACGGAGCCATCAATGTTTAAAATTAGTGAGCCTGCTTTACGAAGCTGATGGGAGGAGCCAATGAGCAAGACTTCAGTCTTATCATTGTTAAGACTCAAGAAATTTTCAGACATCCATGTTTTTATCTCAGAAATACAATGCGTTATAAAAGGAACAAATCCAAATTTTGACCAGTCCTAGAATGAATGTAAATCTGAGTGTCATCGGCATAGAAATGGTAGTTAAGCCCAGGAGATCTTAAAAGTAGTCAGAGTGGAAATATGTAAATGCTAAAAAGTAAGGGGCCTAGAATGGAACCTAGAGGCACACCTGTACTGACAGAACCCATCTCAGACCGTAAACCACTCATACAAACAAACTGTTGACGATCCGTAAGGTAAGATCTAAACCAGGTTAAAACAGTGTCAGAAACACCAAAAATAGTTTCCAGACGATTGAGTAAGAGGTTGTGATTAACAGTGTTGAAAGCGGCACTGAGATCGAGAAGAATAAGAACAGAGATAGAACCAGAATCTGAAGCTATTAGCAGATCATTTGTGACCTTGACCAAAGCTGTCTCAGTACTGTGAAATTTTCGAAAGCCAGACTGAAGGGGTTCAAAAAGATTATTTACTATAAGATGATTGTGCAGCTGCGAAGCCACAACATGTTCTAAAATTTTTGCAAGAAAAGGAAGGTTTGATATAGGGCGATAATTATTTAAGTTATCCAAATCAGCATTATGCTTCTTTGGAACAGGTGTTACAGCAGTAATTTTCAATGCTGCTGGTACAACACCAGTACGGAAAGAATCATTAACAATGCTGAGAACAGCTGGGCACAAGGAGTCAAAACAAGACTTAAATAAGCTTGTAGGGAGGGGATCGAGTGTGCAAGTGGTAGCTTTCATACATGTTACCTCCCTACTAAGCAGCTCAGGGTCAATTTGAGAAAAAGTTGTAAACAATGTGCCATTAAAGCTAGAGAGGCAAACTGTTGAAAATGAAACAGGTGCAGTTTGAATATGTTTGCAAACATTGTCAATTTTAGAACTGAAGAAATGAAGAAAGTCGTTACACAACTTATTTGAAACATGTTGCAATGTATGATCATTAACTTTGAGAAGTCGATTAATAGTATTAAAGAGATGCCTGGGATTACTTTGATTATTGTCTATAATCTGAGAAAAGTAAACACATCTGGTAGACTCAATTTCAGATCTATATTCTCCCAAGTGGTCTTTCCAAGCTTGATAGAACACATTCGCTCCAATTTACGGCAAGCTGCTTTCTTAGAACGCAAGTCGTCAGTATACCAAGGAGCAGAATGAGCAAAAGAAACACAGCGAGACTTCAATGGAGCAAAAGAATCCAAATTAAAGGCAAGAACGGTATTCAACTGCAGGATCTTATCTTCAAGAGAATCTGACTGAAGACCACTAAGAGAGGAAACAACAGAGTCTGCAAAATCTGACAGATTAATTGATTTCCATTTAAGGAAATTAACAGTATGTGAAAGTGAAGTACAAGAAAGAGACACATCCACATTAAAGAAAATTGCCAAGTGATCTGAAAGACCAATGTCAACAGAAGACAGCTGTGAAACAATTGCATCATTTGCAATCACAAGGTCTAATGTGTGACCTTTGTTATGTGTTGGTCCGCTAATAAACTGTTTGAGATTAAAACAGTCCAACAAAAATAAAAAGTCCTTTGTCAACATAGTCATTTTGGTCAATGTGTATGTTAAAGTCCCCCAAGGTAAGGATGTTCTTGAATTTAAAACACAACATGGACAACAAATCCGCAAACTCAGTCAGAAAAGCTTCATTTGCCTTCGGTGGACGATAGACTGTAGCGATGGTAATTGCTTTAGGTGCAGAGATGCTCAAAACAAGGCATTAAAATGATGAAAACTGTGGTACACACACAGCACTGATGTTAAATTGCAGATTGTGGACTACAATAATTCCCCCACCTCTACCAGTAAGGCGCGGGAGATCGAACAGCCCATACCCCTCAGGAGTAATCTGGTTGAAGAGGAGTCCATCATTTTGTTTATGCCATGTTTCGGTTATAAACAATAAGTCCAGTTTTCGGTCAGTAATAATGTCAGACAGTAGCAGAGCTTTATTATTTACTGAGCGTGCATTAAACAATGCAGCATTTACAGGGTTCTGACACACCACAGAAGGCAACTCCGATCGAACGAGCGAAGCTAAGTTGCTGAGAACCGCACCAGTACAGGATGGTCTTTTAGTCTGTCGTCGACTCGTAGGCACGCAGATGTTGTCAGAAGAGGAAAAGCAGTAACTGCGTCCTGCACTTTGATGTAAGTATCGTATTGGTCTCAGCAAACCAACGTTACGACAGAGTTCATATGCGCCTTTTTGTAGACGGTAGTTCTGTTTTAGGTTGAGCAGCTGTTATGCAGTGTACCTTAAAACCATGCTCCATGAATCCAGGTCTACAACAGTTGCACAGCGGCGAATGTTCACAGTAAGGCCACAGAGTAAACTCCTCCGATTAGGCTCCAAAATCCTCCAGAGGACGCAGGTAGATAAAAAACAATAATCCAATGAATATGGAATAGTGCCGCAACATTGCAAAACAGCAGATTCAAAAAAACGCATTAATCTAAAAACACAACAAACAAACGGTGAAAGGAGCGGCAGCCAAAACGCGCCAGCGTTCCCAATTGAACCCGGTTGTTGACTCGAGAACAGCTGCAATCGGATCATTCTAATTTGTGAATGATTCGTTTGGTGCGATTGGCGAATCAATTTAACAGGTTCATTGAAAAGAATCAATTTGTTCATGAATCAGACACCGCTTCTGCGTCTCAGAGCACGTAGCAAAGGAGTAATGATATGTTTTATAAAATGTAGTGAAGTAAAAAGTACGATCTTACGCTTTGGAATGTAGTGACGTAAAAGTGAAAGTTATTCAAAATAAAAATACTCCAGTAAAGTACAGAAATTTGAAAAATGTACTTAAGTACAGTAACGAAGTACAACTACTTTGTCACTGCCCACCACTGCAAATGATTCATTCAGAAACAGCGAATCATTCAGTAACGAAACAGTGCCTTATTGTTTTTAACCATTTTTGTTATCCAAAATCAATCACATTTACAAGTGTGGTGTTCAAGGAACTCTTCGTGACAGTCTCTTGTTCGTGACAAGTTGTATAAATAAAAGTAAAACTAGATTTTTACAGCAGTATGTTTCTTGTGCAGTTGTGTTTACTTGTACTGATTGTATAGACAGGCTGTGTGATCCTCAACTGGTGTGACCTTGTTATTGTCAATACATTATTCATTATCAATTGCCGTTTACAACAAACCCAGACAGCACACGTACGTCTGGCCGACGTCGGCCCGTGAGCAGAACGTCGGCCTCATAAACTATAAGATCTAATAAGGATCGGCCAGGTATAGGCGAGTGTGCTCTATTTCGCCAGCTCATCAAAGGTCGGCCCATGAGTTTGCTGACGACCGAAGGCCGATGCCGCTCTTTTCTGTTTGAATGTGGACGGTTATTCGTCTCTTAGCAACCCACCAGAGAGAAGGCGACTCATCCGGGACATCTGTGGCGTTCAGGTAAGTTTTCGCTTGAGTTAAATTGGGAAAAAAAAGTCTTATTTTGTGAATTACGTGTTACTTAGTAACTAGTAAACGCTCGGTGCACTGTAGTACAGGGAAAAAGGCTTTGCAGCGAGCCCTGTTTGATTTTGACTCATTTACAACTAATGTTAACTTGTTTAGCTGCTTAGCTAACGGTAACAGCGTCTCCACAGTGAGCTATTGTTGCGGTTCCTTTTCGAAATAAATGAGTTTTAAAGTCATTATTGGATAATGATTGAATGAGACTGTGAATTGTTCATGTAATGTTTTAATTCTAGACGTTTACTTATGTAAAAACTGTGTGACTTTGACGTTTTAAGGAGTTGCCATGGAAACGGGGCGGCAACACGACACCTGACAGGAAAACTCGGTCTCTCGCTGATGTTGTCACTGCTTTTAGGTAAGTTACGTGCCTTAAATCATACAAATGTTACATAAAACTGTTCCTGACTCCTTTCGTACTTGTAATTGACAGGTTTCTGTCGAATATTTACTTTATAGAAATGGTTTAATGTCTTCGACAAAGTCCGTTATCATCTCACAGACGAGGTAGGCTAACGTTAGAGATTGAGCTCTTGTTTATGAAACGTTGGCCTTTTAATCAAATCTTCTCGTGTGTATATAGCAGGTTTTGACTGAAGTGTAAAGGTTTTACTGCCATTTTGACTATGGGTTATTGGAAGTAGGCAAATTTATTTAACCTAAATGGCTGAAAACAAGTTCAAATGCGTTTTGATCTTTTAAATTAAACGAATATTGATAAAAATGGTTCTGTGGTTTCAGGAGGACAGAAATAAACCCTCCACAACAGATGCGAAGCTGCAAGGTTTCAAAATTTCAGTAGGAAATATACAGGAGAACTGAAGAAGCTCATGAAATAGCTAAATATGCATTTTTTTTCCACAAAATATATTTCACCTATATCACCATGCATCATTATTATTTTCTTTTTTTTCTGCAGAGTTATATACTTATTTATTACAGTAATTTTAAGAAACTAAAAACATTGATTCTGTTATCTAGTTGTAGTATATTATATATTCTGTATATTCTTTCTATTTTCTGCATTTTACCTGTTTAGCTTATTTCCTTCTAATAAACCAGCAACTGCATACTAAATAATGTTGTCTCTGTGACAAATTGCTTGTTTTGTTCCTAGATTTTTCCATGCTGATGGCCTGCTGCACATCAACAGACTCAGAGTGAACCTCCTTCTCCAAAGAACTATAAACCATTGGACTAGTAAGTAAAATCTCAAACATACACTACTGTTTCATAAGTTTTGGTACATGGTAAAGTATTTTCTGCCTGCCACAACTTTGTGTATTTGATTAATAATACAGTTAAACAATAATATTGTGAAATTAATATAATTTTTAAAATAATTTTGTATTTTTATATTCTTAGAGAAGTCATTTATTCCTGTGTTGCAAAGCTACATATTCAGCATCATTACTCCAGTCTTCAGGGTTTAAAAATTACAGCATTTATTTGATTCCTGTGTTGCAAAGCTACATATTCAGCATCATTACTCCAGTTGTCAGGGTTTAAAAATTACAGCATTTATTTGAAACAGAAATGTTTGCTGTAACGTTTGATAATGATAAGATATTGATAATAATTAAATGTTTCTTGAGCATTAAATCAGCATATTAGAATGATTTCTGAAGATCATGTGACACTGAAGACTGGAGTAATGAAGCTGAAAATACAGCTTTGATAACAGAAATTACATTTCACAGTATATTTGCATAGAAACTGTTATGTTAAATTATAACAATATTACACAATATTATTGTTTTTACATTTATTGTTGACCAAATAAATGCAGCCTTGGTGAGCAGAAGAGACCTCTTTCAAAGATGTAAATAAAAGTTTATGAATTTACAAACTTTTGAAAGGTAGTGCAGTTCCTCCAAATGAATGTTCCTCCCACTTAAAGGGATAGGTCACCTAAAAATAAAAGTTTTGTCATTAATTACTCACCCTCATGCCGTTCCTAACCCGTAAGACCTCCGTTCATCTTCTGAACAGAAATTAAGATATTTTTGATGAAATCCGAGAGCTTTCTCACCCTCCATAGACAGCAAGGGTACCACCACGGTCAAGACACAGAAAGGTAGTAAAGACATTGTTAAAATAGTCCATCTGGCATCAGTGGCTCAACTGTAATTTTATGAAGCTATGAGAATGCTTTTTGTTTGCCAAGGAAACAAAAATAATGACTTTATTAAATGATTTCTTCCCTTCTGGGACAGTCTGTTGTCATTATCAAGAGTACCACGATGTATGCCTGTGCTTTCCTCTGCTTGTAAACAAGGCGCAGCACATGCATGTACTACATCAGCAATTACACACGTGAGTCGTTATACTGTCTGTACTCTGTAGTTACCAAACACCTCTGAGCGGCTAAAACAGGAACCCATTGCATTTGCGACACAACAAGAATACAGTGTTGGTAAGGAAAAATTATCTTTTTTGTTCTTCTTTATTGCACAGACTTATGGCATAAAGATTTATTGTATTATGTTGATCAACAAAGAATACATCACCCCTGCTCACCCCCTCTCCCTCCTTCTCTAATTGAACAGGTGATTAATATTCTCATTCCCACGTAACCCTGTGACTCTCCACCACAAACATGTGACAGAGACAAAAACATGTTAACTTTTTCATGTCCACTACACTCTCCATAATGGCGGCAAACTGGACCAGAAGAAAAGAAATAGAAATCGTTGAATATAGTTGTTATTTTAGCCCATAAAATTATTCTTATAGGTTCATAAAAGTATGGTTGAACCGCTAATGTCACATGGACTATTTTACAGATGTCCTTACTACCTTTCTGTGTCTTGACCGTGGTAGGACCCTTGCTGTCTATGCAGGGTCAGAAAGCTCTCGGATTTCATCAAAATTATCTTAATTTGTGTTCTGAAGATGAACAAAGGTCTTATGGTTTTGGAATGAGATGAGGGTGAGTAATTAATGACAGAATCTTCATTTTTGGCTGAACTAACCATTTAAATTATATGAAATGTGTTTTTGTATTTTATTGCTTAACTTTTGAATAGCCTTCCTATTAATTGTTCTGGCACAATCTTTTAGTTTAAATTAGATTGAAATACACATTTTTAGTCAAGTATTAACATAACACATCTCATAGCACTGCACTACAGTTATATGTGATTTAAAGGAAAAGTCCATTTCCAAAACAAAGATTCACATATGATGTACTCACCCCCTTGTCATCCATAACGTTTATGTCTTTCTTTCTTCAGTCATAAAGAAATTGTTTTCTGAGGAAAACATTTCAGCATTTTTCTTCTTATAATGTACTGATATGGTGGCCCGATTTTGAACTTCCAAATCGCCGTAGATTTAGCAGCATAGTACTGTAAAAACAGTACAATACCACATTTATACATTACAGTAAAATACTGTAATTTATATTGCATTCTGGGTAATTTTGACTTGGCGGGAATATTTTACAGTATATTTTAGTGTTGCTGTAACCTTGCTGTAGCCTGACTGTACCCAGTGGGCAATTGATATCAAACTGACGTCAAATTGACATCAAACATTGACGTCAAAAAACATGTCAAAAACTTGATGTCAAATTGACGTCAAAAACTTGATGTCAAATTGACGTCAAAAATTAATGTCAAATTGACGTCAAAAAACAGGTCAAAAACGTAAATCAAATTGACGTCAAAAACTTGACGCCAAATTGACGTCAAAAACTTAATGTCAAATTGACATCAAACATTGACGTCAAAAAACAGGTCAAAAACGTAAATCAAATTGACATCAAAAATTAACGTCAATTACTTCCACACATTTATGTCCTATTCTAGACAACCAAAATAATGACACAGCAGTAATAAATGTAATAACTATTTTATTTATCAAGATACAATTCCAAAATACAAATGTGAACTGGATTTTATCTCGTGAAGGGACTACAGTAAATGTAACAATGTAAATCAAAAGCATAAAAAAGGCCAATTAACAACATACTGTAGATAGACTATGTAGATACACTACCAATCAAATGGTTTTGAATAGTAAGATTTTTAATGTTTTTTTAAATAATTTTCTTCTGCTCACTAAGCCTGCATTTATTTGATCCAAGTACAGCAAACACAATAAAATTTTCAAATATTTGCACTATTTAAAATAGCTGTTTTCTCTTTGAATATATTTTAAAATGTAATTTATTTCTGTGATTTCAAAGCTTAATTTTTAGCATCATTACTCCAGTCTTAAGTGTCACATTATCCTTCAGAAATCATTCTAATTTTATGATTTGCTGCTCAAAAACATATTATTATTATTATTATATTATGCTGAAAACAGCAAAGTAGTATTTTTTCAGGTTTCTTTGATGAATAGAAAGTTCAGAAGAAAAGCATTTATCTAAAATAGAAATAATCTTTTGTAACATTATGTCTTTGTCATCACTTTGGATCAATTTAATGCATCCTTGCTAAATAAAAGTATTATTTTCTATAATATAATATAATATAATATATATATATATATATATATATATATATATATATATATATATATATATATATGACTCCAAGCTTTTGAATGGTGTAGTGTATAATGTTACAAAAGCTTTTTATTTTACATAAATTATATTTCAGATCTTTGGATCTTTCTATTAAACAGAAAATCCAGAAAAAAAGTACTCAACTGTTTTTGATATTGATAATAATAATAATAATAATAATAATAATAATAAATGTTTCTTGAACAGAAAATCAGTATTTTCAGAATAATTTCTGAAAGATCATGCAACACTGAAGACTGGAGTAATAATGCTGAAAATTCAGCTTTAATCACAGGAATAAATTACATTTTAAAATAGTACAATTCGTAAATAGTAGAAATTCTTAAAAAAAACATTAAAAATCTTCCGGTTCATAAACTTTTGACTGGTAGTGTAAATGCTAGCTTGTACCTATTCAGAATCAGAACACAGATCAATCGCTGTCTGGCCCTTTCGGCGTCCCATACCCCCACATCTGTCGGGAGCAGACCGGAGATAATTCCGCATGAATTTTTTAATGTCAGCCTCTGACGATGATGGTTTTGACTGCTGTACAGCACCTGAATGAAGATAGAGACACTTGTATCACTCATTTTAAAATACAGTATACATTTTCAACTAACCATCACTCGTACTAACATAACAATCCACAAAGTAATTAAAACTCTTTAAATAAGCATGGATATGCCAGGCAATAATACAGGACTGCTGTAAATAGCGCATCACACAGACAGAACACAACTGCTGCTGACCGGAGAGAGAAGCAGAACGGCTGATTACTGCAAATTCGGTAAGTTCATATTTGATTATATTTTTAGTTTGGAATGAAACTGCAAGTTTAGCTGCAAACGTTATTATCTAACTCCCTCAAAGCTGTGGTCGAAACTCCGTGAGTTACGCGCTCATTCACCCGCTGAACTTTTCATATCTAGTAAATTAACGTTAGCTTATGGTTTATTTCCACCAAAACTAGAGTCAATGTTTGTTGGAACTCTGGAAAGACAAACCGAGGCCATTTTGGTTAGTTTTATTTTGTATTCTGTTGAGTTTAAACAAAACTTGCTTTACTGTGGTATGCGAGGTAAAATAACCTCTGATTCGAGCCTGTCAATGACAAAAATGAGCACTTTTTAATACATACATTTACGGTGCGTCAAAAAAAAAAGTCAGGTTCACGGTCGCGGTTAATACTGGACATAGTCGCTATTAGTCAACAAAGATAAGTAAAATGCATGCCAAAATCTTCAGCAAAGTCAAGCATAATATGTTTCTTTTTTTAAATAACTGATGTATTGTTGGAGTGTATGAAATACACATGTATATGCAACAGTCTACGTGACTTTAGCCTATACATCGTCAACAAGTAGTCAAACACATTATTGAATCAAATTTATTTGATTTTTTTTTTGCAGGTCTACAATGTGGTCCACTTGTCTTTGCACCCTGGGAAGGGCAATGCTGTCGCATGGCAGTATTTTGTAAGTTTCATTTAAATTAATTAAATTTTTATTTAAGGTCATCAAAAGTTTACATACACCTTGCAGTATCTGCAAAACATTACTTTTTTTAAAAAACAAAATAAGAGGGCTTATAAAAAAAAATGCATGTTGTTTTTATTTAGTACTGGCCTGAATAAGATATTTCAAATAAAAGATGTTTACATATAGTCCACAAGAAAAAATAATAGTGGAATTTATAAAAATGACCACATTCAAAAGTTTTCATACACTTGATTTGATCCACATGATCCACATCAGTTTTCTTTCTTTTTTTTCTTTCTTTTTTTATGTTAAATTTACCTGATCTTCAAATTTTTCTGAAGAACAGGTGGTTTAACTGTTCCGGAACATGAACAACAATCAGTAAACAAAAAAACAGCTGTGGATCATTCAGGTAACAACACAGTATTAAGAATCAAGTGTATGTAAACTTTTAAACGGGTCATTTTTATAAGTTCTTTTATAAGTTCTTTTCTCTTTTGGACTAAACAATAACATGCATTTTGTATGATAATCTCTCTTAAAATTTTGCAGATTAAAGGCAAGGTGTATGTAAACTTTTGAATTCAACTGTATTTATTCTTTCATTTATTTTTCATCTATGCTACAGAATTTTTATTCACTATTTTTTTCCCATGCTCTGTTCATTTTTCCTGGTGCTGTGGATAACAGATTTTGTCTTTGTGTGTTCCATGACTGTTTCAGTTTCACCACTGATGGGAATAAGTATACTGCCAGACGGGGAGTGAGCAGAAGATTAGGACAGTGGTGCAGAGTGATGGCCATCAGCCCTGCATGTCAACAGCTTCATTCAGTCCAAAATGATGTTTAAATGGAGGACTTCACAGAGAGGGTCAGTGGCCTGTTTGTCACCACCCATGTGTCCTGCATTTAGGGGTGAGAGTTATAAGACACTTGTTGTTGTTTTTGCTAATTTTAAGATGGTTTACTTTTTAGATAGTTTTAAGATAAATCAAGTTCTCTCTTAGGACATTGATTCCAAATCCAGCTCTCAAGATTCATGTGTTTGTTTCATGTATATTCTTGCACACTTAAAATGCTTTCATGGCTGTAAAATGTTGATGCACTGTGCTCTGGGTAGCAAACACAATACTAAAATGTTTTGAAATGTTTTAATAAAAATACTTTTGTAAATATGTTTGGATTGTCTTTTGATTTGAGTTTTAGTAGTATCACAATTTTACTAACTATTTGTATGTACTATTCCTACTACACAATACACAATTATTGCACAATAGCAAATTACAGTAAAAACAAAATTGCAAAGTACAAAATAATACAATTTCTTTACTTTTTAATGTCAAACACCCGTCTTGTCTTACTCTGCCTGGACTGTTTTTTTTTTTTCTTATTCATGTCGAAAAACTCCCATCTCATGTTCTCCCTCAACTTTGAAATCATCATATATCGCTGTTTTACCTTTTTGTTAAGGGTGTTGATCCTCTTTGCATGTTCACTTTGCAAAGACTCTGTCGGTGCTTCTGCAGTGATGGAGTTTTTCGACATAACCTAACTGTCTTGAATCAGAATACACAGAGTTCAATTAAAGCAAGGCAAGACGAGCGTTTGAGAATAAAAAGTATTTGAATTGTTTTTTTGTTTTTTTTAAAATAACCGTTTCACTAGATAATTCCGTTCTTCCTTGACTGGGATCATTTACAACCACATTAGGGATCGTTTAAAGCTGCATTTAAACTGCATTTTGGAAGTTCAAACTCAGGGCACCATATCAGTCCATTATATGGAAAAAAATGCTGAAATGTTTTTCTCCAAAAAAATAATTTCTTTACGACTGAAGAAAGAAAGACATGAACATCTTGGATGACAATGGGGTGAGTACATCATATGTGAATCTTTGTTTTGGAAGTGGACTTAAATAAATCACCTTTCTCTGAAATAAATAATAAAAGCTGCTATACTAATCTTTCTCCTTTTGCTTTACTGTTTCTATCTCTGGATGCCCATCCCAAGGTTACTAGAGTTTACGCCAGTTCCAGATTGGATCCAGCCTCACTTGTGAAGACTTCAGATGATGACAACACTCAACAAGACTTCAGATGATGGCAACTGGACATACAAAACTGACAAATATTAATCTTATATTGCCTTTACTGGTAAGTTTGACGATTTTCAACCTGCTTTGTATTACTGCAGTGTTTCTAATATCTGTAAATGAACAATATTTAATCTTTCTCTGAGTTATGTGTACCTATCCCTTTTATTTGTAAGCAACACTCTGCAGGATGAAGAAAAAGAAATGACAAAATGGCAAAAACGCACTTTTTGGATCATCAAAATGCTGAGTTTTGCTGACAAATAAACTGGGTATCTCTGAGAAAGATTAAACATTGTTCTTTTACATATATTTCCAACACTGTAACAATACAAATTGGATTGAAAATTGTTGAACTTTAATAATCTTAAAGGATAGTGTGTGAGCACATGACTAGAGACCTTAGTAATATATATATATATATATATATATATATATATATATAAATTATTTGTATCATATAATTTCAAACATTTTAACTGCTGTAGTGTTTGCTTTGTTTTTATTTTATTTATGTCATTCTTGTATTATTGTAACTGTATTATTGTGTCTTGTATTTTTGCCATGAAAATAGTCTTAGATTCTGGTGTGGCAATGAAAATAGGTAATTACTAGTACTGAACACATGACATGTTTTATGTTTGAGCTGCTGTCATATGGACATTACTTTGTTGCCAGAAGATCTTCCCCAGTAAGTCTCAGTCACCTCTGGCTAATTAAAATTTTTTTTTTTTTTTATTGTAATCCTGAAAAAATGCATTTTCTGCAAACCTACTTTGAAATAAGTATTTGAAAAGTTGCTTGTACTTATACAACAGTTAACAATGGTTTTACTATAGTAAAACTGTAGCAACCATAAGTGTTTTAACAAGTTTAGTTTTTGTGTTTTTTGGTTCATACCAAGGTTTGATGCCATGGTTCTACTATAGTTATATTGTAGTAATACTACAGTAAAACTGTGGTTACCATGACTATAGTAATCATATTTTTAAAATCATGGTAAAATTTGTAGTAACTATGGTTTTACTGCAAATACTGTAGTAATGGTTATTTTTGTACTTAATATGGTTTTACTGCAACAGTCAGTTAAACCATTGGTATTGTAGTAAATCTATGGTTGATTTTGTTTTAGTATGGTTTTACTGCAAATGCTGCGGTAAAACCATGGTTAATCTTTGAAAGAGTACACACTGGATGTAATGCTTCTCATTTGTATGTCACTTTTGATAAAAGCATCTGATAAATGTTAATGTATTTGTATGTTTAATATGTTTATTGAAAATATTAATAAATTTGCGACTGTTATTGAGAGTGGTGTGTGTTGTTTTATTATAAACCGGCGGCTTCTGCCGCGGGTGATCCTAGAATAACGATGAGCAAAACGCCAGTGAGCGCACACGCAGAGCAGCCGGGATTTACGGCTGCATCGGCCGAACGTCGGCCGGAAGTCATTTGCGATCAAATGCCGACGTCGCGGCGACATCTTGCCGATTAGCAAACGCTCCCTGAGCGACATCGTGCCGATGGAATTTTGTAAATCGGGTCGACGTCGGCCCGACGTATGTGTGCTGTTAGGGAAGGGATTAAAAACAGAATAATTCTCGCCAAAATGTCAGTGCTTCCCTAATTAGATGTTTTAATCAGATTAGTCGTCCGGTCAGGCAAGTAAAATTCTCTTTCACGTGCCCTTCAAAAAATCCACTTGTCCCAGACAAGCATTAATGTCGAGCTCTGTTATAAAATTCAACCTGCCAAAGTGTCTAGTGGGAGTGACCGTGTTACCCACCACTGCGGAAAACCACCTCCATTTTTGGTGGGTTGGTGGGTGTTAATATTATGCCCTGGTTACAAAAACAGTTGGTTATGTCTGTGAAGACAAACAGCTAGAAAAGAAATTGCATGTTTATATTAGATCTGTGTGGCAGCAGCGTAATATACAGTAAATAAATCAACAAATCCACTGCCCTCTTGTCTCCTCTGAGGCTGGGAAAAACACGCAGATTATGGGGTGGTAATATTATAATAAGATCCCCTTTCTACGTCACAGGGGGACAAAATCTGACACACTCATTTTTTTTGCAAGCTTGCAGAGAAAGTCTAACCTAAACAAAGTTACTGGGCTGTTCTTTCTAAAAAGTCCTATTTTTATGTCACCTTTAATACATGCTAGAATCATGATATTAAAAATAATAAATACATTTGAATTTATTATTATTATTATTATTATTATTATTATTATTATTACTGTTTTAATTCTGAGGAGTTCTCCCATCCAGGTACTGATCAGGCTCAATCCAGTTTAGCTTCAGTGGGTGACCAGGCAAGAGTAGGGATGTAACGACATGAAAATTTCTTATCACGATTATAGTGACCTAAATGATCACGGTTATCAGTATTATCACGGTATTGTTAAAATGTGCAGAAAATGTTAAAAAAGTAAATTTCACCAACTTTTGTATTTAAATTCAACAAAAAATAAATCAAATTACTTTTTGTTTGCATAAACACTGAAACAATAACTTTACCTATGATGTCTGGATTTTAAATGACAACAGTTTATCTCAAATGAAATGTTTCATAAAATAGTAAACCTCACATTTTAGCCTTTAAATAAAGAAAAGTGTTAAGTCAAAATGATATTTGATTAACACATTTATATGTATTTTATCTGATTCATAAATATTTCTAGATACCTATCTGAATTGTTTAAATGTATATAACCCACATAAGCTTGTTTTCCATCAACCAGTCAAAATTTACAGCAGGGCATGCAAATTCGGTCCAATTTTTTGTCCAGACAAAAACTGCACACAGGCTGAATGTACATGTAACTCTGTAAATCCACATTAGTTTCCTGTTAGACAGGATAGAAACAGCATGTGTAAGAGAAGACATCTGTGATGTGGACCTGTTTGAAGTGACTGTTGTATGAAAGATTATTTTATATAAATTAAATTGCTGTTTATTTGTTTCTCTAAGAGCTTGTGGATCAGTATGATGTGTTTGTGCGTCTTGTAAGCTCTGTGCAGCCGTTTTTACAGTTAGAAAGCAGCCAGCATGTGATTCTAACACTAGCAGACTTGGTGATTATGAAGATTATCAGACAAGAAGTTTTTTTTTTTTTTTTTGTATTTTAACTGTCTGTTCCTGTTTTGTGCCCAGTTAGGGGGTTAAAATGTTGTTTTTTGTTAATTTGTTTTGTTTGAAAAGTTTATTTTAGATTTTACTCTTCAGACTAGTGATCTTTAATTTTTTTAGATTGTTGCATCCTCTAGAAACTCCTAGACTCATATAGATATACAAAGACAATTTAAAAGTTAAACAATAAAACCCAAAAACTCCTCCTGCTTGACATACTTGAGTTTGCAGTCCAGTTTGCAGTTTGGATCCTTCAGTTTTTCAGAAAGCAGCTTGACTCCTGAATGTCCTGGGTGATTGTAGCTCAGATCCAGCTCTCTCAGGTGTGAGGGGTTTGAACTCAGAGCTGAAGACACATAATGACAGCCTTTCTCTGTCACCATACAGCCAGACAACCTACAAAAATATAAAACAACAGTCCACATCACATTGGTGTTTGTTGATCCTTTTTATATTGAACTGATTATTCCATAAAAACAGCTGGTCAAAAAAAGATCATGTTGTGCTCATTTAGTATTATCAGGAAGAAACAAATATTCCCCCAAATCACTGAACATTATGTAGCCAGATTCAAGGTACCGTGTAAAGTGCTCGCAATTTGCTTTTGTAAGCGAACTGGGTACACCTCTATGTTGTAAATGTTAACATTGTATTATGCATTAAGTGGCTTTCACATCGAACGCGGAAAGCGCTGTGCTGGCCGCTGGGTTTTTCACACATTTTTAGACTACAGTGGGACCACAGCTGAACAACAGAACTACAGAAGCGTGAGTTAGCTGGTTAGCAAGACGTGTGCAGGGTTGTTACACAACATAACATTCAAAACTACATATTTTGAACTATAGCTAGAAAATACATTCTTCGTAGATTCATCTTTTGGAAGTGAATACAAAACAAATTTACTCACAGCTTAGAATACAGCGTCTTCTCGACATGACAAACCACATGGAAATTTTACTGTGTTTGTGGGCGGGCAAGTTGTTCGCGACGTAGAACGTGGGCGGACATTATGCAAATGTGTTACTTCGTGACGTGCGGCTGTAACAGAAAAAGATTCGAATTCCTGACAACTCGTTCAGGCGTTTGTGAGCAGACTTTTTTTTTTGATAGACAATAACTTTATTTATCATGCACTGTCGGCTTCACAACTTAGTTTATGTTCACATACAGCTACATGACACACTGCATGAAAGATCATATTTGAAAAGGCATAATAGGGGCACTTAAAAAAAAAAAAAACCTACAGTAAAAACAGTAAATCTACCATTTGAAAAAAAAAAAAAGCTTTCAGTTTGAATGTATTTTAAAATGTGTTTTCTTCTCATGCTAATCCACAGTACATTACTACAGCTTTCAGTGTCACATGATCTTTCAGAAATTAGGCTGATTGTTGCTTGAAAAACATTTCTTATTATTAATATTATAGCTGGCACAACACACTGTCAAAAAAAGCAAGATTTGAAATTGAATTGAAGATAAATATATAAATCAGGACAGCACTAAAATAGTAACTATTTTGAAAATGAGGAGCATAAGTTTCCCATCTTTCTACAACCCCAATTAAAAGTTGGGGCGTTTTGCGAAATGCCAAAAAATTAAGAATGTGTCATTTGTTCTCTTTAGCCTTTATTTAACTGACTCAAGTACAAAGAAAAAAATCCAATATTTTAACTGGCCAACTTAGTTTTATTCTGTTAATAAAAAAAAAAATTGAGCCATGATGCAGCTTTGCTTGCGAAGACTGAGAAGCTCCATTTATAGCCAAACATGACACCCTCACCTATTACCAATTCACCTGCTTGCTGTGTTTCAAAGCAGCCTCTGTCCCAACTTTTTTGAGTGTAGCTTTGGCACTATGTGCAGGTGCCAAGTCCTGTTGGAAAACGAAATCTGCATCTCCATAAAGTTGGTCAGCAGCAGGAAGCATGAAGTGCTCTAAAACGTCCTGGTATACAGCTGCGTTGACCTTGGACCTCAGAAAACACAGTGGACCAACACCAGCAGATGACATGGCACCCCAAACCATCACTGACTGTGGAAACTTTACACTGGACCTCAAGCAACGTGGATTCTGTGCCTCTCCTCTCTTCCTCCAGACTCTGGGACCCTGATTTCCAAAGGAAATGCAAAATTTACTTTCATCAGAGAACATAACTTTGGACCACTCAGCAGCAGTCCAGTCCTTTTTGTCTTTAGCCCAGGCGAGACGCTTCTGACGCCATCTGTTGTTCAAGAGTGGCTTGACACAAGGAATGCGACAGCTGAAACCCATGTCTTGCAAACGTCTGTGCGTAGTGGTTCTTGAAGCACTGACTCCAGCTGCAGTCCACTCTTTGTGAATCTCCCCCACATTTTTAGACCATTAGACTACCTAGAACTAGAGACCATTTAAAGGCCTTTGCAGGTGTTTTGAGTTAATTAGCTGATTAGAGTGTGGCACCAGGTGTCTTCAATACTGAACCTTTTCACAATATTCTAATTTTCTGAGACACTGAATTTGGGGTTTTCATTAGTTGTCAGTTATAATCATCAAAATTAAAATAATTAAACATTTGAAATATATCAGTCGGTGTGGAATGAATGTATACATTATACAAGTTTCACTCTTTGAATTAGTGAAATAAATCAACTTTTTGAAGATATTCTAATTATATGACCAGCACCTGTATATGCAATGAATGAGGGTTCCTTAAACGTGGAGCAGCCACTGAGAAAGACCTATCACCTTTTGATTTTAATCTAATTTTAGGGATATGAAGAATCATCTGATTTGAAGACATTTTCTTTGTATTTTGATTAGGAATCAAAAGGTCGACAATATATTTTGGGCCAATGCCCCAATTGATAAAACAGGCTTCACAACAATAGTAACCTGTTTATCTAAAAATAAAGCTGAACACATTATAACACCCAAATTCTTGATGTAGTGTACAACGTGCTTAGTGTGTCACACTAGCTTAATGTTCCATAAGGGCCAACGATCAGAAGAAAGGAACGTCTACTGGAGAGAGGATATGATGCTACTGGTGAGTGAATGGTCAACACAGTGACCATATATTAGTGAAATATTTTCTTTCTCTTTGTAGTTTGCTTTAAGCAGAAGAATCACAGCAATCAACAATTAATTAGGAGTAGATTTAAACAATTGTCACAAACTATCCTGTCACAAACAGTTCAACAGGTTCAATTCAATTTGACGAGGTTTCACTCTTCACACAATGTGACAAAAATAAAGTAAATTCTCAAAAAACAAATACTGTGTTTTTCTTTCAAATCAATTCACAATAATAAACTCTTCAATAAACTTTACATTTAGTGACCCAATAAAAAGTATTGTAATTGGATGTTCACTCGAACTCAGAATGTAGAAATTAATGTAGATAACACTTCCTATTCAAAACTTAAACAGTATATTCAACTATGAAAGTTGAAAACGCAAAACAAACAAATGATTCAATTGAACAGTTCGTGAATCAAACGACTCAACTGATCAAAGTTTGTGAAACAAATGATTCAGTTCTGAGATTCAGTTCAAAAAGACAAAGTCTCTCTGTTTCAAAAGCAAAAATCAAACCAGTTCGAAGTATCCAAGTCTTTTGTGTACGAAAGAACGAGAAAGATTGTAATTCTCCTACCAGTTGATGGATTCAAAAGCACAGTTCAAAGGTCATGGGCAGCTCGCCATTTGTGCACATGTAATCGCGTGGTACACAGATGATTCTTCACCAAAGGATTACGTTCGGGACAAAACAGACAGAAGATCGCAGAAGATCGTGCTCGTTAAAAGAAACACAGGGAAAAAACCCAGCCTTGCCAAACACAAGGCAAAGACAATAATTAACTTCTGATTCAAACATTTCCATCACAAATTCATAGACACACGCCTCAAATGACACATTAATGCAACTTTTTGACTCTTAATGACTCTTAAACTCTTTGACTCTAATGCAGAGAATTTCTGGAGAAACGATCCGCGCTGCGGTCTCGTATAATCTCGTCTTTTTCTCTCCGCTTGCACTCAAAGCAGCAGCAGCGCCGGCGTGACCTGTACTACTATTGGCTCTAAGGGACGTCTGTCACTGAAGTGAGAGGAGTGATTTGATGAATCATTTGTCCTTCTGGAACTTTCTCCTTTTTCTTTTCTTCTTTGCTTTCTTCAACTTTTCTTACATTTCGAATCATTCATAATCTTTTAACTAGTAGCCTGGGTTACCCGGGTTACATTGACATGATCTGAAATGCTTATCTTCATAGAGGCCAACATACTTAGAATTTCCTTGAAAGCAGATGAGGGTCCAAAGACAACACACTCTGTCTTATTAGTATTAAGGTGAAGAAAATTGCTTGCCAACCAGGCTCTAATCTCACCTAAACACTGAACAAGTACATCAAATGATTGAGAGCCATTTGGATCTACTGGAATGTATGGGTGTCATCTGCATATAACTACAAGGCTCAATTCTTGCACCACTCTTGTTCAGCCTGTATGTGCTCCCACTGAGTCAAATAATGATAAAGAACCAAATTGCCTATCACAGCTTTGCCGATGACACCCAGATTTACCTAGCCTTATCGCCAAATGACTACACCCCCATTGACTCCCTCTGCCACTGCGTTGATGAAATTAACAGCTGAATGTGCCAAAACATTATTTCATTAAACAAGGAGAAAACCGAAGTCACTGCATTTGAAAAGAAGGATGAAGTTCTCAAGGTGAATGCATACCTTGACTCTAGAGGTCAAACAACTACAAATTAAGTCAGGAATCTTGGTGTGATTCTGGAGTCAGACCTTCATTTCAGTCATGTCATGTCAAAACAGTAACTAAATCAGCACACTATGATCTCAAAAACACTGGAGAAATTAGATGTTTTTTTGTTTTTTGTTTTTCAGTCAAGAAACTTGTTCATGCCTTTATCACCAGCAGGGTGGTGTAATGGTCTCCTCACTGGCCTTCCCAAAAAAGGAAAGGAGAAGGAAAGGACATGATGTGTGGCCAAATATGGTGCTCTGCATTCTGCAGCGATGCAGATGAGTCCTCTACGTCTGGCCAGAGAAGAACTGGCCCCCGACTGAACCTGGTTTCTCCCAAGGTTTTTTTTTTCCATTCTGTCACCGATGGAGTTTTGGTTCCTTGCCGCTGTTGCCTCTGGCTTGTTTAGTTGGGGACACTTAATCTTCAAATGATTTCGTATACTATTTGAACTGAACTGTGCTGAATGATGACATCATTGAATTCAATGATAAACTGCTTTTAACTAAAAATTGAGTGTTTACTGTTGCCCTTTTGCATTATTGATGCACTTTTCCTACTTAATATTAGTTAATACATTCACTGATGTTAACAAATGATACCTTATGTGTGTTAATGTTTCACTTTTTTTCTCATAAGAAAATGTATTATTGGTGGAATGGGCTGTGAAGCAAGGGGCACCAGATAAAATCTTGCCTAGGGAAGCAAATTGGCAAGAGCTGGCCCTGTGAGAATGTTTTTGTCTCTTGTTCTAGCATTGCATTGAGAGCAGATTAAACATTTGTTGACAAAATTCAATGGCCATTTATTGTGGTAGCATTTTGTTAATTATTTTATGGAAAAGCAGTTACCTCAGTATCTCCAGCTGACAGTTTGGACTCTTCAGTCCTTCAGAAAGAAGCATCACTCCAGAATCCTGCAGGTCATTGTTACTCAGATCCAGTTCTTTCAGGACAGAGCTTGAGGATTTCAAAACTGATGACAAACTCCCACAAGACTGAGCAGTGAGATTACATATGGACAATCTGAACAAGAACAACACAGTAATTTAACACAGAATTAATCTTAACAGTGTGATTTAAAAATAATAATAATAATAATAAATCAATCAGTCAAATCAATCAAGTATTTTAACACTCAAACCTCAATATCTCCAGTTTAGAGTTTGGACTCTTCAGTCCTCCAGAAAGAAGCATCACTCCAGAATCCTGCAGGTCATTGTTACTCAGATCCAGTTCTTTCAGGACAGAGTTTGAGGATTTCAAAACTGATGACAAACTCCCACAAGACTGAGCAGTGAGATTACATATGGACAATCTGAACAAGGACAACACAGTAATTTAACACAGAATTAATCTTAACAGTGTGATTTAAATAATAATAATAATAATAATAATAATAATAATAAATCAATCAGTCAAATCAATCAAGTATTTTAAAACTTAAACCTCAATATCTCCAGCTTAGAGTTTGGACTCTTCAGTCCATCAGAGAGAAGCTTCACTCCATGATCCTGCAGGTCATTGTTACTCAGATCCAGCTCTCTCAGGACAGAGTTTGATGACTGTAAAGCTGAAGACAAACTTTCACAGGACTGATCAGTGAGATGACACCCACACAGCCTGTGAAGGGAACAAAACAAACAGCCATATGTGAATTTATTAGATAAGTTATATAGCTTATAATCTGGAGTGCGTGTTTAAAATACATTAACAAAGCACTTTTAAAGTATTTCAAAACTGTTATAGTTTATTAGTAGTTTATAAACTGTAGTTAATACATTAATAGACTATATACAAATAGTCTATTTATTGTCATTGATTGGCGCTGTAATTAACGTGTTTAATTACCTCATATAAATATAATGAAATATAATGGTTTGTTGTCAGCTTATTAACTGCAGATTGTTCTCACTTTATATAAGATTACAGAAAATCTGAAAATGTCATACATTAAATGCTTTAAATCAGCCTATATTGCACATTAATAATAATAATATTCAGTGTTTCTTAAAATGTTTACAAATACATTAAGCACAAATACATACATTGGGTTTCTATGTTTCATAAGGATCTTTTATAGAATAATGTATAAATTATACTGTATGAACTGTATGTCCTGTCCCCAGTTTTAAGAAACTCTGAATACTAATGCAATTAATGACCAATAAAAGTTAGTTAATTAATGACATTTTTTATATACTATGACCTAATCTAAAGTAAATAATGACAATGAATGATAAACTCACTGTTTGTATATAGTCTGTTAATGTATTAACAACAGTTTATAAACTATTGATTAATAACAGTTTGCAAATAATTTGTAAATACTTTATTACTGTATACCTATTACAAAATGTTACCACTTTATGCATTTATATGTCATTTTCATAAGTAACTTATGAAAATGTCACAACTTCAAAGGCTGAAAAATGTCTCAGGCTGAAAAATGTCTCATCTGTGCATTTGAGCTCAACACTGCAGTAAATCATTTATGAATCAAACTGATCCAGTTCAACTCACTGATTCAATGATCCAGTCACAGTGGCTGTCAAGTTATCAACACACTGAATCTGTCCTACATATACAAGGCAAGAATCAAGAATAATATGATCCTCAGCTGAAAATTTTACTGATGAAGTGAAAATAAAGCTATTGTAATAAATAGGGGTGTGACGAGACACTTATCCCACGAGATGAGATGAGACAAGAGACTGGGTTCAAGAGAACAAGACGAGATTTTTAGACTTTTCTTAAGAAATAATCTTTTATTCAACTGAAAGTTGCATTTTGAACTTTATTAAATTAAACTTTAATTTTAATGAATTATATGCAGTAATAAACAACATTTAAACAAGAGCTCCACGATTCTGGATAAATTAAGAATCTCAGTTGTTTTAAATAAATTGGAGACCATGATTCTCTCACGATTCTGGAGAAAAAAAGATTAGAACACTAAACAAAATAGCATAATTTACTAGTGGTTCTCACAAACTGTTTATTGCTTAAGTCTCTTAAAAACTTATATTCACTTAAACAAAATTAAAAAAAATAAAATAAACATTCAGTGAAGGAGTCAGTGTTTCACTTCATTAAGACTTGTTTGACTATTGAAATCTCCTGAATGAATGATTCAATTACTTTTTTTTAAACGGTCAGTTGTCGCCACCTCCTGGCGGAAAAGGATAAGCGTTACAATACATACAAGTGTTATACTTTCGTTTTGATCGCTACTGTAGACAATAAGTCTTTATAACCAAACTATAAACTTTTATCCCAGTACTTTTATTATTTAAATGTCTGTAACACAGAAATAATGACTATTATGTGGTTGAAAAGACTTTCTGCGTTCACATTTACCCCGACCCTCTGATTCATTAACATGGACAGCGACAAAACGTGCTTCTCACGCTCCACTGACACTCGCGATGTGAAACAGTCCCAATAGAAATAACTAAATCGTTGTCATTCAGGAATAAGAATACATGGATCTTTGAATCGAGAGCTTCACATTTTAGGGATTAATCGTGCAGCTCTGATGTAAACACTTCTAAATGTTTTGCAAGGATATCGTCACGAGATCTCGAGAGATCCAACTGGTCTCGCGAGACACATTGGATCTCGCGAGATCTCGTCACATCCCTAGTAATAAATAAAGGGAACATGTTTAAATGAACATAAAACAGTTCTTTGAAACAAACTGTTTAAAGAAGTCATCAAGACAGTTTAGGTATTATTAAAGGTATTCCAGGTTTTCCAGGATGACTGTGAACACTAATTGTTTTCTCACCAGGTTTTTTGAGTAGGCATTGTCTGTCTTGTGTTCTTGGAAAAAATGCCACTGATACAATCATATTACAATATAGACAGGGGAAATATCTGCTAGCTATAGTTATGAGACACCAATTTATCCACATATCTGAACATATTGATTCAGTGAAAATGAATGTCAAACCTCAGTATATTCAGTCGACAGTGTGAACTCTTTAGTCCATTATAAATCAGCTTCACTCCTGAATCTGTCAGGTGATTGCTAGTCAGGTCCAGCTCTGTCAGATGGGAGTTTGATTGTTGTAGAGCAGAAGACACAGTTTCACAGCATGTTTCATCAAAACCACACCTGTCAAATCTGCCCAACAGAATGTTTAGTCAGATAATTTTCTGTTTCTTTTCTGCAATAACGTATTGTACTCTTAATATTTGGGGAAAATATTTCTCATTGTATTTTGAGATTTAATTGTTTAGTGATGTAGAACAAAACATTTAATTGAACATAAGTTAGTAAAATTACTCACAGTGCTTTTCTGCAGCATCTTACAGCTGGGATGAGTCTCTCGTAGTTGAAAGGTGATGACGTGAGCCTCTTTGGATTGAACTCATCCAGCACCTTCTCTGACATCAGCAGTACATATGTCAGCACTGTGCACATTGAAGATGAGAGATCTTTTCCTGTATGTTTATCTGAACTGAGGTAACTCTGGATTTCCTCATATAATGAATGATCTTTGAGCTCAAGTAAGCAGTAAAATAGGTTGACTGAAGATTCATCTGAGATTCCATCCTTATTTTGTTCTTGTTTAATGTATTCAGTTGTTTTTGTGATGCTCTCTGTGGTGTCTTCAGTGTGTGTGATCAGGCCTGTGAGCAGGTTTTGACTGGATTCCAGTGAAATGCCCATCAGAAACTGCAGGAACAGGTCCAGATGTCCTCTCTGATTCTCCATGGCTTTATCAACAGCCTTCTGCAGTAGTTCCTGCAATGTGATATTTTCTTCTGGCTTGTCAAAGAAAAACTGAAGCTCCTGCATGTTCTTGTTCAGGTAGCAGACGAACACATGCACTGCAGCGAGAAACTCTTGAACACTCAGATGCACAAAGCAGAAGACCTTTGCTCCATGAAGTCTATGTTCCCTTTTGAAGATCTCAGCAATCATTCCTGTGAACTCAGTGTCTTTACTCGCATCAATGTCACATGCTTTTAGATCTTTCTCACAGAACACAATTTTTTCCTGCTTCAGTTGTTCAAATGCTAACTTTGCTAACTTCAAAATCATCTCTCTATTTAATTGCAAGTGCTCTGTACATTGTCTTTCTTCTTGTTCATCATACTTCTGGTTCTTTATGTTCATCTGTATCAGCAGGAAGTGAATGTACATTTCGGTCAGTGTTGTGCTGATGTTCTCTTCACTGTTCTTGATGAGAATATCCTGAAGTACTGTGGCCGTGATCCAGCAGAACACAGGAATGTGGCACATGATGTAGAGACTACGAGACGTCTTAATGTGTGAGATGATTTTGGAGGCCTGAGTCTCATCTGTGATTCTCTTTCTGAAGTACTGCTCCTTCTGTTGGTCAGTGAATCCTCGCACCTCTGTAAATAAACCTACGTACTCAGGAGGGATCTGATTGGCTGCTGCTGGTCGTGATGTCACCCACACAAGAGCTGATGGAAGCAGATGCCCTTTGACCAGACTTGTAAACAGCACATCTACAGATGCCTTTTTCTCAACAGTGTTCAGAGACCTGCCTTTAAAATTCAGAGGCAGACGACTCTCATGAAGTCCATCAAATATAAACACAAGCTTACATTCCTTATATAGCTTTGATTTCTCCAGGTTCTTCAGTTCAGGATAAAATTCCAGCAGAAGTTCATGAAGACTGAAATGTTCATCTGTCATTAAGTTCATCTCTCTGAACGGAAGCAGGAACACACAGTGTATATCCTGATTGGCTTCTCCTTCTGCCCAGTCCAGGATGAACTTGTGGACAGAGACAGTTTTTCCAATGCCAGCGATGCCTTTAGTCAGCACAGTCTTTCTCTCATTGTTTGTCCTCAGTTCAGTAAATATATTGTTGCATTTGATTGGTTTGTCATGTGATTTTTTGTTCTTGAAAGCATCATCAATCTTCAGAATCTCATGTTCCTGATTGCTATCTTTCATATCTCCTTCTGTGATGAACAGATCTGTGTAAATACCCTTGAGTTGTGCTTCATTTTCTTTGCTGCCCTCAAAAATATATTCTGGTTTCTTTTTCATGTTTGTTTTGTGAGTTTTCAAGAAGTTTTGCAGCTCTGTAATAAAAAAAAAATAATAATAATAATAATAAAATTTGGGGGAAAACATGAAACATATTTGACAAATATTTTGATACCAGCATGATCATCATTACTAATAACTGATGCAGACAGATTAAACTCATACTGCTAAAAAAACAGCGCTACTCTGTGTATAATTCATTCGTTAATTTTTTGATGCAGAGCCTAGACAGGGCTTTCTTCTGCGTGCTGTTCTCAAAGTGCCAAGGGGTCCGCAAAAAATTTTTTATACACATTTTACATTTTTTATCATAAAACATGTTTATTCCAAAGTAACTTATATAATGTATTAAATAATCTTAATGTAGACTGTTAAAAGTAGGCGTGTCAGCTGTGTTATGGTTCAGATCTGTGGCATATGCCACAATGAGATGAAAGCAGCACATTCTGTTGTTTTCTATATTTTTCAAAGGGGTGAACACAGTTAACCAAACATATAAAAACCTATTATGCTTAATCAGGGTTCCCACATGTCCTGGAAAACCTGGAAAATTGATGACTAATTTACCAGTCCTGGAAAACACATGAAAAATAAAGAAAATGGAAAATGTCCTGGAAAATCTTTAGTTTGGAGAATTATCATTTAAAAAAAGGAACTGTGTTCTTCTTTAACCAAGCAAACAAATAATGTTAGTAGTAGAAAATGCTCAAACTGCCATAAATTGTAACTGGCCAGTTTTTGCTCCAAACGCACAATTAGCAGTCAGCTCTTTTGTTTTATTTCAGGCAATCTCTGTTCTGGACTTGCACACAAACTGTATTGCAAGCATTTTCCAAAATGTCATTAGATAGGACAATAACAAAGGCCAGAGATCCTGAAGATGAATGCAAAGAGGAGAAAATACTGACAGAGCAAGTTCACTGTTCATGATGCATGAAATATTGGAAGAAAATTTCTAAAATTTAATTGAGGGGAGGGGGGTGTGTTTACAGTATATGAATGTATCTCTGAGGGGAACCATATTAAAGTAGTATTTTTAAGCACAGTGCTGCTTTGCTTACTGTGGTAACAAGGGAAATGCTGCTGTTTCATAAGCACCACCTGCTGTCAGAAAGTGAATTTGTGCTCTGAATCAACCAGTGTGCTGTTTCTGTGTCCTGCTGATATATTTTATGTAGCATCACAAAGCATTTCACAAAGATAAAGTTAGACCAATCTGTTTTTGCTTCAGATTTTGAAATTAGATCAGAAACTGCTCATGTATGTAGAATCTTTCTTTGGACCGCAGGGCTGGACGATGTGGGCAAAATTTATATCACAATATATTTCTTAATTTCGGTCTATATGATATAATTCGATCTGAGCAATATTTTAAAAAGCCTCAGAATTACTGCCTAGAATGCCCACAAAAGATGTCTAAACAAACTTCTGAAAAATGGATTTGCCAAGTCTATGAAATCTCCTTCTATAAAACTATATAATATTTTAGAAAAAAAATGCTACAAAAAAATAAATGTTTACCTTTTGAAGGTATTTAACCTTCATACAAACAAGAAATATGAAATTACAGTCAAATAGACTTTCAGACTCACCTTATTAATATTAATATATTTAACTAAACTACAGTATAACATAGGCTGATTATTCTTATAGATTGAAACAAAAGCGCTTCAGCCAGGATAAAGAATTTGAAAAGTTCTGTGGAAAACAGGAAAAAAAGAGTGAGCAACAACAAAATAAATATTAACATTAATTAATTAATAAATATTAATTAATTAATAAATATTAAGCTTAAAAAATATATTAAGAAATCGGAATTTGCTTGTAAAAAAAAAAAATCAGAACCAGCCATAACAAAAAAAATCAAGATTGGTGCATCACTACTGACTTTTGACAGTTTGAATATTGATGTGTTTCCAAACCTTCTAATGTTGAGCTTTAAAAGAAGTATTTCATTTAAGGATTTGCCATGAAGTGAGGGGAAGTAAATGTTAATAGTGTTTATGTGTACACGGACAGCGCGGAGAGAACGCACAATGACTTTCTTTTAATAGCAGAGAATCATGACTTTTTTTAATGAAAATGCGACATATCAAAGGGTTCTGAGGGTATACTGTGGGGTTTGGTGAGAAACAAACTGAAATGGCAAGTTATAAGCTTATATGAAAATCTTACATTGGAGTTCAGTGTGCAAGTGCGTAGCAGTTTGCGCCGCAAACAATCAAGTGTGTTTTAATAACACACAAGGCCTTATAAAATCCTTATAAAAACACTTCAGTTTTCTCCAAAAATAGATTTAATTTTACCCCATTTCTAAATGATTCATAAACGACTCGTGCGAAGCAGTTCGAAGAATCAGTCTCTCTAAACCCCTCCTTTCCGTGAGCCCTCACTGCTGTGATTGGTCAGATGGCGCAGTCCTTTATGATTGGTCTACCGCGTACAGCGTGTCGGAGAACGAAACACCCATTGCCATAACTGACTGACAGCCCTGGATACTCGTCAGTACATAGAAAAGATGGCATCGATTTTACCATAACAATTCCAGCCAGAGTCTGATGATGAAACGGCTGAAGTGGCTGATGGACAAGTTAGCACGGTCTACTGTGGAAAGTGCTCGCAATTTGCTTATGTAAGCGAACCGGGCACACCGCTATGTTGTAAACTTCAACATTGTATAATGCATTAAGGCGGTTTTCACACCGAACGCGCAAAGCGCTGCGCTGACTGCTGGGTTCAGTGCAGCCCTTCAGAGAGCAGCGGCAAAAGTTCATTTGAACAACTAATTTGAAAATTGTCTGCGGCATGCGCGCTCTGCTGCGCGTGTGCTTTGGTCGAGGCCGAAACAAGCCGTCCTCGCAGGGCGGAAGCAATTAAAACGAATGGGTTTCATAGCACAGCGCTTTCCGCATTCGGTGTGAAAGCTGCTTCGTGCGCCATCCTTTATCATTATTCCAGCTAATGAGACAGACAGAAAGTCAAGCTGCATCAATCACAAATTGTCAGACTACAGTGGGTCCACAGCTGAACAACAGAACTACAGAAGCGTGATTTAGCCGGTTAGCATGACATGTGCAGGGTTGTTACACAAACCATAACGTACACAAATACTTATTTTGAACGATCGCTAGAAAATACAATCTTTGCAGGTTCATCATCTTTTGGAAGTGAATATAAAACAATTTTACTCACAGCGTAGGATACAGCGTCTTCCGTATAATGTACGTGTAAATTTCCATGTGACGAAAACCACATGGAAATGTATGGGCGGCAAGTTGTTCGCGACGTAGAACGTGGGTGGACATTATGCAAATGTGTAAATCTGTAAAGATTCGAATTCCTGACGACTCGTTAAGGCAAATGTGAGCCGACTCTTTTTTTTGATAGACAAAAACTTCATTTATCGTGCACTGTCGGCTTCACAACTTTGCAGATAGTTTATGTTCACATACAGCTACATGAAACACTACATGAAAGATCATATTTGAAAAGGCATAATAGGGGCACTTTAATGATAAGTCTATAACATACTTTGGTTAAAATTTCTCAGTGGTAGTGTAGGGCTGTCACGGTGAAGGAATTTCCCCTATATACACACACACACACACAGTTAGTCCTAGATCCTTGAATCTGACTGGACAAGAGACTTTTTCTGTTGGTATTTCACCTACACATTCTAGACGGTCTGTCAGTCAGTGCAGTTTCATTGTTATGCCACAAGGTGGTGGCAAGGGACTGCACTGAGTGAGTCTTTGAACCGTTCATTCAACTACATGTTTAAAAACACTGATTCATTCAACTTGCTGTTGAAATCATTTTAGTTTTGAGCGCCACTTTTAAAGGCTCAGCTGACCAGCAGAGTGTTGATGCTAGGACAGAGATTTTGCTTTCCTTGGACATGACAACCTGTTTTCACAAATATACATGACTCAGCCTGTTCATTATTACATCCAACAACAGAACATCTCAATCGCTAAATTAGAGACATTCTTGTCTTCCCCTGCACCGGAGTTGACACAATGGCGGTCGGACTGTTACAGCTGAGTCAAGGCGGGTCTAAGGTAAGACGACCATGTCAGTCAACTATCGTGGGAGCGGCCTTTGTCAGTGTGACGTCACATTAGAGCCCTGCACGGGCCTTAAATATAGGCCCTAGCCCGGCCCCAGATGTAGATGTAAATATAAGTTTTTGTTTTTTAAAGTAAGGACCAAGCAGTCAGCGGAAGACTGATAATAGTTCTCCTCAAATCATCATGACATGCCTAAAATAAAATCAAGATATAAAACAGTTCAAGTTTAAAACAATGTTAGTTTAAACGTTAAAACTAGATAAATGTGTGCTATTAGGCGCATATCCACTCATTTGTGTGGAGCGTGGAAACTAAAGCTGCTTTACAGGACATGGAAGTTCCAATGCGATCACTTGCATTTTTTTTGTGGAAACTATTTTAAATATTCTGTCATTTTCGCTCATAAAGGTAAGAGTAATACATCATTCGGAACTGTAAATGGTTTTACAGTTTTATTTGTGTGCACTTACAGTATCAACAAAAAATTGCAAACGGCGCTTTTATAAAATAAAGAAAACAAACATGATGCGCATTCTGTCGTCTCAACAGGAGCACTTGACAAAAATGAACCGAAACTCAGCGAATACATACCTCACAGACATGGTAAATATATCTATAGAAAGTTTAAAATTATTACTTAACGAAATAAAACAAATCGAAAACAAAAACTCTTTCATTATGTAATCTGTAAAGATGCATTTTACTCTAAAGGCGCGTCCAAAGAGGAGAAGGCAAGTCAGGATAGGCAACTTCATCCTTGAATAAATAACTCACATGCATGATAATAACTTTTGTGTGCATGAACACAAAAGTTGCCAAATAAACTTACCCGGCTGGGGTGAAAGCGCGCTCAGTACTGCTGGCGGAGACACTAAACGCGTCCGAGCCAAGTCTTGTGTTGTTTCCACCAGCGCAGAATTTTTTTTTCATCATCATAATTGCTGGATGTCTAAAATAGAAAAATAAGGAGAAGCCTAAAACAGGCCCGAAGCCCGGCCCACGTCTGAACTATGATGTGAAAATTGGCCTGAAGCCCGGCCCTAGGGGTGTAAAAAAGTCGGGGCCCGTCGGGCTCGGGCTGAAATGCAGGGCTCTACGTCACACAGACAAGAAGCTGAGAATGGCTTGATTTGAAAATGGCATATTTCTTATAAAGGTTACAAACATACCACTGGATATTTATCATTATAGGATGGTTGTGTATACACACTACCAACACACATTTATGTTCATATAGCATGTAAAATTGAGTTTTGCACCCGATAACTCCTTTAATATCTCATAATAAAATAATGTTGTCCTCCATTTGTCAGATGGTCAGAATGACTGTTCTTGTTTGAACATTAGGCCTACACCAAAGTCAATACATAGCCTGTTCTTTCCTTTTTGTGTTAATGTTTAAAAATATTTAATGTACAACGATTTTAATTATTTATCTCATGCTTTAATTTTTTTTTAACTTACTGGATGACCAGGGTAGGCTAAAGCAGAGAACACACTACATGACTGTCATGCCCATTATTAATGGAATTTGGTCTTGACCACCGATCGTGCCCAGTCTGTTCCAGTCGGGCTCAGTCGCTGTTTGTAGTCAGCACAAAAAGTTGCATACTGTGTGGTGTCTAAAGATCATAATCTTAGAATTCAAGAACCAGTGATTGTCAGTCATTTTCACAAAGATTTTTTTAAACATGTTTCATATTTGCAGCTGACACCAGCGATTATATGCGGCTATGCAGTGGAGGTTTTTAAAATTTCTGTATCGACATGCTACAGAAGTACTAATAGCCTACTTTTGACAATAATCAAAATCATTAGTTAACAAGTTACTGAATTACTGAAATACTTCTCTTAAAATGTAACATTACAAGGTTTGGAAACATCAATGTTCAAACTATCAAACGTCAGTAGTGATGCACCAGTCTTGATTTTTTCATGGCTGATTCCGATTTTTTAGAAGTAAATTCCAATTTGTTCATTTTTTTTAAGCAAGAGATAAGTTAGAATGAAAATACGACTACATGAACAAGATGTTTTTTGCTCTATTACAGGGCAAACTTTCTGTAGCCATTTAAAATTAGAGGTAACCACTGCATTTTAATCATTATCCAGTAGGGCTGAACAATAATTCAATATCAATATATTTCGAGATATAATTTTTTTTCAATAACGGTGATATGATTTCTGATATTTCAATATACATTACCAGTGTTTCCCATACATTGATTTATTTGTGGCGGTCAACTTGTTTGAATAAACACGAGCGCTGCACATTTCAATACAGAAGTGCGGCGTGGGTGTTTTAAATAATGGATTTGGTATTTTCAATAACCCCATGTCCAGCAGCATGTTTTTGTTGTTGCTCACTCTTTTTTTCTGTTTTCTGCAGAACTTTTCATATTTTTCATCCTGGCTGAAGCACTTTTGTTTCAGTCTATGAGAATAATCAGCCTATGTTATACTGTAGTTTAGTTAAATAAAATAATATTAATAAAGTGGGTCTGAAAGTCTTGTTTATTTAATGGTGATTTTACATTTCTTGTTTGTATGAAGGCTAAATATAAATAAAAGGTGAACATTAATTTATTTCCACCATTTGTTTCTGTAATATTATATAGTTTTATAGAAGGAGGTTTCATAGACTTAGCAAATTCATTATTCAGAAGTTTGTTTAGACATCTGTTGTGGGCATTCTCTGCAGTAATTCTTAGGCTTTTTTAAAATATTGCTCATATCGAATTATATCATATAGACTGAAATTAAGAAATATGCTGTGATCTAAATTTTGGCCATATCGTCCAGCCTTACGATCCATAGAAAGATTCTACACACATGAGCAGTTTCTGATCTAATTTCAAAATCTGAAAGCAAAAACAGATTGGTCTAACTTTATCTTTGTGAAATGATGCTACATAAAATATATCTGCAGGAAACAAAAACAGCACACTGGTTGATTGAGAGTGCAAATTCACTCTCTGACAGCAGGTGGTGCTTATGAAACAGCAGTGATACAGCATTTCCCTGGTTACCACTGTAAACAAAGCAGCACTGTGCTTAAAAACACTACTTTAATATGGATAATACAGTGGAAAGACGAAAAGAAAATACCATCTAAGCTTTTCTGAGTTCCCCTCAGAGATATATTAATATGCTGTAAACACCCCCCAATTAAATTTTATGGATTTTTCTTCCAATATTTTGTGCATCGTGAACAGTGAGCTTGCACTTCCAGTATTTTCTCCTGTTTGCGTTTGTCTTCAGCATCTCTGGCCTTTGTTAATGTCCCAATTACAGACTTCGTAATATTTCCACACAAATCACATTTTGGAAAATGCTTGCAATACAGTTTGTGTGTCCAGAACAGAGATTGGCTGAAATAAAACAGAAGAGCTGACTGCTAATTGTGCGTTTGGATCAGAAACTGGCCAGTTACGATTTATGGCAGTTTGAACATTTTCTACTACTAGCATTATTTGTTTCAGGCTTTGCTAAAGGAGAACACAATTCCTTTTTTTAATAATAATTTTCCAAAATTAGTAATCAATTTTCCAGGTTTTCCAGGATGTGTGGGAACCCTGAACACTGCTTTAATAAAAGCAACAAGTCTTTATTACTTATAAGTATTTTGTCTTACTGCACTTAAGATTTTTTTTACGTTTTAAAACAACAAAATCCTTGGTGTGAAATTAACACTGCTCTGTGAGGTTAATGAGATGATTAAATGAGTCATTATGTGACACTTCAGATTTTACCCTTGACTTTGAAGGTGACAGCTATCATGAAGTGACCCAATTCACTGATATCAGTGTGTTGTGTCATTATTAGGTTTTGATTTTTGCATTACCAACCCTTTTGAAACTACATGAGATCCAGCATCATTGCACCTATCAGTTATTCTGAAAGACTTGTTGTGCATAAAACATTTTGAACAACTGTATCATTTATGCACACAGATATCAAGAGTCACATAAATGTATGCATTTTAGTCTGGGACTAGGCTTAAGCCTTGTCTGTGAAACCAGGGGTAAGTTTCCACATGCATCGTAATAAAACAAGTCTTAATATTTTATATCACATGACATTCATTTCTCAAGCAAATTTACTCTATACTACATAATCTTAACATTTTTATGATATATTTTTTATTATGTTTACCAAACCAAATACATACATATTGTGTAATTCATTGTATGTTCTTGCACAGTTCTTATCATGCTAACTAATGCCACGCTCATAGTTGGCCGGAGCTTTGAGGTCAGTGTAAAAGTTAATCCACAGATATGCACTGCAGTTCTGTAATTCTTCTGAAATGTGAGTTAGATGCTGTTTTGTGTTGATCATTTTTAGATTGAGTAATTTATTTTGGTGGGGAATCATTATGAAATATCTAATTCTTGTGTAGAATCACAGCAGCCATGAATTAACAAACATTCTGTGTTTATATATTTTATTGCAGCAGAGTTAATTCTGTCATACTGGATGCTTTAGTATTCTCTTCATTAGGATCTCATTATCATAAGAAACTGGAGTGGTGTAGTTGTAGCTCAGGCCTTACTATATACTGTTAACATTTTGGCTGTAAAACACTCTGTTTTATATGTTGTTGATTTACCTTGTTGATTTACCTCTGTCTTTGAGGATTTCTGTTGATCTGTGAGGAGAAAGAAACCAGTGTTACCTATAAGCCATACTTAAGTAAAAGTACAGATATCTTACCAGAAAATGACTTGGGTAGAAGTTGAATGCACCGTTTTGAATATTACTTGAGTAAAAGTTTTTAAAATATTTATTGTATTTGAGTACAAAAAGTATTTTTTTTTTTATCTTAAATGTACTTAAGTATTGAAAAGTGGAAGTACAAGTAAATGCAAAATAAAAAAGAAACAAATAAATATATATAAAATGTTCATACACAGCTTGAGTGGCAAGATTGTGTTCAGTTTTAACTATTTCTTCCATTTTGTATTTTTGGGTAAGAATAAGAAGCACTTCATCTGGTACTTAGTGTCTTTCATTCCAACATAAGAAAACTTTTCTGGAATCTGCATCTGAAATAGCATTTAGATGCATTTACACAGTTTAATGTATCTAAGATGGGACATGGATGCATTTAAACTGCATTTACAGATGCTTAAATAGGCCTAATGTTTTGTTTTTAACATAAAATGTTGAATACTGCTATTTGAAATAATTTAAGTCATGAAAAAATAGTCGCAATGTGAAATTAAATCTGCCAGTAGGTGGCAGCAAGTGACTGTTATGAGTGAGTAATGATTGAGATTCAGGAACAAAGTATTTGACTGTGTTAATGAGTGAATCACTGAATCATTTTATTAACCAATTCATTCAAAAAGCTGATTCATTCAATAATTAACACTGTTCCTTGCTCAGAGACGCAAAACTGTGATCTTTGTTTGGAACTATTTTCGTTGACAAAATTGAGCAAAAACAAGCAACATTATGTCTAAAATGTAAGTCACTTATTGCTTTACTGAACTTGTATAAAATGATTATTAAATGTGTTATGGTGATATCTGCAGTACAAACAGTACTCTTTGTGTAATATAGACTAAGTTAACTATATTAAATTATATAAATATAAAAAGCATACAGAAGCATTTTTGCCATCTACAGTTTATAATACCTGGTATTTTTTAGTATTTAGTATTATTACTTTGTTACATTACACCATAAAGAATGAATGCATAATGCATAAAGAATGAAATAAATATAAGATACAGATAAATATAAAGTGAGATATTATTCCAGAACATTAGAATGGTGCTAAATCATGTGGGTTCTATTAGAATTACAATGAGGTTGTAACATTACTTTGAATCTTTACTCAGATGTTAGTATTAGTAATGTGTCTTTTCATTGTGATGTATATGTACCATTTCCTGCAGCATTTGAGCCATAAATGGTTACTGGTCCTGTGAAGGTGTTTGCAGTCAGTACTGGAGCATTAACATTTGCACCTGTTTCAGCTTTCATATCAACATTGACTCCAGTCGGGGCATCTCTCATCTGGACTGGAGTATAGTGTACTGAGAGGGAAGGTTTTAAACAGATTTTTAGACAGATTTACTTATATTACAACATCATATATAAAGGAGTCAGTATTCATATACATGTTAAAGCATTCCATCTAATAATACAAACATTCACACATCTCTGTTCTTCTGATTCTGTTGGTGACGTATTCAATGAACCCATTAACTGGAATACACAAAACCAGCTGCTGTCCATGCTGCATGTGGCATAAAACAGTGAGTAAATAACTAAAATAATGCCCCATTCTATTTCTCACATTCTAACTTCTGCATGTAAAAATATTTTTCTCTACAAAAGAGAGGCCTGCTTCTCTTTATGTGCAGCTCATGTTTGATAATAATTGTCTACACACGGATTCATGACCCTAGCTCTGTCTGAGTCTTAGTGTTACGTTAAAGTTGCTTCACCTTGTTTGTCTCTGTTTCTCTTCTGTCTCTGAGCATCTGTGTTGATTTGTGTTGCTGAATAAAGAATGATAAAACACAAACGAAAGCTACAGATAAATATTAAGTGAGATATTGTTCCATAGTACTAAAAAGTGTCTTAACTAGATGTTTTGAACTTCAGACCTTTGTAACAGCAACAGCAACTGTAAAATGTATTTCTGTTTCGACTGTCATCGAGTGTATCCAGATTCTGCTCTGACGCCATCTTCTGTCAATGACTCGGTTCTGCTGGACAAGAAGAAAAAGATTTTTATTATATTACATTAGTTCCCCATTAGTTGGTCACTCTGAGTCACGTCGGTGACCAGCGAATTGGGGATCATCCCTAAAGAGACTAATCTACTTTGAGTGCAAACTAAACGGGCCATTGGCATGTGATGATTGCATCCAGCTGCTGCTGATCGCAGTGTGAGTATAATGCAGTGCATAGTCAGCTTTTCGCTGAGGAGCCGACCAGGGGTGCGTTTCCCAAAACCAACTATGGTCGCAAGTTCAGTCATTACCAATAGAGTTCAATAGACCTAACCACCATGGTTAGCTAACGATGCTTTTGGGAAACGCACCCCAGTTCGAGTCTGCAAGCAAGATTTTCGACAAACGAGTCTACTTCGCAGTTGGGGGTTGGGCACCCACCGACTGAAACATAAATCGGGAATTATAAATATAAGCAAAACAGACAATAATCTTTCCTTGTAAAACGTGACAAGATAGCGAATTTGAAAGTGAAAGCGTCTGAAGCCCGACTTATAGCAAAAGAGGAAGTCCCGTTTACAAAATTACTACTGATGAAAAAAAAAAAAACGTACAGGTTGAGGGTTTACCACTTTCGTTACCATGTAACTATAAACTATGATAAAACTTAATTAGCATGCACTGATTAAAGTTAGTATTGCCAAAAAAAGCGACCAATTTATGTGCTCCTGCAGCCGACTGAGAAAGTTAATTCAAATGAGTAAAGAGTCTAGAGCCCTAGTCAGCCTGCAACTGATTCTGAAACAGTGGGGCAATAATCAAGGAGCGGCAGCAGGGACAGTGAGGGGGACGGATCGGGTCACTATGTAACTGCGGCAGTCATGCCCCCCCCGTCCCTAGTGCCATCCGCACCCCTGATCTGCCCGAGTAAGTTTGCACCGTGCCACTGTTTGAATTTTGATCCAAGCGGATAAACGGTCCGAGTAGTGCACCTTGACTAGCACTCTGTTGTTTGCCCCATAAACATTATATCGAACATTTACTGAACTCTTATCATTTATCAAGGAATGTCATATTGCCCGATAATTATAGTTATCGATTTATCACCCAGCCGTAATCTGCATATATCTTGTATATCCTTGTTTTGGTTTCTGCTTTTGAATGATGCATAAAGACTATTGATACCTGGACACTTGAGAGCGCATACAAGATCTCATGAGAGGTCGCAGAAACCTTTCCTGCTAAACACTGATAATAATTAGGTATTACATTACAATTTGGTAGCAAAACAAAGTATTGCTTATTTTATTGATGCAAAGATGAGCATGTTTATTTTGTATAACATTTGCAACTGCTTTTTATCACTTAATTAGAAGCACCACAAATTACTAAACTGTCATCTGTTAGACACTACTGAACAGATATTTAGAAGTTCATTTTAAAATGCAAAGTACTGACAAAAGTAAAAAAAAAAAAAGCACTGTAAACACTTGCCTATTTACAACACTACAAGTGTGTCCCATATGACACAGTAATAAAGAGTTTTACACACACTTGTGCTCAAGTGCAAAGACTGCAAGTGTGGGGATTTGGACAAGCCCTGAGAATCTGTAAGCACTTCCTGTTTCATGTTAGTTGTAAAGTTAGGAGATTTTATCTGTTTTTATCTGCTTCTGTGCTGTATTGTTGAGATGAGTTTGTTCTCTCTTTGGAAGAAAAACTCTCAGCTTTCAAGATTAGACTTTATTGGTCCATTCAACAAAGCTGAGATGCCAGATGTACCAGTTAAGTGAAGTTGACGCTTCAAAAACCACACACACACACACTGTGACTGTAATCCATACAACCCCACTGGATAAAGCAATGTCTTTTGAAAAATTATTAACCATTGCTTCCAACCAACTGTCATACAGGCATGAATTTTTCTTAAATATCTTTGTTTATCTGAGAAAACAAAGTCATACACCTATTATGGCATGGTAATGAGTAAATTATGAGAGAATTTTTAGCAATGTACCCAGCCACTACTTTGTTACTGATACTGTAACAGGAAATGTTCAAAAGATAGACATACTCTGTATATTATGTACTTTTATCCCCCATATTTTTCAGTGCAGAAGTAAACTGTGTTATACAGTGTTCAGCTAAATAAAATTACCCTAGCAGTCAAGTGATCATGAATATTTTATTACTGCTTTTGACATTTCTATTTATTTGTAGGGGAAGAGAAATGATCTGCTGTAATAATTAACTGGTGACTCTGAAACCACTGCAGAAATAAGTTTGTCTTCAGAAACAGTTAAACCAGGACCTTTTCAGGAAAACAACTGAGACCAGTTTGACTCTGTGCTGAAACTCTGTTTACAGCTGCTTTGTTTCTGATGTCCGTCTTTATGTCTTTATGTCTGTCTTTCAGCACATTCAGTTTTTAGCATTTTAAATCATTATTATGATACAAAGCTATTATACTTTTCCAATCTCACAGATCAACATTCAAAAGTGAACAAACTATATTTATGAACATTTTACTTTTACAGTGTAAGTTTCCTAAATTTCTTATTTGTATTTGTATTTGTATTCTTATTTGTATAATTGACTTATTTGTATTTCTGTAACTCCATTGTTTAACAATAACAGTAAATTCAAGTAAAACCATGTTAATGAAGTAGAAATGCTGCTGTTGATTTTTATTGAATGAGTCTGAGTTCATCATAAAGACACAGTATTAGATCAAAACTGTCTGCAGATGACACAAAGCTGTTGAGTGATAGTTTCTCTCTCAAAGAGTAAAGAGCACATGATAAGAAAGACTGTTTGAGAATCACAGACACACTAATAAACACAGTAAAAACAATATCAGAATATGCAGCTTTCTGTGATTTACAGACAAAGACACACTTGATCATCTGTTTGATCACGATATAAACAGATTTGAATGAAATCATCAAAATGACTTCAGCACAGCATTAGTCTCAGAAGCACAAAGTGACCAATGACACATCATAAGACAACACACATACCTAAAAAACAACTGGAGAAAGATGAAGCTCTCACCTCAGTGTTTGTACATCTGTCTTCTTCTTCCTCTGAAGTGTCGTGTTGATCAGCAGCTCTGAAATTTCTTTCACTTCTACCAGGAAGAGATGTGAGAATGAGAAGAATGACAGTCATTCATCTAAACTCTCATCTGCTTTGTTATTCAGTCAGTGAAAGGTTCATTCTCAGGAAAGGCTGCTGAACTTAGAAATTGCTTGTGAATATGCTTTGAATGCTGGAAGTGTATCAAGTGTCAGTTCCAGATATGTGTAACGTTTGATTGGACACTGATGGGTTTTCACATTAAAAGTTGAATTTGTGAGATACAAAAACAAATAAATAAATAAACAAACAAACATGAGAAGTACCAGGTGGATGTGAAAAGCCTCCGTAAAACCTCTATCATCCTTTAACTTTAGAAGAGATTGTTGGACATGAAAAAGTGCTTTAGCAAAAGATCTTGAATATATCAGCTAGATAAGTGAGGGGGGTGAGGGGCTTAAAAAACAAACAACATCTTAAACTGCATCCTAGAATAAACCAAAACCCATTTAAGTGATTGTATATTTAGTCAGTGTCAACAGCCATGCAACAAAAGCATTCTGGACCATCTGTGAATGCATGAGTGAAGATTGTTGAAGAGAATTACAAAACTGTAATCGCAAGGTAATAAAACTTTGAGTAACTTTATCCAGATCCTGAAAAGATAAAAATTCAAGGGTCAAGGGTGACACAAATATCTTACCTAGAGTGAAATTGAAGGAAAACTAAAACCAACCTTATTAAGCAAGCAACAACTTGATTTTGGAGGAATAACAATAATGATTTTAGTTGTGTCATTATTGGCAGAACCTGATTTTACCAAGTACAACATGTTCCTGGATCAACATCTTTGTTGACCCTGGAACAACATTGTGATTAACCAATCAGATTTGAAAAAACAGTTTATAGTTTTTGTGAAGTTTAGGCTTACAATCAGTGTTTGGTGTTTGTACATCAGTGTCATTCATTTATTATTCCCTCTGATTTTAGGGATTACTCATGGGTCAGGTTAGGTTTAGGTGTAGGGATGCGGTCAAGATTACATTTTTGGATTAAAATGTTGTTCCAGGGTCAACAAAATATGTTGACCCAGGAACACATCTAACTCAGCAAAATCAGGACGTGCGTCATTATTGAGCTGGAGAAAGTTATTTGGCAGCCACTTTTTATGTCCTCAAAGGCAGTCCAGCAAACACTGGATGAAGTCACTAGTTTTCAAAGGCAAATATCTGAGTGCCATCAGCAAAGAAGTGAAAACAAATATGTTTGCAAATAATATTTCCTGGAGCAGTGGTTCTCAACTGCAGCATTATGGACCCACTGCTCTGCACATTTCATATGTCTTCCTTATTTAAACCCTTTATTGCTGATTCAGTATTCCAGACGAGAAAGAAGGAGACTGTTGTCTAATGCATCAAAGGCAGATTGATTGAGATCTAAATATCTCTGGACTTTAATTTTCCAGTTGGAGAAGTTGAAGATGACTGTGTTTAAAGCAGTGTTTCCCAACCCTGTTCCTGGAGGCACACCAACAGTGCACATTTTGGATGTCTCCCTTATCTGACCAATATATTTCCGGTCCTCGAGTCTCTACTAACGAGATGATGAGTTGATTCAGGTGTGTTTGATCAGGAAAAGTTGGAAAATGTGTAGTGTTGGTGTGCCTCCAGGAACGAGGTTGGGAAACACTGGTTTAAAGTGTGGTCAAAGCCTTCTTCATGTGTCTTTGTGGAGGGACGAGGTGCTGAATGAGCTCTATCCAGAAGATGAGGTGTTCACCTCTGGAACAGACAAACATCACTCACAAACTACACGGGTGTGAAGATACAAATGCACTTCTGTTCGCCCTTCTAACTGCATGGACACACACAGCTCTAATTCACTGACAGTATAACTGTAGTAGGACTGAAAACTGATGAGATGGCCTAAAGAGATGGTGAACACCCTGACATGCCAGGATGCCAGAAGAAAAACCTCTCTCTCAATGCCAAAAAGACCAAAGTGCTAGTGATGGACTTCATGAGACGGGACAGAGCGCACACCCCCATCATCATCAATGGCACACCAGTGGAGAGTTTCAGACACTTCAGAAACCTTCGTGTCCACATCACCAAGGACCTCACATAGTCAGCCTGTCAACAATTGTGCTACAGAAATCAAAAGTACAAAATCACGCATAACTCTAAACCGCTCGTCACAGACTCAGCTGTCTTATATCATGAGAATCCTTGGCTCAATATCTGATGTTTTTGGATTTTTTGAAAAAACTACTTTTGTGGACTAGTCTAGAACCAAAACAGTGCAGAAAGATTCTCTGGAGTCTGAATGTTAGTAATAATTAAAAAAAGTCAATATTTCCATTTTCCACATTCACAACAGCAGGTCAAAACATTTACTAAAATAGAAATATAATCTAGAACAGAGTAAATTTCACTAAACTCAGTACACCTATGAACAGTTTGTGGCACTGTAAGTAGAAAGAAAAAAGGCTGTAAAGTCAGTCTGATTGACTTAAAATTTGTCAGGCGGTGTCTTTGTCCAAGGTGCCACAGTTGTCTTATAAGGACATTTGCTTATCACAGCTGCCATCAGCCAATGACGTTTGAGAACCTGTTAGACAATGTTAACAGAGGCTGATAAGAACAAAACTTGCTGGGCCTGTCTGATTCGTGACCCTAGACGTCTGTGAGAAATTTAAAAGAAATCAGCCACCAGGGACGCAAGGAAAATTTATTTTCTGACTAAGTATTTTTGTCTTGTTTTTCCATTACAAAAATATAGAAATTCTTAAATCAAGATACATTTGCTGAAGAAGCAAAGTGACTTAAGATATTTAGTCTTATTTTCTGAAAAATTGATAAAAAATAGTTTTTTTATTAAATCAAGACAAAATATCTACCAACAGGGCAAGAAAAATTAAGATTATTTCTCTTACTCTACACCCAAGATATTTTCTCAAAATTTTGATAAATTTCTCAGAAAACAAGACTTAGGACCAGTTTTACTAACAGCTTGCGCCAGTCTTTTGGTGTTACAATAGTACTGTCAGGATTTACTAGGAAGCGCAGTGACGAATTACAGGAATTAGGTTTGGTCACGTGACCTTATTGAATATGCATTTGTAGGAGTTTCCCTTTTCAGATGCAAAATTTATGGGAGGACAGTTTCCAAAAGAATCACGCAATGCAATTTACTAACATTTGCGCTAATATTTGCGGCATTATTTAACACCCCATAAAAAAAACTTTAAAAAAATTTAAACTGTTTTGTGCTAAAAATGTTTGTTGAAATTGTTGTTTAGGAGGAGAAACCGCAGAGAACAGAGAGCACCTGGTAGAAGGGAGATGATTTTTTTCACATGTATTAATTTATTTAAAAATGGCAGCAGAACAAATTATTCAAACATATCATTTGCAGGGCTTAAAGTTCTCCAGCACCGTGCTGTGGAAAAAAGATAGTCCTACATTAAAAAAACAAAAAACAAAAACTTGTTAATATCACATTAGAGTTCACATACCAATGGTGTGAGAGGAACACAGCTTTCACTCTCAGTCAGAATCAGAAGTTTTTGCTCTTATAATCACGAGACGCACTAACAGCCTCCAATTGGAGAGTTGCAGCACTGATGAATGGAAAAGAAGCGAAACAAATTGAAAAAGCTTCGAGGTGAGAGGCAATTGTAAAAGATGTCCATCTAGCGCATATTTACATAGACATTAATTTTTAAAAAGCAGTGGAACTTTGTAAACAGTTCAGAGTAATCATGTCATCTCCATATGATTGCCAGAACGAATTTCCCAGTATTTTTAAAAAGGTCCCGTTCACACATGATGTCTTACGGATGTTTTACCAGTAAAGTCTGTATGTGTGAAAGGGGCGAAACTCTTACTCTGATATGCTGTGAGTTTAAGTTGCTTAACATTCATCTGGGAAAACATTCTGCTTTATCTATCTGGATTTGTAACATAAACATTTGCCAACACAGGAGAATACATCATGTTTCTATGAAATTTATTGTACATCGCGATTTCAAAATAAAGCTTCTGAGTTTGCATGTGGCCAAATATTAAAATTAAATGGATTTAAACATCATTGAATCACACTGTAAAGAAACACCACCAGGCCGTTGGCGCCCTCTGCAGGTATTTGTTACACAGCCAGTCATTTATGTTCATATGTATAGGCATATTACATTATGCATTTTAAGTGTTGTTCAATAAAATCATATAATTACTTTGCACTGATACTTTATTTGTGCCAGTTATTGCCTCATTGTTAGTTATATATAAATATAGTCATACTAAAGCCTGTTTTGCACTTCTATTTGTATTACTAAAAAATCAGATCACTCATTTGTCAAAATAATTAGTAGATTACTTGATATACCAAAGTAATCATTAGTTACAGCCTTAGATTAGTTAAAACATTTCAAAATACAACTGCATTATTTTACTTTTTGTGATTTAAAAGGCAAATATTTTGTCATTAAAAATGTTATTAAAATAGTGTTAAAACATTGTCTAGTTCTAGTGAACCAATGTTGGACTCTGTTCCCTCAACATCAACATTTTACAGCCAGTCATGTATATCTGAAGAAAGCAGAAAGGCTGTTGTTCCTGCTTTTGGGTTTTCCGGAAGAAAAATTCCAATTACTACATTGATTTTCTTTAAATTTAACTAAATTAATTACACATGAATGCCACAACAAAATGAACCTCATAGAATGGATCTAAAAAACAATGAATTGTTTCATTTGTTATAACATAAGGAACATGTTTATTAAGGAGAGTATTAAGCTGTAGTTTGCCTTCTTTGCCAAGAAAATTTGTCAATTAAAAAACCTTAACCAAAATTTTGGCACATGTCCCCTCTGGACATGACTTTTGTCTATGTATGCCTTTATATTTCTTGTGTTTAAAAGCTTATGTATAAAAAAATCTCTAAACAAAATGAAAATTCACAAAATGAAACTTGTTCTGTTCATAAATGTGATTTATTCACCTGTTGAGCTGTTCTCCATCACTGCTGCAGTAGGAGACAGTACTCTAGTAAACACGGTAAAACTCACACTCGTGTGCGCAGATTTGTAATGTTTGCTTAAAATCAAGCTGGGGATCAATAGTCTGTTACAGAGTGTGGAGAACGAAAACGAAAGGGAGGAAGGAAAAAGAGAAGGAAAAATTAGAAAAATGGAAGAAAATGAATGCTGATTGTGAATAAAAATAAATCCCTTGTCACTCAAGTTAATTAATATCTGTGTGATTTGATATTTTTACTGGAAACTAAAAAGTGCATAAAATGTATGTATTCTTTTCTCAAAGTTTTTGTTTAACACTTACATTATCAAAAGTCTTATTTTTATTATTATATGTGATACATGTTTTATATTTATTTTCTTCATAATAATAATAATAACCACAACAACATTGATGATGAAGATGGCTTCATGCATGTTCACAGAATATTTTTTTGAAGATGAGTCACTGTTCTATGAACTATAAAACATTTCATTCTTACCTACAAGAAATGCTACAAAAATGTCAAATGATAAATGATAATAGATGCAAACACAAAAGTGATAAAACTGAACATGTGGATCATGTAAATGTAGTTTTTGTCTTTGGTGCAGTTCTGATTAGTTGCTCCTCTTGTAATGATATTAATCACATGCTGAAGATCTGATAACGGTTCATCTTATTTGTGTAGGTTAAAATTATATTACCAAGCATTACTTTTTTCATTAATTTTCCCTCATTTTATAAATATTTATTGACGTAATACATCACTAAAGAATTCATGCTAAACAAAATTCATTACACTATCATTCAAATATATACATTATTATAATAAATAAAATTCAAAATAAGTTCATTTAAAATACACTGAATACATGGATTATTATAATAAATACAGTTAATTAAAAATAAATTATTTAAAAAATACATTCTATTAAATATCATTCAAAATTATTTCATTTTAATAAATACATAACATTCATTTAAAAAATGCATTTTAATTCATCCATTCATCTTTTTATGAAGTCTGATTCTTCAAGGAAATGGAAAAACAATAAAGCAGAAATAGTGACAAGAAAAAAAAAATCTACTACCCGTTTTAAATTCTGTTTCTCTCTAGTTTTCTAAGTGTATGGTGTTGTGATTCTCTGATCTGTATTCAGTGACTGAAGATACTTTCTCTTTTTCTTTTTCTTCCCAACGTATGAACTTATTTTACAAAGAAAATCCTGTGAAAATATACCCTTGACATTAACAGACATATTATTGTAGGATATATATGAAATGAAACTATCAAATAATTACATACTCTGATCCCGATGCACGTTAACTAATGTGTGACAGTGCAGTTGATTTAAACATCACATTTAATTTAACTCCGATTGGCTTTTGTGACAAAACTATCCATTATCTCTTCCTCACAACATGTTTATTTCTATATTTATTTATCACCAATTAGTTATTAATCTAATTTTTTTTTACTACAAATCATTAATTGAACACATATGAACGATTACAGAGCAACAACGGGGGACCAAAAAGCTCCTGGGAAAAAAGCATGAAAAGATGTTTTCTTCCTCCGGATTTCACTGGAAAAGAACTCAAAACACTTTTTTTCACTCCTCTTCTACCCTTCGGGAAATGTAAGCTTTAAACAGTTATGTATAAATGTTTTACTAATACATAAAGACCTCTATGTCATTTTCATTGAAGGTCTGTGCATCAGAAAAGATGGCAGAGAATGGCATTTTTTGCTTAAAAAAATAAAAGCACTGTTGCAAGTATTATTGCAGATCAGGTCATTGTTATTAGTGCCTGTTTCGTTATTATTGGTAGTATATTGTAAATATTATTCTTATTTACTACTCATCTGAACTCTTTAAATTTTTGTAAAATACTATTATTACAAACAATATTATTTATTATGCTTTTACTATTCATAAAGTATATCATGGTCAAGGTCTCATCTATTATATAATTTAACCAGAATATCTTTATTTATATAGCCTATAATGCACACGCACAGGATTGTGGGAAATCGAAGTCAGCAAAGGATACATCTATGCTGCCTTCAAAACTCGATCAGAAGAAAGTACCTCCGGAGACAGGAAGTAGAATTTGGATTTGGACGTGCCTTGATGCCTTCCTGCCTTGGATTGTTGCCTCCGAAGGCAGCTTTTTAGAACTTTCGGACGCAGCCATTATTTCTCTCTGCTCTCTGCTTTGTCAAATGATGTGTTTTCTGTCTTAATTATTTCACTCATCAGAGAAATGCACTCTTGTGGTGAATAGTGCTTACTGCAATTACTTTTCAAATTAAATGTCTGTTAACTACCTTAATTTAAAAGGGGTTACAATTTATTAAAATAATTGTCCCTCCGCCCACCCTAATATTCACATATATGTATGTTTGTTTATTTTTGCACTTTAAATTTGATGTAATCTTACTATTTTTGATTAGTAAGAATGTTAACCACTTATGTCATTGTACACACAGGTAAAGTGATATAACATTACATATAACATTTCTGTGATCAGCTGTGATTTACAATAAATAAATGACATGGACAAATGGCACAGTTAAGTCTTTATTTTGGTGAAGGGGAGTGGGTTGAAAACCTAAAAAGCAGCACACGAGGGAATCACCACCCTGATGTGTCGCCCCAACACCACCGGACAACATTCCTCTATATAAGAACTTGGGTTTATTACAGTGGGTGGATAAAATGATAGTGGGTCTATAAACAATATAATACATTTGGTTTATTTTTACACATATATTTCACATATTGCTTTGATGATGATTAGATACTGAAATGAAAAACAGTGAAAGAGTGTAAGCTTTGTTTATCTGTGCCACCTCCCTATAGTGACCACAAGTACACCTGTTGCAAAATTATTATATGTTTATGGATGAAAATGTTATGCTTCAGGTCAGACTTGTACTTGCAGAAGGGTTTTTGCTCGTCTTTTATTAGTTAGCCACCATTCCGACACATCTCCCATCACTTGTTCGTCCATATTTTGCTCCACAAGCCCAGCAGTGGCTAATGGTTCATATGGATTGGGTAGAGGACCTGCACCGCTATCCACTGTGTCTCCATTCAGCTCTGGGGATTCAGGAGGAGAGACGTCCAACACCTCAGCAGAGCCCTGTTTACTGCTGCCACTGCAAACTTCAACCTCACTGTTCATCTTAATTATAACTGTTCTGGGGCGCGTCGATCTAGGCTACATATGGAAACTTAATTATTTTCAAATATTTATGAAGTATATACACAATTACATGTACGTAAACACTTTTATTTATAATGATAATAATAGAATATGTACAGTTATGTTACAATTAATGTAAAAGAGGACATTCAGTTACTTTCACAAAGACAAACAGACGGTTGTCAGTGTATTTTATTGGATTTTTGTCACTATCATGTTCTGTTTGGTTTTGTTTTTCTTGTGTTCCTGTCTCTTGATTCAATTCCCCATTTGTATTTAAGTCCAGTGTTCTCCCCTGGTCCTTTTGTCTGTTATTAGTTGTGTTTTATGAGTTATGCTATACTCCTGTTCCTAGTGTTTTCTTTGTGGACTATAAATAAAGGACTGTTATTTGGATTGTTACTGCATCTTGTGCTTTTGCTGGGAAAATCTTGCATTTCCTCACATTTTACCCTGTCATTTTCATTGAGAGTCTGTAGGGATCACTGACAGATGACAGTTGCTCGACCCCATCTTCTCTCCCATTTTTTTTTTTTTTTATTTTGATAAGGAAAGTTCAATTCAGGAAAGTAACTTTACAAGTGTAAAATTATTTTTTAAAACTTACACTGGTTCAAATGAAATTATATAAAAATTTGGATTTATTGAGTTATAAATATAAAAAATTATCATTACAACTTTTTAATCATTTGTATTTTTTTCTGTTGTCTTTTTTTCTGTTGTCTATCTTAAGAAGTACTAAAGAATTTAGTAAAGTACAAAATTAGTGTACAAAAAATAGAGCAATGTAAGTACATTAGGAAAATGCACTTTTTTTTCACCTGGGATGACAAATACTGATGATTAAACCGTAACAAAATAAGGCTATTAAAGCAGTCACAAACTATTTTTTAAGGTAATAACAATAAAGACAACACATGGATCCCATCTAGCACATGCCAGCTCTGATCTCTGACCTCACTGTGATTAAAAACTCCTGCTATCAGTGACCTCCTCATGTGCATCATCTTCCTTAAGTTTGACCCTCAGCCTGCATCCAAAAATGCCTACAGGCTTATTCTGGCTGCTAACAGAGATGAGGACTACAGCAGACCGTCCAAAACTGAAGACTTCTGGAGTAGAAACAATGAGATCCTCAGCAAGTCTAAACTGCATATTTACTGCAGATCCTACAGTTTAGGGGGAACAAGAGTTTCTTCAAGAGTCTCCTGATACGGCACGAGACCCATGATTTGTGTCACACTAATGAATAACCCTTAAGCACCTCCAACGAGGGTTAAAAGTTTCTCAATCATAACTTCAGTATAGTTCGTACTATTAGATGTGCTAATACCACCTTCCATCACTCTCTGTTGATCCAGAGTAAAACAGATCCTCAGTATCATATTAAGGAGTGATAAAAATGGGCGACTTGTTTGACGTAAGTTGGATCCTGTGTCGGTGGAGGCAGAGATCCTGGTGCCTGAGAAATATGGTTTGCTGCAGCACCCGTTGTTTACCATTGTACTTTGGCTCATACTTCATCTGGACGGGAGGTTGGAATGGTCCACTTCAATCAACAGACATAAGACAAGCTCTGTGAATCATGATAGCTCAACACCTGATAATTTTCCAGAAACTGTGTTGGTCAGTCGGGTAGAGAGAGAGCATTAATTGTTTTCTCTGTTCGAGTATATCATTCTTACAACCCTGGTGCATAATCTGCTGGTGATCTGTGCATCCCTGGTTTTCAGGCTCCAAGGTGGGTGGGGAATAAGGATGATGCAACTGCCAATTTAAAATATGGCTTTAAAACACACCTCCAAAAAACAGTTTCTAGACATGGACAAAGACTGTAGTCTGAGAAAATGTGTACCCTTGCCAACTAATAAAGAATGGATGAGAATTTAAATCCATATCACCAGATTTGCCCATTACTAAACTATCTCCCTTTGCTATACACAAAGGTATCACAGGAAATGTAGTAAATGTGAAAGAAGTGAAAAAAACTTACATCTGGGCAAATTTTAATGAAATGTCTTAAAAAGGCAAATGCAGAGAATCCATTACGAGCTACACTACAAATATTACAATAACTCACAAGGACCTGGACGTTGTTATGGTCATTCTGAAGTGCTTGAGCAAAGTCTGTCGTCAAAGTATATGGACACGACTGCACTTCCAAACAGCAGGTATCCACCTCTGAAAGAAATGATCACATTTATTGTGTGTCATTTGCTCACTCTGAGGTGCAAGTAATTTGTTATATATGAAAATTACTATATTCAGTAGTTTCTCCTACTTTTCTTAGTAATAAATTGCGTCAGTTTATCAGCAGGGCTCAACGCTAAGGATTTTTTCTACTGGCCCGGTCGGGGCAGTGTTTAAAATTTTTGCTTGCCCGGTCCAAATTTTCACTGGCCCTGCCACACGAAAATTGTTGCTGTTGTCAATGTTTTTGACTCATGTTATCTTTTATTTTAATAAATAAGCTTATATGACATCAAAATACCATATACCAATTACGAGTACAATTCTCGATTCCAACTTCAATATCACAGCAAAACCTACTAGCCTAACAAATATGAAGTTCAAACATTATTTGTTTGTTCAAAAATTATTTATTATAAATGAAACGATGCTTTAGGGGAAAAGCTGAATGAGTGGAACTGAATGAACGCAAATTCCGTCTCTGACAGCAGGTAGGGCTGGGAATCAATTCCAAACAGAATCAATTCCGAGGCGTTGAGAATCGAGAGTCGATTCCAAAAGATGGAATCGATTCCATCAAGGGAATCGACTCTTTCTTCTTTTTTTTTCCCCAAGCACAAAATCTCAATCACATTGTTAACTGTGAATAAAAAAGACTAAGAAAAAGCTAAGATGGGTCCAGCTGTGACACACAATGTCATCAGAAACTTCTACAAACGTCATGGCTTATGGTAGGATAAGGAGTTTTTAGTATTTCAGCACTGACCAACACTGACATGACCAATAAAATCTTTACAATCGGTTGCTGGGCGGGGTTTGCGCGTAACTGGTTGTGGGATAGTTCACCAAAAAATGTAAATTTGCTTTCCTTCAGGCCATCCAAGATAAAGCATATCAAGGATCACAAAATTAATGCCAGTGGGCCGTGGCTCCTGGAGGTATATTGTTTCAGGGAAATCAGATTGTTTTCTGCGAACTGATTCAGTTCGTTTCAATGGGCGGGTTCAATTAACAATTTCGTTTAGTAATCACGCAATGACGTAACTAATATGAAATTCTATTATTAAATCACTGAATAATAATGTGAAATGTTTAACGTGTCATACATTTAATAAACAAGTTTTTATCAGTTGACCTTTTTACATAAACAATGTAAAAAAAAATAATTTCGCCCCTTCATTCAAGTGCTCGGTTCACGCATGGGCATGTCACCAAGGTCTTCGATCAGAGTCGGAAGATCAGTTTCCTGAGTTCAGCGTACTGTTGGAGGAACTGCCTGGAGCGCAGAATGAGTTGACAAAACCCGGCATTATAGAACCAGATACGCTGGTATTTAGGCTCATTTGTTTGTCGGGCACATCTGAATGTCGGTTTTTGATTGAGTAACTTGTAGATCTGTG